>CADDIJ020002910.1:0-295745 GCA_902809745.2 Tetradesmus lagerheimii
TCAGTCTATTGATATGGCATGACCTGAAATGTACTCTTCACAATTCAGTTCCAGACAGGCTGTAGACAGCCACAGGCGTACTATCACCAATTGCAAGGTTGACAGAGTCACTAGTACAGAGTCACTAGTGCTTACTGTTGCACAAACATCACCTTCACAGCACTAACGTTCCAGATCTGGAAAGCATGGGGATAACCTGCACCTCATACAATCAGGCCCTAGCTGTATACAGGTTGGAGCACAGAATCAACCGAAGTTGATGTGCCTTCAGCCTGAAGGACAAGTGCCTAGGCATGCTGCAGGCCCCCCGGCCCCTTCCGCGCATAACCCCCACCATTCCTGCATCAGTTGCTGCTGCAGGATGTTACGCCTCAAGGACGTCGCACACGTCCTCTGAGCGAGCCTCCCCAGCCAGCGCAGGAGCCAAGCACGACACAACAGTACGCATTGTACTACTGCGAAGGCCAGGTGCTGCAGCAAGCCAGCACATGTTCCTGTTGCAGTGAGCTTGCCTGCAGCAAGGCGCATCTATATGTCATGTGAGGGAGGTAAAGCAGCATGCAAAGTAGGTAAAGCAGGTAAAATCATCCATCCCTGCCTCCTTCATTGTGCACACCATTCATTGCCGGCTGTCACAGCGAGGCTTGCTGCGGCACGCATGCACAGCTGGCTCCACCCACTGTGATGCTCCGCTGTCAACTGTATTCACCGCAGGTCGAAATCAACTACACTTGCAACCCACTTTCTAGAGTTTCCTACCTGTAACCCACTACCTGCAGTTTCCTGTGACAGATATTGTGCCGTGGCTGACTCATGTCAAGTTGAATGCAATGGCATTCCGAATGAGTCATAATGCCAGGAAGTTCCTGACCAAGTCATGAACACTCTTCAAATGCCAGAGCACTTGTACAAAAAGCATGCAAGCAGCCTGTCAGGGAGCAGAGTGCAGGATCGTGTCAGACGCATGCAGGCTCCACAACTGGCAGTGACAGTCGGAAGTTGTCCAGCATAGGCATCAGGCCAGGCCTGAAGTTCAGGCTGCTCAGGGGCAGATGCACGCGCTCCCTTTTCAAAGGATGCTGCGCGTGGAGATCAATGTACCAGTTGTCGGCAAAGCATAGCAGCAATTCTAGCGCTCTGCCTTCCTCGCTGATGTGCGCAACAGAGTGGATATGCCGCAATGCTGTTGCTGACAATTCACGGCATGCGGCTCAACCTGGGTGTGCAAGACACCAAGGGGCACCTGTTCAGCAGAACCAGCTAAGCCGTGAGTTTTATTGCTACAGGGCTGCACTCTGTCAGTACAATGTCACAAAATTAGGCTTCTGTATCAGTTGGCAGTCGGTTGGTGTTATGCTGGTGGTGAAATCGTCTACAACAGTGCTCACGCATACAACGGCTTGGGTTCTTCCCGTGCATAATATTCTTGTGATGATGCAGAGGGATGCTGATTTTGACTACCTAGCCTCAGCTGGGTCCACGATGATCGGCGATAACGTTCACCGAGCTGTTGCTTTACGTCGCTAACGCCAATAATGTCATGATACATCCCAATCTGACCAGCGTACACGCTGATCAGCTGCACACGCAATGTGGCTTGCACAACCAGAACATACAGCAGACAGAAGCAAGATGAGCCAGCAGCAGCGCAGCATCAACGCCGTCTTTTATGACGAGGAGGACTGCCTGGGATTTGGTGTGTTTGTGGCTGAGCTTGAGCTAATCCTGGGCACCAGCAGGGACAGGAGGCCGGACCAGGTTCAGCTGCTTGAGCTGCTGCAAAAGCTGCAAGCATCAATCAGCGCATCAGAAGTCAGCGTGCTCAAGAAGCATCAGAAGCGCTGCGAAGCAGCACTGTATGACATCATCTACAAGGGCGGGTGTGCAGTGGTGGGTTGCAAGCAGCACATATGAGTACACAACTGAAGCAGCAGTTGCCTGCACACTCTGCATGTGCTCATGCACCTCGCTTGCGTATTGGTTTTGTGGCACAGTGCACCTCCAAACGCAGGTTTGCATGATCTAAATACGAGTGCAGTATCGGCATGGCAGTGCCAAGTGTTGAATATGCACCTAGCGTGCAGCTTCCATTGCCTAACAGCAGCACTGCAGCAGTGGCAGTGTGCAAGGCTACTGTCGCACCCTGCATAAACCACAAGGTCACTGCTTGTACAATAGCAGTGCGTGACTGTGAGACATCGATTTTGTGGTTCGCAGGTGCGCAACTTGGTAGCCACATGCCTGTCCAGGCTGTATGCAGCAGGTGACATGCTGCCGCTGTTTTCCAGCGTGTATGCGCTGCAGACTTTCCTGCAAGACAAAAACAGCACAGCAACAGAGGTGCGTAGCCCACGGCAGCAAGCAACCACACTGCATCTGTGTGGCATGCGTGCACGCACAGCAGCAGCAGCAGCAAGTGTTGCAGAGTGGAGTACAGAAAACAACCACAAGCAGCAGCAAGTACCACGTGTCGCTCCAGCAACCTGGCACCATGCATGCTCAGCCTTGCCAGTGCTTTCTCACTGCTCCCGTTCCATGCACCCAAAAACATGTGGCGTGCTGCCTGCTGTCTTGACATCCTCTCTTTGTTGTGCTAGGCTGTGCGCTTGAGTGTGCTGGATGTGCTTGTGTACCTTACCGCTACGCTGGGCCGCTACCTCGCCCCAAGCAGCATAGAGTCCATGGCAATCTCTGCCAAGTAAGCACGATCCGTGGCAAAGCTAGACGCTTATGATTATGCAGCAGCCGTTGCTACATTGCTTGCTCTCATGCGCAGTAGTGAGCAGCTGCTCTCTTCTGCCAGCAGTACCCCTATCGCGGTTCACCCAGTAGAGTTGCGCGGTGTATCCGCCAAGCGCGCGTCAATATATCGTCCTGCGCCGATTCCTGCAGGGCTCTTGGCAAGGGCGGCAGCAGCAGCATGAAGCTTGCAGGGCTGCGGCTGGCCGCAGCTGTGGCAGAGACGCTGCCGCACAACGACCGCAACACAGCAGTGGTGCAGGCAGAGGCGTGGAAGCTGCTGGAGAAGCACATCAAGGTAAGCAGCAGCGCTCACGCAGGACAGGAGTACGTGTGTAACATGTGAAGGGCAGCAGGCGTGTGCTCTCAGCAGGCGTGCCATTCGACAGGAGTACAGGGCGCAACTTCTGTTCATGACGGCAGCAGCGTCCTGAAGATGGCGGCACTGTCAGCGGTAGCATGTCAGTAGATGCTGGGGTTGCGGCAACAGCAGGCTGAGGTGTGGAACCTGCTGGAGAAGCACAAGGTGAGCAGTCACAGGACTGAGCGCTGTACACACAACACCTTAGCAGTGGATACAGGACAGCCAAGGCGTGCACAGGACAGCGGTAGTGCCTCGTTGGCGGCTTGGCAGCTGTCAGCATCAGCCGCAGCTTGTGGATGTGCATGATGCAGCAGTTGCGGATAGGCATCCAGTGCTGCTCTGGAGGTGTCGTCATCCTGCTCCTGCAAGGAAGGGCTGGAAATTCTTTTGACGTTGTTTTTCTCTGCCGTGGTGCTTGCAGGACAAAGAGAAGGGTCCTGATGATCTGCGTGCTGCGTATGCAGCGCTGCTGGCAGCCATGTGCCGTGCAGGGGGCAGCTTCCTGTGGACTGCAGCGGGCTACTATGCAGAGGAAGCACTCAAGATGGCTGTGGCTGGCCTGACTGATGAGGCAGTGTCGGTGAGTGTTTTGGCCTTAGACTTCAGCCTGTAGCTCACAGGTTTCCTTGAGCTACCACCATGGGCGTGGATTCAATTTGTATTGCAGCTTGTGGGCTCGCCCCCACCGGGTGATGCCTGCGTCGGACGAGATGGCCGGCGGCCGGGGGGATACACAAAGGGTGTTTGGGAGTGAAATCATCTTTGGGCTTCTCTGCTGCTGGAAAAAACTTGTAAAGGGTTGTATATCTTGAACTGACATAACACTTGCGAACCCAGCCGACCTAGCAATCGCCTCAGGTGTGCACATGCTGTTGTAGACTGCACTCAAGCTGCGCCCGCTGTTATGCTGTCTGCTGGTATCGCAGCAAACTACTCGCGAGGTGTATGCAGTGGCGCTCGCAGACCTTGCAGCTGCAGCGCAGCAGAGCAACCTTGCACTCGCAGCAGCACTGGACGCAGAAAAAAAGCCAGCAAAGCGGCAGCAGCTAGAGAAGACCGCAAGCAGCATGTTTCAAGCAGCAATGGTGCAGCCGTTTGTTGATGCAGCAGTGCAGGGATCAGTCTGCAGCTCGCCCGCGCTTGCACCGCTGTACCAGGATGTGTGTACGGCTCTCGTACTTGGCTGGTCGCACTATGTGTCTAGGCTCAATGCATCTGGGACAGGATCAGCAGCAGCAGCAACAGCAGGGCCAGATGCGCTGGTGGCGTTAGCGCTGCGGGCTATCGCAATGCTGGAGGCATGCAGCAAGGCAGCGATACAGGCAGCAGCACAGGCGCCGCCGCACGTGACAGAAAACATCGGTGCATGTCTAGCAGGTGAGGCTAGCAGCAGCCAGTTCGGTGAAGAGCAGCTGTGTGGCTACTTTGAATCAGGCTTGTGATGATGTGCAGCAGGGGCGTTCACCTGAACTGTGCCTCACCTTGCATGTGCTTGCTTGTTTGGGAGGTGCACCTCCCACACTGTCCCAGTTCACCAGTATATCCTTTACCGTGTCATTTGCCATGATGTATGTCTGCTGTCGGGCCAGGTGGTGAGATGCCTGCGCCCACAGCTGCCGTCGTCTACTTCATGCGCATGGCACTCTGTCACCTGCAGCAAGCCAAGCTGATGCAACGCCTATGCTACATCCTGTGTTGTCTCTCTGCCTCTGCTGTCGCGCCAGGGGGTGAGATGCCTGCGCCCACAGCTGCCGTCATCTACTTCATGCGCACGGCAGTCATCTGCCGCCTGCCTGAGCCCAGCCAGCGGCAGCTGCTGTCTGAGCTGGCACGCGCCACCAGCCACGCCATCGCACCGCCCGTGATCATAGCAGCAATGGAGGGCTGCGGCATGCTGCTGGAGCTGCTGGGTGAGTTGCGGCGAAGCATCTGCGTGCGTGCTGCTGTTTACTTGCGCTACGAATGGACATGCATGTTGCTGTCTGTTGTTATCCTGCATATACCTGTGGGTGTGATGTTTGGCTTCGATACTACCATTGCGCGTATATAATCCTCGTGTCTGTCTGAGCTGGCACGCGCCACCAGCCACGCCATTGCGCCTCCCGTGATCATCGCGGCGATTGAGGGCTGCGGTGTGCTGCTGGAGCTGCTGGGTGAGTCACGGCTGCTGTTGCTTGCACTACATTTGAACAGGCACACTGTCTGGTGTTATCGCTGCAATGGAGGGCTGCGGCATGCTGCTGGAGCTGCTGGGTGAGTCACGGCTGCTGTTAGTTGCGCTACATCTTGAACAGGCGCACTGTCTAATGGTATCGTGGCAATGGAGGGCTCCGATGTGCTGCTGGAGCTGCTGGGTGAGTCGCGGCAGTTGGCACATGCTGCTGGCACTGGGGCTATTTGAACTCTCAGAGCTGAAACAACCTGCGTGATGTTGCTGCTGCAGGGGAGGTGCATGATGAGGCTGCCATCAAGGCTGTGGAGAATGCTGCCATGAGCAAGCTGTCAGCAAGCAGCACGGTGAGCAGCCTTGACTGACAGGATGCTGCAGAGCGGTTGTGATACACAGATGCACAGGTGAAATTGGGTTTCTCGACAGCCAAAACTGCATGTTTCTGTCAGCAGCTTCGTCAATCACAGCACTTATGCACGGCAGGTTCATGCTGCATGTCTTGCCAGGTGTGTCTCGTGGCGCTGGCTCCAACAGGCTTGCGTGGTGCTGGCTGCAACAGCAGATGCACTGCTCATGCTGGGTTTGTGTAACAATATCTTGCTCTGCTTGCTGGCCTGACTTGCTGCTGTGCTGCCAACGCATGCTGCTCTCCGCAGGCTGTGCGGCACCAAGCAGCAGCAGTAGTAGCGGCACTTGCCCTCAGCAGCCCTGCGCTGCTGGCCAGGATGTTTGGGGAGTGCCTTGAGGGTGTTGAGACGTTCTGTCAGCAGCTGATGCTGCTGGCGGCACCATACACAAAGCCGCGGGCTTCAATGGTTAGCAGCAGTGGAGGAGCGCAGGGCAGCAGTGCCTGGTCACCAGGTGCGTGTGGACTGCTCCTTGCTTTTTGGTGCTTGCATAACTGCAGGCGTGTCCCCTGCTTGTGCAAGCGTTGCCGCATGCGGCTGCGCAGCCGTTGACAGCAGCGCTGGTGCGCAATGGCGAGATGTAAGGCAGCAGTGCCTGCTCACCAGGTGCATGTGGTGCTTGTTTGGTTGCTGCGGGCATCAACAGGAGTTGCAGATACAATGATCCATGTGCACAAGTGTTGCATGTGGCGCCTCAATGTGGCCATCCCTGCTTGATGATACGTGCCGTACTATCTGGCATGATGAACTGCAGGCACACCACGAGGCGCCCCAGACAGCCAAACCAAGCACTGCATCGACGGCTTGCACGGCAACGCGCTGGCAGTTGGTGCGCTGCTTGTTGCATCTGCGCGCTCCGCGCTGGGTGCCCCCAGCCGCCTCACGCGCAGCGTCTTCTGGATCGCAAAGCGCATGATCAGCCAGCCATACTGCAGGTGCGGCTGCTATGGGATTTGTTGCAGGATTGCTTGCAGCTGATCGCCTGAATCCTGCTTTTTTGAGGCAGTGTACCTGGTCTATGTGTTTGCAGCTGACAAAGCAGCAGCAGACCAAGCCCGCAGTGTCTGTTCACCTTATTTCGGCACTTGTAGCGGTCATCTCTGCAGGCGTTCATGTACAGCCAGGGGGGGGGGCAAAAAATATACTGAAATACACCATGCTGAAAAAGTGCCACGGGCCCCGCAGGGGCTTTACCCCCCCCCGGCCACAGGGGGTGCTGGGCCCCCAGTCCGCCCCATACCATGTGTTACGTAACAAAATTACATAACACAGTATATGATATGCCTGTTTGTCAGCCTTGATAGCCGTTATGTGGTAAAAGCAGGTGCCAGGCCTCCAGCAGCAGAAGGTACCCAGGTCGAACCTGGGTGTCTGCGCTCTTTTTGCCCGCACTGCGCCAGGCTGCCGGGACACGGTGGTTAGGCCTTGATGTGGCCCTGTAGCCCCTATATATAAGCAGGTTGACTTTAAATGCTGCGAATCAACACATCTGAGCATATTATATCAGCCTGCGCTGGCAGCGCGGCCAACAAAGGCTCCAGAAAAAAGTTTGAGAAAAAGTGGTCGACCCTGTCAGACCCCCTCAGACCCCCCCTCCCCCTCTCGGCAACGTCCATAACTTTCTTTCTAGAGAAGTCAAAACATAGATATGTATGTATATAAACATTGTGCAAAGTTTCAGGCCCAAGTCCAGCATGGTGTCCTGAGCTGATGGACTGCCCCCCCCTGGTGCTTTAAAGTCTGTGGCTGTGCATGCCGCCTGCAGTTGCCCCTGGGATGTTGCAGCAGAGCATGAAGCAGGCAACATGTAGCTGGACTCCATGTATGCAGCTCAGCCTTGTCTCAACTTACCCTGCTTCCACTTCTGCTGCTTTTTTGCAGTTGCCCCTGGGCTGTTGCAGCCGAGCGTGAAGCAGGCTACATGCTGCTTGGCTCCATGTATGCAAGTGAGCCTTTGTCTCAACCCATCCTGCTTCCACTGCTGCTGCTGCTGCTGCTGCTTGTTTTGCAGTTGCCCCTGGGCTGTTGCGGCCGAGCGTGAAGCAGGCTACATGCTGCTTGGCTCAATGTGCGCAGCAGCAGCCCCAGGCCTACTAGCTGGCCGCAAGAAGCAGCAGCAGATCTTGGAGCTGTTTGAGATTGCGTTGGGTCAGTCCGCAGCAGACGCCCTCACTGGCGCAGCAGCTGTTGCAGCTGCAGCAGCTGCAACTGCTAGTGCTAGCGCGGGTGCGGGTGGGGGTGGGGGTGCTGCCAGCGCAGGGGTTGCAGGTGGTGCTGTGGGTTCTCCAGGGTTTGGGGTTGCAGCTGGATCTGGCGATGTTGAGCTGGAGTTGGCTGTATCATGCTGGTGGAGGGCTGCTGCGCTGCAGGCGCTGAGCGCGTATGTGCTGGGAGTGATGGGCAAGGGCTTTGCTGAAGACCCAGCTCAGCAGGTGAGGGGAGTTGCAAGGATGTAGATGTGCAGCTGCAGCGTGACTGTCGGAGGCTTGTCGATTTGGCAGTAGTCAGGCAGGCGCTGAGCACGTATGTGCTGGGAGTGATGGGCAAGGGCTTTGCTGAAGATCCAGCTCAGCAGCTAAGGGGAGGCGCTCGGTCATGTGCAGCTGCTGCATGACTGTCGGAGGCTTGTCACTTTGGCAGTAGGCAAGCAGGCGCTGAGCACCTATGTGCTGGGAGTGATGGGCAAGGGCTTCGCTGAAGACCCGGCTCAGCAGGTAAGGGCTTGTGCAGCTGCTGCATGACTGTCGGAGGCTTGTCACTTTGGCAGTAGGCAAGCAGGCGCTGAGCACGTATGTGCTTGGAGTGATGGGCAAGGGCTTCGCTGAAGACCCGGCTCAGCAGGTAAGGGCTTGTGCAGCTGCTGCATGACTGTCGGAGGCTTGTCACTTTGGCAGTAGGCAAGCGAGCGCTGGTATGTAATGCTTGAATTGATAAAGGCAGAGCTTCGCTGAACCGGCTCCTTTGAGCCAGAGGCTTGTGCAGCTGCTGCATGACTGTCGGAGGCTTGTCACTTTGGCAGTAGGCAAGCAGGCGCTGAGCACGTATGTGCTGGGAGTGATGGGCAAGGGCTTCGCTGAAGACCCGGCTCAGCAGGTAAGGGCTTGTGCAGCTGCTGCATGACTGTCGGAGGCTTGTCACTTTGGCAGTAGGCAAGCAGGCGCTGAGCACGTATGTGCTGGGAGTGATGGGCAAGGGCTTCGCTGAAGACCCGGCTCAGCAGGTAAGGGCTTGTGCAGCTGCTGCATGCAGTGGTCAGGCAGCCGTCAGCAGGATTGGGCGCTGAACGCATATGTGCTGGGAGTATTGGGAAGGGGCTTTGCTGAAGACCCGGCTCAGCAGGTGAGGGGGCGTGCACGGATATGTGCATCTGCAGCATGACTGTTTGGAGGGTTGTAGCTTTGGCAGTGGTCAGGCAGCCATGAGCACACATGGGAATATATAATACTGAGCTTCCGTCATTGAAGCTGCAGAAGCAGGGTTGCATGCTTCACCTGTGTGGTATGCAGCCTGTTGGATTTCCGTTGACTGCTTGCTTATTGCTGACGTATGCGGCATTTAAGTGCCAGCAGCAACTTCACTAGTCACACATTCACACCTTCTCCTCTGCAGGTGCGTGTGATAGCCTCCCTGCTATCACCGCTGCTGGAAGTTGTCAACAAGATGCCTCACCTAGCTGACCCTACAGCACCCTCAGCAGTAGCAGCAGCTACTGCCGCAACCGGCTCAGCCCCCTCCCCCACCCCAGGAGCCCAACTCAGTCCTGCCAGCAACGCCAGCAGCAATGGCAATACTGCTGCTGCTGGGGGCTTCTCAGCCGCCGGTGTTGCTGCTGCTGGCAGCAGCGGGTGCTTCAGCAGCAGCCCGAGCGGTGCGGTGGCTGCTGCTGCAGCTGCGTTGCTGCAGCTGCGGTTGCTGGAGGTGTTTTTCTTCCTGCCAGCGCCGCAGTTTTGGGCGCACTGCCATGGGCACCTGCTGCATCTGTGCTGCAGGCAGCTGATGGGAACTGGCGGTTCAAGGGTGAACCCAGGTGCGGGTTTATCCAAGCGCAACAGCATAATGCCGATCCTGGCTTGCTGTGATGCAAAGGCCGTGTTCAGCAACATGGGTGAACATGTCGTATGCATTGTGGTCTTCACAGCACATGTCATCAATGACGGCAGGTGCATCTGCAACACACTGAGCAGAGCAGCACCTGACTTGTTCGCGCACTAACTGCCTAATATGTAGATGCAAGTGCAGATGCTGTGTTGTGTGCTTCTGAATACATTCAGCAGCCCAAAGCACATGGCCACTTACCCATACATGACCTGCTGACTGGTTACATCCCTGTCTTCCTCAACATCGTGACTGCAGATGCTGCGTCGTGTGT
The DNA here is from genome assembly GCA_902809745.2 of Tetradesmus lagerheimii. Lineage (NCBI taxonomy): Eukaryota > Viridiplantae > Chlorophyta > Chlorophyceae > Sphaeropleales > Scenedesmaceae > Tetradesmus > Tetradesmus lagerheimii. The sequence goes on from CADDIJ020002910.1 coordinate 10,050, forward strand.
GTCGTTCAGCAGCCTGAAGCACATGCTGAACAGCCAGGATGCACTGCTGGGCCCGTGGCTGCCTGGCAGGGACATGCTGGAGGATGAACTGCGCACCTTCGTGGGTGAGAGCGAGTGATTTTATCCAGCATTGTACTTGTCTGTTTGTTGGTTGCTATGTACATGGCGTGTTGCTTTTTTTAAATGAGGACAATGTACGTGCCGTCTTGACAGAAGGTAGGTGGCTTGGGGGTAGGGGCAGCCAGGTGCTCCTGTTCTGTATGTGCATTGGCTGGGCCCATGGCTGCCTGGCAGGGACATGGTGGAGGATGAGCTGCGCACCTTTGTTGGTGAGTGAGCAGGATCTACTTCATTTGGCCTGTCCACTGGTCAATGTGTAGATGGCGTGTGGCTTTTGCCAGAGGACAACATGCCTGCTGTTTTGACAGTAACCAGGTGGTGTGGGGGTAGGGGCGGCGGGGTGCTTCTGTTATGTATGTGCAATGGCTGGGCCTGTGGCTGCCTGGCAGGGACATGTTGGAGGATGAGCTGCGCACCTTTGTGGGTGAGTGACTGGAGTGATTCATCTTGTAATATGTTGGTCTGTTGACGGTGTGCATACTGTGCACGTACTTTGTGGCCTCTGGGTGAGGACAAGGTGCCTGCTGTTATGACAGTAGGTAGGTTGTGTGGGTTAAAGGCGGCTGGGTGCTCCTGTTTTGTATGTGCGTTAGCAGATGGGCCCGTGGTGCCTGGCAGGGACATGTTGGAGGATGAGTTGCGCACAGTCGTGGGTGAGTAAGCTGGGTGATTGCATCCTGCCTTGGATTGGGTTTACTGAATCAGAATGTACACAGACTATGTTGTGTGGCTGCTGCCGGAGGACATTGTGCCCTGCTGTTTCGCCACTAGGTGCATGATGTTGGAATAAGGGGGGCTGGATGCCCCTGTGTGTGTGCATTAGCAGATGGCTGGGACTGTGGCTGCCGGGCACAGACTTGTTGGAGGATGAGCTGCAGGGCTGCTGGTTTGCTGGCTCTCAACTCCTACACCACCATCACCACGCCCACCAGCTACGAGATGTTGACTTTGTTACTGCGCATGATGCCTCACGTGACGGGGCTGCTTGCTTCCTTGGTTTGACCTTGCTGCGCATCGTGTGGGCAGCAGCAGCTGCAAGCGCACAGAGCGCAGAGTTCACTATGGAGTTTGCATTAGTTCACACCATGGTTGCTGCGGCTGGTTTGCGCTGCTGTGATTTTAGGCGAGCGGGGTGGACCGCAGCAGCACCCCTGGGAGGTTGGTGCAGCGTTTACCGAGGGCTTCATAACGTACTCACAAGCCCTGCTACCACCCGACGACACAGAGGCAGCAGCTGCAGCAGCAGCAACCGCAACAGCCGCTGCTGCAGCTGCAGCCGCAGCAGCTGGCGCCGACGGTGCCGCAGCCGCAGCCGCCGCAGCTGCTGCATTTAGTGATAGTGCGGTTGCTGGGCGGGGTGTGGCAGGTAGCGCTGCAGATGCGTCTGAGCAGCAGCGGCGGGGTGTGGATGGGGTTCGGTTGCGGCGGCGGTTTATGCCGTACCCTCAACCCTATGCCCTGGGGCCTGCGCTGTTGGAGGCGCAGCTGTGGCTGCTGGGGAAGCTGCTTGCAGTTGTGAACAGCTCCAGCCAGATGCAAGTACTGGAGGTGAGAGGAACTTATGTGTACTGATACTGGCTGTTGCTATGAATGGTGTGAATTTGACGTCAGCTGTTCTGCATGCTGAAGGAAGCTGCTGCCTTTTGACCCAGCCAGATGCGAGTTCTGGATCTAAGCATTTACTCTAAGTGCTTTGTTTGTGTGTGTATGGTGATGCCCACCCTCGCACAGGACAGCTTGCAGAGCAGTGTCCCTGGTGTGCGCTGTGTGCTGTTGTGCGTTTGTAGCGCACCAGCCGCCAGCTATCCTACCGTACAGCTTACAGTTCTATCACACTGCTCTCCATCCAGTGCTGCCTGATGTCATGTTTTCTGTGTGTCTGATTGTGTGTCCGCACTCTTCAGGTCATGCTCAACGCAGTGAAAGTGAAGAGCTTTGCTTCCGTCGCAGTTGCCAGCTAACCTGCCGTACAGCTTACGGCTTAGTACACTGCTCTGCTATCCCGTGCTGCCTGATATCATGTAATCATCATGTTATCTCGTGCTGCCTAATATCATGTAATCATCGTGTTATCTCGTGCTGCCTAATATCATGTAATCATCATGTTATCTTGTGCTGCCTAATATCATGTAATCATCATGTTATCTTGTGCTGCCTAATATCATGTAATCATCATGTTATCCCGTGCTGCCTAATATCATGTAATCATCATGTTATTCGTGCTGCCTGATATTATGTAATCATCATGTTATTCGTGTGTGCCCGTACACGGTACTCTTCAGGTCATGCTCAACGCAGTGAATGTGAAGAGCTTCGCTTCAATCGCAGCCGCCAGCGGCAGGGCAGCAGCAGCGCGGCAGCGCACCGCCAACTGCACAGCTGTTGCGCTGGCAGGCCTTGCGGGGCTGAGCCCGCTTGCCAAACGTGTTCGGGGGGATGGCAGTGACAAGCTTGCTGAGAAGGTGCTGCACCTGGCGTCATGCATGCTGGAGGATCAGGTGAGCCTCTTTTACTTTTCAAAACCTGGTGCATGCAGCATTCGTGTGTGTGCAGGTCTGGTGTAGTTCATGGGTGTTGTTTCTTTTTGATGGCTTGATAAGCGGCAGGTCAGTTGCCGCGCGGCAGCGCACCGCCAACTGCACAGCTGTGGCGCTGGCAGGCCTTGCGGGGCTGAGCCCGTTGGCCAAACGTGTTCGGGGGGATGGCAGTGACAAGCTTGCTGAGGAAGTGCTGCACCTGGCATCATGCATGCTGGAGGATCAGGTGAACCTGCTTTTCAATATCTGGTGGATGCAGCTTTCGCGGTTGTGCAGGTTTGGTGTATTTGTCATTCATGGTTGTTGTTGCCTCTTGTATGGCTTGCCAAGCAATCACGTGATGCCTGGATATGCTGTGCAAGCTTCCTCTGCATGCATGACAGTGCACTGTATCTATTCAGTATTGTACAGCCACCCAACTTCCTTTCTGCCTGTGCCGTGTGAACCCGCAGGTGTATGATCCCTGCCTTGCACGTGCTGGTGCTGAGATGATGGCAGCAGCAGCTTGCATCGGCAGCACGACACTCGCGCTGGGCCAGGTAGGGGCTCTGCAACAGCAGCCGCACTCTTGCATCAAAGCAAGCAGATACACCCGATCCCTGCATGCTAGGCGGCACACCTCCTGCAGCTGTGTGTAGGAGCTATTGCTTGTCGCAGCTGCGCTGTCAGCGACTTGTTACAGATGCTGGCGAGCTGCAGATGCACATGCTAGCATGGCTTTCTGCCCTGGGACACGGCATTAGTGTATGCTGCATGTTGCCAGCCAACTTTGATAACGGCCTTCTGTCCATGTTGCTGCCATGTGTGTTGGAACACTGGATGGGTGTGGACATGGCAGGAACCATCTGTGAGTCTGATGTCTGGTGTTTTTGTGCTGCTGCTGCTGCTGCTGCCAGGTCAAGGCTATCACCACGCAGCTGTCCAGCATGATGGATGACGTGGGCGCTGCAGCAGCAGCTGGCTTGATGTCAGCATCAGGCAGCAGCATGGACGCAGCAGGAGCCAGCAGCCCTGAGCTCAGGTAGGTCGACTAACTACCGGTTGCCAAGCTTTTGTGCTGCAGCAGATTTTCACATGCGTACAGATCTGCGAGTGACAGCAGAACTGTAGCACAAGGTGGACAGGGCGCGCGACTGATCAGTATCACAACGAACCTACAGTTTTTTTTATGTGTTTGGCATTCAGCTGCGTTCACAGATGTGCGGCCCCTGCTTGCTACTAGTATGGATCCCGACCCGCTCCTGCCGCCTTCCCCGCCCCTGGCTGATGTGACTCCACACATGTGCTGCGTCCTGCTGCTGCAGGGGCGTGCTGTGCCTAGTGCTCGGCTGCATCCACAGGGCGCGTGGCTGCCCCACCCTGCAGCCCACCATTGCTGTAACGGTAGCAGCCCTGCATGCCTGCTGCGTCTGCTGTTTTGCGGCTGGTGCTGCTCCTGCAGGGGCGCTAGGCTGTTGTGGTCACATTTGTCATGCAATGCTGCAATATGACACATCGGTTGTTTGCACCTCCTGCTGCTCTTGTAGGGGGGAGCTGTGCCTAGTGCTCGGCTGCATCCACAGGACATGCGGCTGCCCGACCCTGCAGCCCACCATTGCTGCAACGCTAGCAGTCCTGCTGACATGCCTGCTGCGTCTACTGCTTTGCAGCTGCTGCTGCTCCTGCAGGGGTGCGCTGTGCGTGGCGCTCGCTGTTGTCGCCACATGTGTCGTGCGACGCTGCAACATGACACATCGGTTGTTGTTTTTTGCACCTCCTGCTGCTGTAGGCTTGTGGTGTGCCTAGTGCTTGGCTGTTGTGGCCACATGTGTCGTGCGACGCTGCAACATGACACATCGGTTGTTGTTCTTTGCACCTCCTGCTGCTGTAGGCTTGTGGTGTGCCTATTGCTCGGCTGCATCCACAGGGCGCGTGGTTGCCCCACCCTGCAGCCCACCATCGCTGCAACAGTAGCAGCCCCACTGATATGCCTGCTGCGTCTACTGCTTTGCTGCTGCTGCTGCAGGGGAGCGCTCGGCTGTTGTGGCCACATATGTCGTGCAATGCTGCGACATGACACATCAGTTGTTCTCTGCACCTCCTGCTGCTGCTGTAGGGGCGTGCTGTGCCTAGTGCTGGGCTGTATCCACAGGGCCCGTGGCTGCCCCACCCTTCAGCCCACCATTGCGGCAACAGTCGAGGCTCTAGTGGCTGTCGCAAGCAGGCCAGTGGGCATGGCACACATCTGGGCGCTGCATGGGCTGTGGCTGGTGGCTGGGGCTGCTGGGCCGGCGTATGCGCCACATGTGAAGCAGAGCTTGCAGCTGGCACTCGAGCTTCTGGTAAGGCTCACACTGCTGTGTGCTGCGAAGTGCATGCAGCTATCCTGACGCTGCTGGGATGCTGATGAGTGCAGTGATGCATGCTAGCTTGTTGTGGTTGTTGGGTTGCGCTGCTGGGCCTGCGTATGCGCCACATGTGAAGCAGAGCTTGCAGCTGGCACTGGAGCTCCTGGTGAGGCGCTCACTGCTATGTGCTGGGAAGGGCATGCACCTGTGCCAATGGTGCTTGATGCTTATTGCAGTGATGCATGCCTGCTTGTTGTGGTTGGTGGCTGGTGCTGCTGGGCCTGTGTATGCGCCACACGTGAAGCACAGCTTGCAGCTGGCTCTCGGGCTTCTGGTGGGTGCGCTGTTGATCCTGTTCAGCTTGCGCTGCGGTGATGTGTCCCAAGGAATGCGATCACACACAGTTTGGGGAGCACCAGATGCTGCAGCCAGTACTGTGCGCCGTGGTGGTGGAGTCATAACAGTCATTCGAAGCCACGTTCAATTTATAAGTGAGCGTTACATGCCTTCTGCCGCCACCTGTTTGCAGGTGAGCACCTTCGGGGAGCACCCCATGCTGCACCCATTGCTGTGCCATTTTGAGTGGTGGAGTCATAGCATCTGACGCCACTGTCAATTCATAGGTGGACAGTACATGCCTTCTGCCGCCACCTGTTTGCAGGTGAGCTCCTTTGGGGAGCACCCGATGCTGCAGCCGGCCGCAGCTCGCCTCGCCAACGCCATGATCGCAGTGCTGGGCAACGACTTTACGTTGGGCTCAGCAGCATACAGCCGCTGCAAAACCCTCGTCACCGACAACTCTGGCAGCCTCAGCGCAGCAGCAGCTGCTGCAGCAGCAGCAGCGGCTGGTGGGGGTGGGGGTGCGGGTGGGGTTGGGGTTGGGGGTGCTGGAGGTGTGCCTGTTGCTGCTGGCAGCGGGGACGGCTTGAAGGGGCTTGCCGTGACCTGGGCTGAACTTGAGCAGGTGGGAGCAATGCAAATCCGCATGCCAATTGCATGCAAATGCGCAGATCTGTATGCAGAATGCAAGTAGCCTGCTGCTGCTGTGAATTGTGCACATGCCCACCTGTGGTGCATCATGCATGAGGATTTCAGCATGTTGCATCTGCATGCTCAGGTGGTGAGCAAGGGCATGCACGGCCACAAAAGGTTACTAAGTATCTTTCCCAGCATGTCCGTGACACTGCTGCACTGATGGGTCTGTCTGCAGGTGCTGTTTGCACAGCAGCTGATCCTGTTTGCTCCTCAAGCTGTGCCAGCTGCCAAGCACCTGCCGCTGCTGCTGCTGACGCTGACTAGCAGCAGGCCTGCCCTCAGGCGTGCAGCAGCCGCAACGTTGAGGCACCTGGCAGACAGGGATGCTGCGGGGTTGGCAAAGGTATGGATGGGCAGCTGATCTGATGCTAGCGAGGACAGCTCAATGAGATTGTGCTTGAAGTTTTGTTGTGCATGCGTGTGTCAAAAGCCATCATGCAGTCTCTGCGTGGTCTACCTGTATGTAAAGTAGGACAGTCCCTTGCACAAAGGCATATCAGTGTTTGAGTGTGTGCAAAGAGTGTTGTTTGAGAAATGGTGCTGCCACAACTTGGGTGAAGCCAGCAGAGCGCAGGACTGTGGCGTAGTTGTGCTGGCCGAACATCCCAGCTTGCTGCCTACAGCTCTCCTGTTGCTCTGCCTTATCATGGCTTTGTTGCTGGTGCGGGGGTTCTCCCTGCACCCCCCAATGCTGCAGCACCAACAGCATGCTTATGGGTTCATAGTACTGCAAGGGTCATCAGCAAATGGGTGACCACCCCCCTGCAGTCTCCAATTCCCAGGACAGTCCATCTTGTCTCCCATGTCTTGCTCTTGTCTTGTACATGTAATAGTGGCAAAATGGCAAACATGTGGTGATTGACAAGACTTTTGGTCAGAGCAGAGCTGTTGTCAGTATGGCCATGAAGGTACCCTGCCACTCCATAGTCTCCAATGGCCCAATCAGCAAGGATTTTGTATCCAAGCCAGGGTGTATTTCAATCTGTGGTTCAGTATGCCACAAGCTTGTCAGCGGCAAGTCAGCAGCAACTCCCTCCCCAAACTCCCAACAACTTGTCCAATGCGCTGCACTTCATATACTGTCTTCTGCTTCAGGCCCACATCGAGTCCTCTCTGCTTGCTGCACTTGATGGAGAATCAGAGGCCAGCACAGCCGCACAGCTGCGCAGCACTCTGACAGCGCTGCTGGCTGCGTCAGCACCTAAGCAGCCAGGCTACTGGCTGCGCATGCTGGGGGCAGTGGCACTGGCAGCACCACCGCCGGCAAGTGCAGGCCAGGCCGCAGCAGCAGGTGAGCAAGGAATTTGGCATTGGGATGTCGGGTTGTGAGTAAGTATGCATGTGGTGGCTTTGGGTACAAAGGCGAGGGCAGTAGCACTTGCAGCACCTCGCCTTGCTAATGCAGGTCGTGCGGCAGCAGCAGGTGAGCAAGGAATTTGGCATTGGGATTTTTGTAAAGTACCCTATAGGTACTGTATCAGTGTATTGAGCACGCATCTTGTGGCTTTTGGCTAAAAGGGTGTCGGCATCGTCACCAGTGTCAGCAGCCCGAGGTGTCATTGTGTGCGCGTTTATGCAAGTATTGGTACAATGATCTCATCACCATCCTGCCCTTTGACTTTACATCATGCAGGTGCCTTGACCATCGAAGCAGATGAGGATGAAGAAACAGATGCACGCGCAGCCACTCCACCGCCACCCGCAGGAACCCACACAGCTGCAGCAGCACCCGCAGCAGCAGCAGCAGCAGCACCCCAGCAGCCTGGCGCGCCCCTCTCTGCTGCTGCCGCTGCTGCCGCTGCAGCAGCAAGCGTGCGGCTACCACCGACGCCGCGGCTGCGCACGCGGCTGTTTGCTGCTGAGCTGCTACTGTCGCTGTTTGCTGTGGTTGGGCCTGACGCAAGGCACCGCTTTCCCAAGCCTAAGTATGATGACGATGGGGGAGCAGCAGCAGCAGCAGTGCGGAGGTCAGCAGAGGGAGAGGATGAGGAAGCGCAAGGTGGGTGCCACCATGTTGGCAACGGCCAAATCTGGGCGTTGGGGGCTGTATCTCTCAAGCAGCAGGCAGCTCGGCTTGTATGGCAGGCTAAGGCTTTTGCCTGCACTCTTGTCGCACTTGACGCTCATGCTGATTGTGCACAAATATTCATTGAAACCACAACCCAGTCGCTTACTGAGCTCTGCTACACTTATATCCTATCCTGTATCCTTGGCTATTCCAACTGCTGCTCCTGCGCTGCACTGCTCTGCATTGCAGATTTCCTGGTTAGCCACCTGCAGCCTCTTATTGACGTGGGCTACAAGCTCACAACAGGCTCAGCAGAGTCTCTGCATACTGTATTCCTGGCTTTTCAAAGTTCTGCCCCTGCACTGCAATGCATTGCAGACTTCCTGGTCAGCGACCAGCAGCCTCTCATTGACCTCGGCTACAAACTCACAACAGGCTTACACTGTTTTTGAACCCATCATTCAGCCGCTCACTAGATTCTGCTACACATGTACATCTGGCTATTCCAACTGCTGCACCGCACTGCATCGCAGACTTCCTGGTCAGTCACCTGCAGCCTCTCATTGACCTCGGCTACACATGTCTCCCTGGCTTTCAAACTGCTGGTCACTGCTGCTCCTGCACCGCACTGCATTGCAGACTTCCTAGTCAGCCACCTGCAGCCTCTCATCGACCTGGGCTACAAACTTACATCAGGCTCGGCAGAGTCGCTTACTGCACTCGACTAAATACTGTATCCCTGTCCATTCAAACTTTTGCTCCTGCACTGCAATGCACTGCAAATTTCCTGGTCAGACACCTGCAGCCTCTGATTGACGTGGGCTACAAGCTCACAACAGGCTCAGCAGAGTCTCTGCATACTGTAATCCTGGCTTTTCAAAGTGTTGCTCCTGCGCTGCACAGCACTGCATCTGCAGACTTTCTGGTCAGCCACCTGCAGCCTCTACTAGGCCTGGGCTACACAAGTCTTCCTGGCTTTTCAAACTGCTGGTAATTGCTGATCCTGCGCCGCACTGCACTGCACTGCAGACTTCCTGGTCAGCCACCTGCAGCCTCTCATAGACCTCGGCTACAAACTCACAACAGGCTCTGCAGAGTCCCTGCGGCCCTCAGGTGCCCAACTGCTGCAGGCAATGCTGCGCTTCTTTGGAGCAGTTCCAGACCCAGACGTACCAGAAGTGCTGCTGCTAGAGCAGTACCAAGCGCAGTTTGTAGCCGCACTACGCGCTGCACTGGCGCCTGGTGGTGCCCCTGCGCTAGCGGTGTGTGGTGGGACGCTTGCGACGTCATTCCTGAGTGCAGGAATAGCAGCAGGCGATGGGGCTGTTATGCGGCGGCTGATGGACTTGTTAGTTGCACCGTTAGAAGCGTGGCAGAACCTGCTATACGGAGGTTTTGCAGAGTCAGTGGGGGTGAGAGCAAGAGTCGCGCTGCTGCAGGCACATGCGCAGTGTGCGAATCTAGCTTCTGCTTTTGGAGGCGGCAGCGGCCGGACATCTGGAAGCACTGGCTACTGCCTCAGCCCCCACAGCAGCAGCAGCAGCAGCAGCAACAATGAGCTGTGTCGGCAGATCGTAGTGAAGTCACAGGCGCCGCACCGCGACATGCTGCTGCTGCTGTGGTGGGGCGTGCTGTTAGACTATGCTGCATTCAGCAGCAGCTTACCTGGGTTTATGCAGAACCATAAGAGCCTGTTATTTGGAGATACATACCCTGAGGTGGTTGAGGCAGTACAGGGAACGTACACTTCGGCATGGCCTCCTGTGCTGATTGCATTGGCAAGTAACTTGCCACCAGCAGTAGAGCTTGCAGCTGCAGCCCGGCCTGCAGCAGGCAGTCAGCTGCAGGAGCAGCAGCGGCAAGCAGCTTGGTCTGCCTTTGTTGATCAAGTGAGCAGTGGGTCAATCTTGGCTGGAAGCGGAGGCCCTAGCAGCAGCAGCAGCGCAAGTGGAAGCAGCTCAGGGGCACGTACAAGTGCAGCAGCAGCTACAGCAGCAGCAGCAGCAGCAGCAGCAGCGGGTAAGGTGTTCCGGCAACAGCTGACGCTGCAGTGTGGAGCAATGCATGGCATGCTTACAGATGTCAGCTTCATGCTGCTGTGCGATACATCAGCAACGTGTGCAGCGGCACTTGCAGAAGCAGCTAGCCGCATCAGGAATGACAATGCTGCAGCAGCCAAGTCTGTTGTGCGGCAGCAGCAGCAGGTAGAGCTGCCGCAAGTCCCTCAAGCAGCTGTAGCAGCAGGCCAGCGGGTGGCTGTAGCTCTGCAAGCGCTACAGCTGCTGCTGTCTCAGCAGCACTTTGATGCTGCGCTAGCATCGCCTGAAGTGTGCCAGGACATTGCTGGCAGGCTCAGTGCATTAGCAGTAGATGTGCTGGGCCCTTGGCAAGGCATTACGCTAGCGCAGCAGCAGCAGCAAGTGCAGCAGCAGCGCAGAGTATCCGGTGGAGCTGTGGGGTCCAGATCATTCCATGCTGCTGGGCGTAGGTCATCCTCTGGTGCTGAGCAACTTGGCAGCAGCAGCAGCAGTACACCAGCAGCAGCTGCTGCGGATAAGGTGTTTGGGCTGCTGGTGCTAGCTGCTGCAGGACTTCTGCAGAGTCTGGCTACTGGCTTGCAAAGTGCCAGCTCAGCAGCAGCAAGCAGCAGCAGCAGCAGCAGTGAGGCTGCAGCAGCAGCACTGGTAGAGGCACTGCTGGCACTGAGCAGCGTAGCAGTACCGTATGAAGCAGCTGTAGCTGCAGGTACAGCTAGCGAACAGCAGCAGCAGCAGCAGCTGGGTTGGATAGCATACCAACCTGCAATGCTTCAGCAGCAGCAGCAGCAAACCGCGAATGGCACTACCAGTAGTATGGAATACACCGGACCATCAACAGCTGTGCCTAGCTCACAAGCAGTAGCTGCTTGCAGCAGCATCTGTCAAGCTGGCAGTTGCTTACTACAGCAGTTAGCCCCAAGCTTAAAGCCCAGCAGCAGCAGCAGCAGCAGCAGCTTGCAGGCATTGCAAGCCCTGAGCAGCTTGAGCGTTAGGTTGTTAGTAACAGCAGCGCCGGGTCAGCAGCTGGCAGCAGCACAGCAGCTCTGTGAGAGCTGCTGCAGTGCTGCTGCTGCCGTTGCTGCTGCTGGTAATGAGCTGGCAGCTACATTGTGTGAGACACTGTGTGGGGCTGTGTCTGCAGCTGCGCAGCAAATGTGCAGCAGCAGCAGCGACGCAGGTGGCAGCAGCAGATGGCAGCAGATACCTGATGTGCAGGCCAGATTCCCCGCGCTGCTTGCTGCATTGCTATCTGCGACTGCAGCATGCAGTGCGGCAAGCTCTATGCCAGCAACAGCAGCAGCAGTGGCTGGTGAGCCTGCAGCTGTTCCCCGGTGCACTGCTGCTGTTCAGCAGTGCTGTGGTGTGCTGCAGCAGATGCTGCAGCAGCACCATGGGCGGCAGCAGCATGCTCAAAGTGAAGGTGGTGCAGTAGCAGCTTGCAAGGTGTTGGAAGCAGTGCGGTTGCTGCTGCAGGAGTCTGCGACAACAGCAGCAGCAGCAGCAGCAGCAGTTGAAGTGCCAGAGCAGCGGTTGAACGCAGGGAAGGCAGCGCTGGCGCAGCTGGTGACTGGAGCTGTTGTGCCTGAGGTAGGCCACTTGCTGCTACTGTGGTCCATGCATCTGCAGCTGGCGGTGTACGGTCCTTGTTGCTTCCCATGCAAAGAACACTCTTGTAGTAGTACTGTTGCTGCATGCAGCGCGTGCAGCGTCAATCTGGCTGTGCAGTGCTGCCTGGTGCATTCCTAACGCCTGCTTTTAAGATCAATTGTGTTTGTGTCTGATGATCTGCTTATACCATCACTCGTGTTTGTGTCTGATGATCTGTGTGCGTCTGGTTGCAGGCTGCTGTGCTGATCCATGCTGCAATGAACAGCGGGCAGGGCCCGCTGACTGGAGCTGAGCTGGCGGCAGTCACTGAGGGCATGAAGGTGCTGCTGCTGCTGTCAAATCGCACAGCAGCACAGGGGGAGGCGGCACAGGTGAGACGTGCAGCTTGCATGTTTCGAGATCTCAGGACAAAGCAGCAGATTGATCTGTGCAGCTAGCACATCAGAGCTATATTATGTTACAGGGTACAGCGCACGGGCATGCTGTTGTACGTAAACAGCTGGTGCAAGATCAACGCTGGCTGAGTCCCGCAGGGCTGGGGATGGGCGATTCAATTCCTCACAGCTGACTGTATATCGCAAGGCAGCCGGGCTGATCTTGAGCCACAAGTAATGATTTTTCTTCTGCAACCGCGTGTGCACTGCTGAACTTGCTTGATGTGCTGTTGCAGGTTGCTGTGATGCATGTGCTGGTGCCCCTTCTGGTGGAGGTAGCACGGCCAGGCCCCGGGACACCAGTCACTCCGCTGCTGCGCGACATGGCCTGCAAGCTCGTGTCAGCCATGCCCACGTCAGCAGCAGCAGCAGCATTCAGGACAGCAGTGACAGCACTGCCAGCAGCAAGCAAGCAGCGGCTGCAGCTAGCGCTGAGAGAGCAGCAGGCTGCGGCAGCGGCAGCAGCAGCACCTGTGGTCGCTGTCGCTGGTACAGCAGCAGCAGCGGCAGGAGCGGTGCAAGTTGTAGCAGCAGCAGATGCCAAGAAGCCTGCGATTCAACTGAAGATGAACTTTGCTATGCCTGGTGCTAGCAAGTGAGGAGCTCGTGCACTTGTCAGAACATGTAAGCACCAGTGACTTGCACCGTCGCAGCGAGGATAAGGGACTGTCGCTCTAGCGCGTGCTGCTTGTCTGAAAGAACTTTTTATGCATCGAAACGTCTATTTGAAGGGTTTGGGGCGGCGTCTGTCACATCAAAAGCTGCTCGACCCTAAGGCGCAAGTGCGCCAGTGCTGCTTAGTCCTGAGGCAGCAGTGCCCAGCCCTACAGGAGCAGCACAGACGGAACAGCTTGTTCAGCTGCCCCTACAACAATACACATGCCCTAATGGTGCACCATTTGAAGAGGTCTGGCCAGCTGATCTGGCTTAGGGACTCACTGCTGGTGTAATACAGCAGCACCCTACAGGGACAAGTACCCCCACAGTAACACCGAAGCCGAGATACCCGCTGCATTTCACGTTTAATGGCACAAATAAAAGTCATGTTCAACGAAGCCTGTGGGCTGCAGCTTTTGAACTGGTTTGAACACAGCATCTAAATTAGCAGAGCAGGATCGCTTAGCATTAGGCCTAACTTTTATTTGTGCCATTAAATGTGAAATGCAGCGGGTATCTCAGCTTCGGTGTTACTGTGGGGGTACTTGTCCCTGTAGGGTGCTGCTGTATTACACCAGCAGTGAGTCCCTAAGCAAGATCAGCTGGCCAGACCTCTTCAAATGGTGCACCATTAGGGCATGTGTATTGGTGTAGGGGCAGCTGAACAAGCTGTTCCGTCTGTGCTGCTCCTGTAGGACTGGGCACGGCTGCCTAAGGACTAAGCAGCACTGGCGCACTTGCGCCTTAGGGTCGAGCAGCTTTTGATGTGACAGACGCCGCCCCAAACCCTTCAAATAGACGTTTCGATGCATAAAAAGTTCTTTCAGACAAGCAGCACGCGCTAGAGCGACAGTCCCTTATCCTCGCTGCGACGGTGCAAGTCACTGGTGCTATGCCCAAGGTTTCGGGACGTGGTCCCGACCGACCGAGTCCGTGATGCACACCCGGTGACAGTAGAACGTTGGTCAATATGCACAAATAGATGCCGAACAGTGCTGGGCGGGCAGATAAAAACCGCGCTCGTTACACAGCACATGCCACACCCTGTTCAACTCCTATGCTCGTGATTGATCGGTCATGACCACTGCAATGCTCAAGCCCAGACACTGTTGCACATGCCCTTTCAGGCCAGCCTGGTGTACACCTGCACTCTGTGACAGACTCTGGGAGGCTCCCAGCCGCATCTACTTATTGGCTGCTTCAAGTGCAACCCTGGACAATAGAGGCCTATAGGTGCCTGCCCACCTCCTTCCGTCCCCACTTCGGTCCCAAATTGCTATGTCTGCCAAGCATCATATTGGTGGCCTGGACATAGTCTCAGGCTGTAAAGAATGTAGCGGTACTTGAAGGCTGTATGATGTGTACAATTTTGCCCGCATAATCACCTCCTGGGCACCTCAACAGCACCTTCCCCCCGGCTGATAACTGCATCCTCAGCTCGCACCAGCTGCATGCAAATGCTATCTACAGGAATCTGTACAAATTTTGGGCCTCGAGGCCCAGCAAATCCTGGCTGCTAGGCAGACGCTGCAACCCATCTGCTGTTATGCAGGTGTTCGAAACTGCTACCATGCAGATGACCGCAACTGCTGGAATGCAGGTGTCCGTATCAACAAACTCTCGCCTACAGTCACAACTTGAATCTGGCAGCTGCAGCTATTCATCGCCTGGGATCTTCCACATCACCTCAGCAAACTCATACGGCAAGAACCAGGGGTTCTGGCACTGCAGCTGCTGCCCATACTCTGCATGCTCTGCCCTGAACTCATCATCTGTTTGTGAGGGCCATACCCAGGGGTGCCCTCCTCGAGACGACGCGGCATGCTCGCTGACCTGCAGTTTGAAAAAGCCATAACACATGTTACATGACACCTGGGCTCAGAATATCGTCTGCCAACTCATGAGTTGGTGGAGACTGAGCTGATCTACAAGTATGATGGTGAAGACCATGGCACTGCAAGCATACTGTCAACAGTGTCGAGTGGAACACAATTTTTGGTTGTACAGCAGTGCACACCTATTTGCCCGGCATGGCATGCACATGCAGGCTTGCCTAAGCCAGCAAACCAATGAAGCATGCATGGTCAGAGCCGTCACAAATGCTGCAACCAGTGACACACGAGCAGAGTTGCCTTGCTGCATTGGTTGGTTGCTGTCGGGGGCATCATTCCAAGCATCAGGACGCACCATGTTGTGTGCCCGCCACCACCAACGGGTGTGGTCGTAGCGGCTGCTTGATCGTGGGGGTAGCCCAAGATGGTTCAGCACCTGCAGCAGCAACAACATGTCAACTTTACATGTTGTTCTTGAAGAACAGCGTTTTGCTGCAGTTGACAGCAACATGATGTGTGCACAGACAGACCTTTGGGGAAGGATGTGTGTGTTCGTGACTCACTGACAGTACAGTAGCTGTTGTTGATTAGGCTCACGCCTGAGGCCTTGGTAGCCTGTGTGCCCAGCCTTGTCAGCATACACAGCTTGTCAGAGCACAGCTGCAAACCGACCAGGTGCTGAGCAGCATGCCAAATTGCCACTGCCTCGACTCACATAGTTGGCCCACATCCCGCGGCAGTTGCAGCACATGAAGTGCTGGCGTAACCACACTGCCAGCGCACGCGATGCAGCGACCTGGGTTGGCGGCATGGGGTCCTTCATGTTATGCACTAACGTCTGGATGGTTGACCAGACCTTGTTGGACTGGCGGTACAGCGCAGCTGCCTTGGCTGCTGTGTGGTTCCACTTTGTGGAATGTACGGAGCCCTGCACCGCATCAGCAGCAGCGCAGCAGAGGCGGCAGCAGCAGCAGCATGTCACATGAATCATGTGACATGATGTGAGTATCCGCAGGCCTAAGCACGCATATTGCCTGCTTGTTTAACCACACCAACACAGCAGCCATACAACCCCCTGGACAACCTATCATGATCACGTGGCATGCGTGAATGCAGCTGTACAGCACACCCCACTTACTGCATGCCTAGGGTCAGGAATATCCAGCGGGAACCTCGTAGCATCCCTGTAGATGTCTGGCCACAATGCCGCCACAATAGCTTGTATCTTTGCTCGCGCCACATCAGCGGCTGCAGAGTGCCAGAACTTTTCTGTGGACGGGCTCGCAAAATGCTCAACTGGCAGCTGCAGCAGCAGGGCCTGCGAGATGTCTTTGAGCTCGGTCAAGGGCAGACCAGCATAGTATTGCTTGTTGGCGTTGCTGCCGACCTTACACCAGCTGGTGCTATCCCACCAGGGGCCCTGCGCGACACCGGTTGTACAACATATGCTGTCAGAACCCTATGCGTTGTATTACCATTGTTTTAATGCCATCCCTTGAACGGCGTAGAATCGGCAAGGACAAGCAGCACACACACTGTGGCACGGCATAAGAAATGTGTGCAGAGCTGTGTTGATGTGTGTGGCTCCTGACATAACACTGTGCTAGTGCTGCCAACATGTGCTCTATGCAATACGAATGCCGAGCACGCAGCCTGAGGGATATAACGTACAAAAAACATGACGCTTTGCTTTAGATGAGGTTTACACTCTGAACCCTAGCCATTGCTAATCTGGCTGCAGCCCACCTGGTAACACATGTTTGGAGGTCGGACCTTCACACACGTGTATGGCGTTGGCTGCACGTCGCCTGTGCAAACCAGTCCTGGCCCGCACAACATCGGACGCACAGGAGGACGGCCATCAACATCGGACACGACATATTGTGGCGCCAGCTGATCCAAGTGGCTACCTTCCAGCACTGTATTGCTGCTGCTGCTGCTGCTGCTGCTGCTGATGGGTGCATGGAAGGCATCCAACGGTGACAACAGTGATCGTTTGTGAGCAGTGGCGGAGTTGCCGCCTGAACCTTCTCCCAGGTGATGCAAGGCCGACTGTGCTGTGCTGCTGCTGCTGCTGCTGTGTTTCCTGGTGTGCTGTTTCAGGCTGCTGCCAGTGGGAGCCAGGCTTGGGACAGCGGCTGCAAAGTATGCATTGCAGCTCTGCTGCTCTTTCCTGTACTTGGAGCACCTGCCGCGCACTGCCTGCCAGGGCCCCCAGTGACTTGTGTTGCGACACACCTGCAGCGCAGCATTGCAAGCTGTGATTTGGCTGCAGGCGTGCATGTGCTGTGCTTGGCTGCCCCATGCCATGTGATGAAGAAGCTTGTTCTGTGGCCTGTGGCAAGTTCTAGCTGTCACGCAGTCTCATCAAACACCATGGTGGTGAGATGCCAGTGGTCGTAGTGTGGTCAGAGCCTCTCACAGCGAGACTGATTTCGCATTTGAAAAGTACAGATGTGTACCTGGTCGAAGATCCAGGTGTAGCCTTGCTCCTTGAATACAGCGCAGTCCCCGGGTGACACGTTGGGCGTCTCACCTCCAGCCATGGCCCACGGCCCAAAGCGCACTGCAGCCAGCACCCAACAGCAACGTCAGGCGGCAAGTCACATTTCAGTGAAACAGCAAACATGGGACCCAGCACGTGCCGCAAACGATATAAATGTCACATTCATACAGCCACTTGTATAGCAAGCTCTGGACTTTGGCAGATAGCTGCTCGTTTGAGGCTGTCATCGTGCACATAACACGCTTTCACACCGTGTTTTGGCAACACGGTGTCAGCCTGAATAAGGGTGCTGTTGCAACCAGGGACACAGCAGATACCCATCGTGACACCTGTGACACAACCGACGGCATTGCTGACCACTAGCACGCATGCGGGGATGAAATGTTGTCGCTCCGGGACCTGCCATTGCATCCTGCACTTGAAATCCCTGTTGCAAATGCCACTCTGCTACGGCTCTCCAGGTCTCTAGTCGGCAACCGCAAGGCGCTGTATCCCACTCTGTCTATTTTAGTCTGTCACCGTCTGACGTCACATGGTATATGAGACAGGTATACGAAGATCATCCTGGCGTTGTACACAACGTATTTACGCTGCCCCACGCCCCACCTTGATCTTCCAGTTGGCACCACTCGTCTTCTGCGCAGATGCCCTCATTCATGTAACAGTCACGCACAGTAGGGTTTGGGCATATAACACTGTCACACTTCAGGTTGATCAAATCACCTGCAGCCCGCAGTGAGCACATGAGATGTTGAGTGGGGTTGGGTTGAAAAATATGTATTGTAAGTGGCGTGCCACCAACAGCTGGTGGCGTCATCATCAGCAGCAAAAGTGCGATGCAGCATGCAGCGTGCGGCATGCGATGCAGGTTGGATGGCAGCTGCCACAGCGTAAAGCAGACAAGTGTGAGCACCTGAGCAGGAAGATATCAGGGACAACAATGTATGCGGACAGTGCAACACTGTTGCAGTGCCAGTGACTGGCAGAACAAGATGATCTTGTGCAGGATTGGGGTGTGCGCTGTGATGTTGCAAGTGGTACTCGTGTTACACTGGAGAAGCAGTGCGCCCTCCTTTGTGTGCTCCAGTGGGGCCCATGGTCAATGGTGTTGTTGCTATGGCTTGACTGCCAACATGATAAAGAAGAAGATGACACCAGTATGGTGACAACCCCCCTCCCAGCAGTAGCAGCCAGACACATGTATAACCCAGGGCTGTGAACGACAGGGCTGTTACTTGCATGTCACATGTCACTGCGGGACTGATACAGTTCAGCCCGTGCCTTCTGCATCAGGCACGCACCTTTCTTTGCCGTCTTTCGTTCTCCTGTATCTGCGTCAGGGTACTCAAAGTTATCCCGTGCTATAGAGGCGTCCACTGAAAAAGCGAAGCACTGTTTATTGGCTGGATCCTGCTGCCACTTCTGATGCAGCGCGCGTGCTTCTGCTGCTAAGTTCCAGTCCTCGTTTGGACTCAATGTAGCCGCGTGGGCAGAATGAGTAGCCTGGCATGCTGCAGCCAACAGCAGCAGTGTTGCTGCTGCACTCAGCATGTGTGCCACACGGTTGCTGCCAGAAATCAGCTGGTTTGCTGTCCTGTCCTGTCGGGGCCTGACACCAACTGTGATTAGATCCGTAGTTACACGATGCTACATACAGGGCATCAAACAGCGATAGACATTCATCGCTGGAAGATCAAAACCTGTCAAGTCTCGAGGCAGCCTGTTGCAGAGAGCTGTACTTCGCAGAACTGCCCAGCTGTTGCATGCCGTCACAGGGTAGCATGCTTGAAAGCGTGTTGTCATACTTCAGACGCTGCAGTGTAGACCGTTCTGGCGTGCGGTAGGGTTTGGATCGTATGGTTGGAACATCCCACGTGTACCACCCTGGAACGGGTTCTGAAGGCACGGGGTGACACGGCGACTGGTCAGTGAAGCCAAAACAAAGCCCAGAAGCGCAATATCAAAAGTTTCGATGTTTGCGATGTTCGCGCACATCTTGATGACCCCTTACAACTGAGAATTCGTTATAGTCTGCAGCATGCTGGAAGAAACACAGCACTGCAGAGCAGCTGCCAACGCCTCCAATTCGTCACAACATCTTCTAACTGACAGTAACGAACGTCAAGCAACAACGGCAGGCATTTGGAGCGGGTGGGACATCTCATTTACATGTTGCACCAGTGACTTGCACCGTCGCAGCGAGGGATAAGGCACTGTCGCTCTAGCGCGTGCTGCTTGTCTGAAAGAACTTTTTATGCATCGAAACCGTTTCGAGGAGTCACCGCGGAGCTCATTTGGCCTTTGCGGGTTGCGGGGCCTGTTTTGCGGGGTTTGCGGAGCCCTGCGGCACTTGCGGAGTGACTGCGGAGTGATTTTGCAGCACAATTACACATAAAACAGCTCGTTAATCACCTGAACTTGCCACTAACAAAGAAATAAACATCAAACATGCATGTTTCTGCATCACAGACACCTGTTCACCACTCCTACTGCTGCTGGTTCTGCTGCTGCACTCCACTCCTACTGCTGCTGGTTCTGCTGCTGCAGTCGTGCCAACTGCTGCTGCTGCAGCACTGTCTGTGTCAGGGGGTTCATCACTGGCAGCAGGCCCAGTGGTTGCACTTGGCTCCAGGGCGCTTAGACGAGTTCTGAGATGTTCCAACAGTTTCAAACTCAGACTTTCGAATGTCGTTGCTCTGATCTGGCCTCTGGGGAGGTTGCTGGGTGATGGACTGATCTGACTGGCTAAGGTCTAGGTTGCCCGCAGAGGCCATCCTGCTATGCACAATACATAAATAACCATACTAATGCTAATACAATGCATCTAATAGAGGTTCCGCAGCCTCTAGCTTGAATTCTGTTATAACATAGCTCCGCACTCGGCCGCAGTTCCTGAGCCCTCTTGCGGGGTCTTGCGGCGCTGCTCCGCAAGCTGCGGAACCGCGGGCACCTCCGCAACGCGATGACTCCTGTCGAAACGTCTATTTGAAGGGTTTGGGGTGGCGTCTGTCACATCAAAAGCTGCTCGACCCTAAGGCACCAGTGCTGATGAGTCCTGAGGCAGCCGTGCCCAGTCCTACAGGAGCAGCACAGACGGAACAGCTTGTTCAGCTGCCCCTACACCAATACACATGCCCTGATGGTGCACCATTTAAAGAGGTCTGGCCAGCTGATCTGGCTTAGGGACTCACTGCTGGTGTAATACAGCAGCACCCTACAGGGACAAGTACCCCCACAGTAACACCGAAGCCGAATATATATATATTTAGGGTGGTTGCATTCTTTTCCAGGCTGTACTTATCGTCCACAGTCGTTCTTACTGCTGGTGTAATACAGCAGCACCCTACAGGGACAAGTACCCCCACAGTAACACCGAAGCCGAATATATATATTTAGGGTGGTTGTATTCTTTTCCAGGCTGTACTTATCGTCCACAGTCGTTCTTACTGCTGCTTGTCCCTGTAGGGTGCTGCTGTATTACACCACAGTGAGTCCCTAAGCAAGATCAGCTGGCCAGACCTCTTCAAATGGTGCACCATTAGGGCATGTGTATTGGTGTAGGGGCAGCTGAACAAGCTGTTCCGTCTGTGCTGCTCCTGTAGGACTGGGCACGGCTGCCTATGGACTCAGCAGCACTGGCGCACTTGCGCCTTAGGGTCGAGCAGCTTTTGATGTGACAGACGCCGCCCCAAACCCTTCAAATAGACGTTTCGATGCATAAAAAGTTCTTTCAGACAAGCAGCACGCGCTAGAGCGACAGTCCCTTATCCTCGCTGCGACGGTGCAAGTCACTGGTGCTTGGGCATATGCCGAGCTGCCTAATCCTAGGAATCAAGGCCGCTGCCGTATTATCTGCAGATGTCACTGCAGCGATGATGGCTTCGTGAGCATCATATTCGAAGCACGCCGACGTGCTTCCTGTCTCAACTAGTGCGTGGCCAGGAGTACAAAAGCATAAAGCATAAAACTTGTACCTCCAACTGTATCCCGTTCTCGTGCTTGCACGTCCTTTACGTGTGACCAACATGCTCAGTGCTCTGAGCAGATGATGCAGCAATATAACCAACCAACCAAGACACACAAGCAGGTAGCGGAGGCTCCCTGCTGCAGCTGCTGCTGCTGCTCCATCAGCTGGATCGCAAGCAAAGCTGGCTACTTGCGATGTCCCAGACTATATGGTGATATACAATGCTGCCACCTTTGCTCAGATTGCAGCAACACCAGCTCCCCCACCTACACTTCCCAACTCAGAAATGGAACACAATGCTGCCATCTCTGCTCCTGCTTGTCGCTACACTGCCTCCCCCATCTACACTGCGTTCTGCTGCATTCGCAACATCAGCTGCTGCTTGCTCCTGCTGAACATCACACACAGCTGCTGCTGCACGGCCCACCCCACCCCCACTGCCGCTACTGCTGCTGCCACCTGCAGAACTTGCAGCCTCCCTGCTGCTTGCTACACTGCCAGCAAGCACCAGCTGTCCTTCATGTGCGCTGCTGCTGCTGCTACCAGCAAGGGTCGGCTCCCTGTTTACTGCGCTACTGCTGCTGCCGTCCCTGCTACTGCCAGGGACTTGATAGTCCAGGCGTGCTACAGCCCACATGGTCAGCCCATGCAGGATGATTGAACTGAAGTCTGCTGACAGCTGCAACTCACTTGGAGGAGCAGCAGCAGCAGCAGCAGCGGCAGGTGAATGCCTGCTGGCTAACTGCCTGCGACGGCCTGACACCACTGCTGCGTGCCCAGCTGACCCAGCAGCAGCAGATGCTGCAGTAGCTACACTACCCGAGTGCTGCTGCTGCTGCTGACTGCTGCCGCTAAGCGCCACAACACGATCCAAGAACCGCTGCATCCAGTCAACCCCAGGCCGATGCCCCAGCTTTGCCAGCGCCCAAATCGTCGCCGATAGCTGCGCGCTATCCATGCCAGGCACATGCTGCCGCAGCTGCACCAGAAACAAGTCCAGCCACTGTGGCTGTGGCTGCATCTCAAGCTGAGCAAGTGCCCAGATCGTAAACGAAAAGTCCCTTGGGGTGAACACAGGCAGCAGCTGCTGGGAGGCTGCAAGGAAGGCACGCGACCAAACCTTGGGAGGTTGGTAGCGCAGCATCGCCATTGCACCGAGTGTGTTGGCTAGCGTTTGCGGGCAGTACAGGTCAGCTGCTGCTGCAGCTGTACTGCCAGGTGACGTAGTGCCTGCAATTCTACTGCCAGGTGTACGGCTGTTGCCGGTTGCTTGCAGGAGCCCCCTGCCGGCTACTGCTGCTGCTCCCACGCCCCTGCCACCTGCTACTTGCCCTGCAACTGATGCAGTCCTGTTCAGCAAGCTGCTACTGCAGCTGCAGTAGGTTGCCATGAATGCTGCATCGGGTGTGGCGTTCAAGCGTGCTAGGCACAGCAGTGTGTTGGTAAGCTCTGTAGGAGTCATGCTGGGCAGCCTGTGATGCGCCTCGACTGTGGCGCGCTGCAGCCAACGAGCACCTGCAAAGGCGAGAATGGCAGCAACAGAATCGCCATCATCATCAGCAGCTGAGTCAGCCAGCTGCCGTGAGTGCTAGAATAGATTAGCTCGAAGGAGATTGATGCACAACATTAGCACTGCCCCTGGCAGCGCTGCAAGCACAACAACACAACATCCAAGATGGAGAAAGAAACACGACTCTGATAGCAGTACTACCCTGCAGGCATCACACAGAATGACGCATCCACACCGATTCAAAGTCTTACCTGGCTGCAGCCGCATGCGCACCACTCCCACCAGCAAGCACGCCACATCCCTCGCTGTAGCTGACCCCAACGCCCGGTGGCTGCTGTACATAAACTCAGACAGCCACGGCACCAGCAGCCGGCTGCTCACACTGCTGCTGCTGCTGATGCTGCTGGAGCTCTGAATAGCGCCTAACTGCTTGCTGCTGCTGCTCCTTGTGGTGGAAGGTTTTGGGGTGATGCCGAGTGTGCCAAGGCCCCAGGCAAAGAGGGCCAGATCTGTTGCAGTAGCTGCCTGCAGCTGCAGCTGCGAGTGTGCCAGCAGCCGCGCCAGCAATGCACGGCTTGGCGGCATGTGCAGCTTGGCCAGTGCCCAGACTAGCGTGCTGCTGCCTTCTGCATTCAGTTGAGGCAGCAGCGTGCCAGCAGCAGCAAGGCAGCTGCGCCGCAACGCAGGACCAGGTCGCTCGCCCCACGCGCATAGCCCACGCAGCACATTCACAAAACCCTGGGGCTGAAACCCAGCCGGCCGGCTGATAGCTGCTTCCGCTGCTGCTGCCTGACCCTGGTCAATGCCGCCGCTGCTGCTGTCACTAATGTCAGTGTCTTCTGGCACGCTACTGCTGCTGCTGCTGCCAACAGCTGAATATGTACTGCCTGTTGCATCCAGATGCACTTGTACAGCCTGCACATACCCAGCCAGCCAGTGCTGACTTGGCCTGTGTTTCAGGCGCACTAAACCCAGGCCCAGCATCGACAGCTCCTGAGAGTTGAAGTCAGGCAGGCTGTTATAACATGTGTTCAAAAAGCGTGACAGCCACTGTGGTGACGGCTGGGTCTCCAGCTGTGGCAGCGCATACAGAAGGTTGGCCAGCTCCTGCGGCTTGAAGTACTGCTGCTTGCTCGCGGCATCCTGCAGCAGCAGCAGCAGCAGCGGCAGGACAGCAACATCAGCGCAAATGTTGATGCCCAACATATTTACACAGCGCACTTACTGCTATGTGAGCACGATGTACACGATGTCGACGGGGCAAGCTGCCAGTGCCCTGCAAGTCAAAGTGCTGCGAGAGCTGCGACTTTGAACCCTTGCGGGATGCACACGCTGATCAGGACAGCTGAGTACACACACGTACAGTGGCACATAGTACGTTGCTCCAAAAAGAGTGTAACCGTGCATACTTAGCAGAAAGCAGACGATTTGTCTCTGACGCGCACCTGCAGTAGGCTCTGCTGCCACTCGCTCGATGTGCCCCATCCCATCCCACCGACTGCCAACGCCACACTGCTGATGTGCTGCGGCGCAGCTCCCTGCAGCTTTGCCCTGAATTCTGCCAGGTAGCTCGCCTGCACCTTGCGGGGAACCCTAGACCCTAAACCCAGCTTGTTGAGTGCCCATAGCGTATTGGCGAGCTGGCGAGGGCCATAGTCAGGCACGCAGGCAGCAGTAGCTGATGTGAGCTCCTGCAGCAGTTGCTGCAGCTGCTGTGGCTGCTGGGATACAGCGCTTGGGTGCACTGGGCCGATTAGCTGCGCTAGGTGTGTGATTGCGGCGCTGACATGTACTGGGTTGAAGAACGCAGTGTACGTGGTGAACAAGTGCTGCAGCTGCTGCCAGGAGGTGCTGCGTTTGATCAGCGCTGTCAGTACCGCGGGCTCGCTGCGTAGCTGCAGCTGCAGCTGACGCTGGCGCTGCTGCTGCTGCCGCAGGAGCTGCCTCAGCGCAAGCTGCTGCTGCAGTGCCGCCATAGATGCGGCAGCATCTTTACCGGACCCAGCAGCGTTCTGACCCTGCTGCTGCTGCTGCAGCTGCTTTGAGGCTTTCTCTCGCCGTAGCTGCTGCCGCCGCTGCCGCTGTTCTGTTGGGTCCTGCAAGCTGATGTTCCATGCTGGCTTCCGCAGCAGCACCTGCTGCTGACTGTGCTGAGGAGACGCAGGACGCAGGTGCTGTACTTGCTCTGTAGCCTGCTGCTGCTGCAGCTGCTGACTGGAGAGCTCATGCTGTCCGTGTGACTGAGTGTAGCTTCCTGCAGGACCATTCGCCACCAGCTGCTGCAGCTGCAGCATATCGCTGCGCAATTGCAAGTCGTGCTCTGACAGCTGCTGGTCATTGCTGTGGTTGTCGCTGCTACCTCCAGCATGCGCGTCCTCCTGCAGCAGACAGGTCTCCAAAACATAAGTGATTGCATGAACAGCAGTTGACTGAGGAGTGCAGAAAGTCGAGAATGCTCACCTGCGCCGTGGCATGTGCTGGCTGATCAAGTGTCAGGCTGGCTAGCAGCAGCAAGACAGCACATGCAGCAAAGCCGATACATAGCAGACCAGAGATTGCAGCTGCCCACGACAGACATCTTGGACCTCGCACCTGCTGCTCTTGTCCAGTCCTGCCTCGCCTGATGGCAGTGTGCAGCAGAGCACGCTGCTGGCTGGTCAGAGGTGCAGTGGCAGCGTGAACAAGAACCTGCAAGCATTGAACATGAACGTAATATTGGTCTTTTTGATATCTTACACCTGCACGCCGGACCAGACCCAGACAGACGGCCCCTGCAAATTGTAGTTCTGTCCTGCGCACGCACCCTGCTTCGTCCACACGTGCCAGCTGTCCTCCCATTGATGTTGTAGTTCACGTAGCTATGGCTGGCGTACAGCCTGCTCAATGCGGCATCCATGGCTGCACTGCTGCTGGCAGTCCTACATGCGCTGCTGCTGTTGAGCTAGAATGCGATGTACGTCAAAATTGCAATCTCTAAGTGGTCGATCTTCACGCATGCAATGCAATTGAGCAGCACTGTAGTGTTTGTACGGGGAGCAGCAGCAGTGGGAGAAGAGAAGGTTGGCAGCAAGGACGCTGTTCCTGTGTTCGGCCTCGTTTCGTTCGACGCACTGTTCATTCCTGATAGTGTCTGAGACTTGAAAATTACTGAAACTGCCGTTCACATCACCCACAGGCATTGCTGCAGAGCACCTTCCCCAACCCTGTGTGACAATATGGGTTTTGCTCAGCCCTTGGCACTTGGTAGCAGCTTAACGTGGCAATCCTACTTCGACTAGGCATTCGGCTGCCGTGCTGCGTGGACAGGTCCTGTTTCAAGTCGCTCTTTTTGATCTGCCCTGTTGCCATCCAGCAGTTCATCGCGTGCCTTGGCTATCAGGGCCCAGCTTGCCAGGCCCAGTTGGGCTTGGCGTGGAACATAGTTTCAACCAGCACATAGGCGCCGCATGCAGGGGCTGTAGCAGCTGCCTTACACAGGAGAGCAGCAGATACATTCCAGGCCCTGTTTGAGCAGCCCACAGGGCAGAACTCGCAGCCATGACGACCATGGATCGCTTCACGCCCAGTAAGGCACCTGTGAAGCGCGTCAAGGCTATCCAGCTGGGCGTGTGGGACCCTGAGGAGATTGTGAGTGCTGTGGCACCGCTTGCAGGAGTAGCAGTAGCACTGCACAGTAACCGCCTGGACCTCACCTAGCCGTGCCTGCATGCTGCTGATTGGCACACGTATGCTTGAACCCTGCAGAAAAAGTACTCAGTGTGCCATGTGGAGGCAGCAGAGCTGTATGAGAAGGGCAAAGCGAAGACAGGCGGCCTGTCTGACCCACGCATGGGCACCATGGACAAGTTTGGAGGCATCTGTGCAACAGATGGTGCAGGCATGCACGACTGCCCCGGCTACTTCGGGCACATAGAGCTGTCAGAGCCCGTGTACCATTGTAGGTGGCATGCACAGGCGTGAGGTGCAGCAGCAGCAGCAGCTAGTAGCAGCTGGTTGCAGGAGCAGGAGCAGCAACCAGCGCACAGCGGCTTAAGGCGTGCGAGCGCCCTTAGGAGCATCAAAAGTAGCGTCATTTTGCAGAACTGCCGCGCGACGCTTCTGTTGGGGCCGCAGCGCCTGGGCAGCATAATAACGTCCGCAGCTGTTGGAGCAGTTGCTGCAACAGCTGAACGTTCACGCCGTGCTGCACGTGACTATGTAGCCTGCTGTGGTCTATGCTTGCAGCAGTTGATGTCAGGCTGCTCTATTCATGTGGATCAGCAACAAGTAGTAGTGCACTTGAAGCAGCAAATGCTCTTGCGGCAGTTTTGGCATCAACACCAACATACAGAAGCATAGATGCATAACGCACAGCACTGCAGCTCATCACTGAGCATGTCACCAGCATATGAGCCTGCAGCGCTCTGCCAATCCCGACATGCATATTACCTAGCCATGACAGTGCAGTCCAACCCGGCAAGTTTTCAGTTGCTTGTCTGTGCTGCTTCTCCTGCTCTGCTCTGCTCTGCTGTGCACTGCTCTGCCATACACTGCCCTCATCCCATGCATATCATGTTACTAGCCACGAAAGCGCAGTTTTTGAAACCGTTGTCAGTTGCTCACCTTCGGTGCTGTGCACTGCCCTGCCATGCACCTCCAGGCGGCTTCATCAAGACGGTCATCCGTGTGCTGCGCTGCGTGGGGCACTACAACAGCAAGATCCTGCTGGACAGGGTGCGTGGTCACATCCTGCTGCTGCGGCTGCTGCTGCTGCTATTCATAGGCTGGACGGGTTGCCTTGGACCACTGATTAACACAGTTGCTGCAGGCAACAGCAGCAGCTGCAGAGCTAGCAGTAAGCAGTGGTGCCACAACAGCAGCAGCAGCAGCTGCAACGGGATCTTCGGTATCAAGCATGTGCATGAACAGAGCGCCTAGCTGCAGGAAGTGGGAAAAGTAACGCATGAGGCCTCTGCGCTGACGTGGCACGCTCGCTGCTGCTGCTGTGTTGCAGGCTGACCCCAAGTTCAGGGCCGGCATGTCGCTGCGCAAGCCAGCGGCGCGGCTGCGGCACTTTGTGGCAGCATGCGCCTCCAAGCGCTTCGATGATGCAGGAGGTACGTGCTTGGTATTGTCGGCTGCACAGCATCATCTCTGTTCTTCGCAGCACATGGCATGACCATTACCTAACGTAACCACGTTTTGAGTCGTTCCAGTACCAGCCAGTTGCTTTCACATGATGTGAGCCTGTAGCGGCATCGTGCTTTGTGCGGCGTTGGACATGTGTGGGGTGCCAGCTAAGCAGTAACCTCGTGTGTCTGCGTGTTTGTGGTCGCCTGCAGGCAATCCGCAGCCCGCGTACAAGCTTGACGGCACGGTTTCATCATGGAGTCCTTAAGCATCTCACACATGCATCTTTAACAAGCAACCTCATGCCTTTGTCTGTTGTGATCTGTTTGTGATCTGTCCTGCAGGCAACCCGCAGCCGGCGTACAAGCTTGAGGGCATGAAGATCATCATGGAGTTCCCCAAGCCCAAGAACCCAGAGGAGGCAGGCGCCATGCAGGAGGTGGAGCGCAAGCAGGTGACCACCTGCATTTGTTCTGTATTATGCACTTTCAGTAGGCAAGCTGGCCATGACACTCGGACGCCAATACAGTACAGGGGGGTGCTGCAAGTGGGCGAGTTGTGCCAGGGCTATAGACTGCAGGGTGACGCAGGGTGATACAAGGTTTGGTGAACAGTGGCAGCCTAGTGACAAGCGTGCGTGTGCCTGGATTTGCTGCTGTACAGCAAAGGTCAAGGTGGGCCACAAGCTGCTGACAAAGTGACTGCTTGCTGTGCTGTGAGTCAACCCCATTGTGCGTTGCAGGAGCTCACTGCGCGGGCGTGCCACAAGATCCTGGCGGGTATCAGTGACAAACCACGTGGTCAAGCCTGGCACCCGCTTGCTGAGCCGTGTGTAACCTTATGTGTTACATTATGTTCTACATCGCAGGAGCTGACTGCGCGGGCGTGCCACAAGATCCTGGCTGGCATCAGTGACGAGGACTGCAGGGCGCTGGGCTTCAACCCGGCCTTCAGCAGGCCAGACTGGTTTCTCATCAGCGTGCTGCCCGTGCCGCCACCGCCAGTGCGGCCCAGCGTCATGATGGACAGTAGCGCGCGGTGAGGGGATGTGTCATGATAACAGCAGCAGCACTCTAGCAGGAAAGCATGCTGTACTGGGTCGCTACTTGTTGGCATGGAGTTGATTGTCACCTGCTGGTCACCTGATGAATAAGACGCTGGCACCAGATGCATACTGCAGATTCACGGGTTTAGGCTCTTCATGTTTGCAAGTATCATTGCTGACGGCCAAAAGCACTTGTTGGGCCGTTCCTGCGAGGCCGATCTTGCTGCAATGTATGCAATGTCTGCAACAGATGTGAGGACTTTAGGCTCTTAACGTTTGCCATTAGTTTGCTGGCTTTTGAACATCACTATCAGAGCTGACGGAGCAGTCAAGGCTGATCGTGCTTCAACTTCTGTACATGCGGTTATGCGGCAGGTGTGAGGACGACTTGACGCACAAGCTGGTGGAGATTGTGCGCGCTAACAACACGCTGAAGCGCATGGCTGCCAACGGCTCCCCGCAGCACATCATCAACGAGTACGTGGCGCTGGTGCAGTTCCACGTGACCACCTACATGGACAACACGCTGCCTGGCATGAACCCAGCCACGCAGAAGAGCGGCAGGCCCATCAAGTCCATCAGCCAGGTGCGAGGAGCCGCTCTGTCTGTGCATTGCTTGCAGGCATTCGTGAAAGGTGCTGCATTGTCGTCAGCTGTGCAGTTTGGGTGTCCATCAGCCAGGTGCGATCAGCCGTGCTGTCTGTGCGTGTCTGTGCCTTGCAGGCATGCCGGTAACTTGCCGCTCTGTTGGGAGCTGCGCATTGCAGTAGGGTTGTATGCACATTGCTTGCTGCTGCTGCAAATGTTAACTTTTGACAATGCAACAAGGTCCTGGCGTGCCCGCTGTTCCAACTCTTCCTCACGGCAGTACTATGCTTGTGTCTTGCATCCTCACTCATTTGTGCAGCGGCTGAAGGGCAAGTCTGGCCGCATCAGCGGTAATCTGATGGGCAAGCGCGTCGACTGCTGCCTGTGCATGGTCTTGCAGGCATGCCTGTTGGTTGCTGGTCTGTCAGCAACTGCGCATAGCAGTATGCAGGATGTGTGTATGTTTCAAGCCTTCCTCACGGCCAGTACTATGCTTGTCTGTCATTTATGCATGCAGCGGCTGAAGGTCAAATCTGGCCGCGGCAACCTGATGGGCAAGCGTGTTGACTTGAGCGCGCGCAGTGCAGTATGGGATGTGCAGCAACACCTGCACACATTGCATGCTGCTGCTGCTGCTGCTGCTGCAAACGTCACCTTCACTTTGGAACAAGAGCCTGGCGTGCCTGCTGTTTCAACCCTTACTCACGGCAACACTATGCTTGCTCTTCATTTTACTTGCAGCGGCTGAAGGGCAAGTCTGGCCGCATCCGCGGCAACCTCATGGGCAAGCAGGTGGACTTCAGCGCGCGTCATTTCATACTGCTGCTCTCGCGAAAATCACCTGCCACATCGCAACAAGGTCCTGATGCATCAGCTCTTCCTCACAGCCAGTAACATGCTTGTCTTATTCATTGATTTGTGCAGCGGCTGAAGGGCAAGTCTGGCCGCATCCGCGGCAACCTCATGGGCAAGCGCGTGGACTTCAGCGCACGCACAGTCATCACAGGCGACCCAAACATCGGCATAGATGAGCTGGGAGTGCCCTGGTCCATCGCGCAGAACCTGACCTTCCCGGAGACGGTCACCGCCAACAACCAAGCGCGGTAAGTTGCTGCTTTTGCATTTGCAGGCTCATGAGGTCTGGTTCTGGTTGTCGGTTTTGTCATCAGCTGGGCGTGCCCTGGTCGATCGCGCAGAACCTGACCTTCCCGGAGACTGTCACCGCCAACAACCAAATGCGGTCAGTGCTGCTTCCATTGATTGGCAAACTCGTGCGGTCTGTTTTCGGGCTACAGCTTCTAGGCTTTTGTTTGAGCTGTCTGGCTTCAGCGTGCCCTGGTTCAGTACGCAGAGCCTGACCTCCGCCGGGGCGGTATTCTGAGTGCCAAGACGCATCCAACAGTCTTGACGTAGTGCACATGAGACGCTGGTGACAACTCCAATTTGTCGCTTGTTGGTTCTGCAGAGGATGCAGGTGCTGGTGGAGGTCGGGTCGCACGCACCACTGGGCCAGACCGGCGCCAAACGTTGTGCATACTCACTGTGCATGGCTTTCTGACGACAACAGCAGTAGTTGAGATGCAGCAGTCAAGATGCTAATGACAATGTTGTGTTTTGGTGCCGCAGGATGCAGGCGCTGGTGGAGGTGGGGCTGCACGCGCCTGCTGGGCAGACTGGTCCTCAAAGCACTGTGCACGTGACCTTCTAACAGCATCCTGCTTTGTGCTTGGCTCTCTGGTGCTGCAGGATGCAGGCGCTGGTGGAGGTCGGGCCGCACGCGCCAGCCGGGCAGACTGGCGCCAAGTTCATCATCCGCAAGGATGGCCGCCGCATCAACCTGGCCTACCTGCGCGACGGCGCAAGCAAGCTGCTGGAGGTGGGCATGGGACTCATGCTGTGCTGGCTGTTGTTTCGGGGGGGGGATGATCTTCATGCAAGTGTCGACCTCCAAGGTTGTACTGTTCATGCCTGCGCTCGGCCAGATCGACGTTCTGTGTCCGTGCATCCGCATATGTATGCCCGGTGCGAGCTCTGGCGCAGCCCGTGTCACTGTCGTGTTGTCCGTGATGCTGCCTGCGCTCAGCTTGGCGACATGGCTGCAGTTAGATCGGCGACAGCATCCTCATTTGCATGCCAGTTACGCCTGCCAGCAAAGCCCATCTCACGCCGATGTTCCCTGCAACCGATGCTGCTGTGTTTGCTCAGATTGGCGACAAGGTGGAGCGTCAGCTGCAGAACGGCGACCTGGTGCTGTTCAACCGGCAGCCCAGCCTGCACAAGATGAGCATGATGGGCCACCGCATCCGCATCCTGCCCTACTCAACCTTCAGGTGGGATGGCCCGCGCAGCGCTGCTGCTTTGGTCAATTTGGGGTTGGTTGCAGGTCAGCCTGGGGGTGGTTGCAGGACGGCTTGGAGTTGACAACAGCCATGGCTTGCTGCTCTCTCACCCAGCGGAGTTACTGCCCAGGTCATGGCCGTGGGGTACTAGGTGACTTGCGCGCTGCTGTAATGTTCGCTATCCTGCAACACAGCCTGCAGGCATAACATGTGCGCTTGGCAGCTGGCTCCTCCTCTCCGCGGGCAGCCAGCTACTTCATGGCTCTGCTGCTATCTGCTGCCCCTTGAACTAGTTCACATATACAATTCTGCTGTGCTGCGCCCCTGCAGGCTGAACCTGAGCGTGACGACGCCGTACAACGCTGACTTTGACGGCGACGAGATGAACATGCATGTCGCGCAGAGCCACGAGACGCGCGCGGAGATGCGGCAGATCATGATGGTGCCGCGCAACATCGTGTCGCCGCAGGCCAACAAGCCCGTCATCGGCATTGTGCAGGTGTGGTTACCTGTGCGCTGCAGGCTGGTCGTGCATAGGTTGCTTGTTGCGTGCAAGCATAACTGGCAATGTGGATATCAGCAATGCTGAAGCAACGCTCAATCAAGGTGCAGTCGAGCAGTTTTGGCGTCTCTGTGCTGTAGCAGCTACAGTACCAGGGACCTTTGTCCTGCAGCATACTGGCTGCAGCAGGGCGCACTGCTGGGCACCTTTCGGTTTGCTGTGCCGTTGTTGACGCCGCATGCTTTGCTGATGAAGCATGCACAATCTTGCTCCTGTTTGCCGCCCACTGCTTGCAGGACACGCTGCTGGGTGCGAAGCTGATCACGCAGCGCGACACGTTCATCCGCAAGGAGCTCATGATGAACATCCTCATGAACATCATGGACTGGGACGGTACCGTGCCCATGCCCACCATCCTCAAGCCGGAGCCGCTGTGGACCGGCAAGCAGGTGCGCTGAAACAGCTCTCATGCGTGCGTGCGTGCTTGCGTGCGAGGACTTAGTAGTGCAAGCATTGTTTGCCAACCATCCTCAAGCCGGAGCCGCTGTTGACCGGCAAGCAGGTGTGCATGTCAGCGGTGACCCCATCTGCCTGCAGCTGTGTCGACTATGTAATAACACATACACGGCGTGCTGGCTTGTCAGCCGACTTCTTTGCAGCTGAATTGGAGCTGCATGGTGTTTGCTGCTTTGGGATCTGCTATTGTCATCACTGTGGTGATCGGCTGTATGCCTTGGACATACACCAAGTAAAAAGCCTACCGTTTGTGTGTCCTTCCCGCAGGTGTTCAGCTGCTTCCTGCCCAACGTGAGCCTGGAGCGCACCAGCAGCTGGGCCAAGGACAACGACGACCGCAGCTTCAGCTACGACGACAGCGCCATCCTCATCAAGCGCGGCGTGCTCATACACGGTCAGCGCTGCAGATGCTACGGCGCAGCTTTGTCTTTACGCTGTCATGTGCATATTGTGCATTGTACATGGATGCTGGTTAGCTGCTGGACGCGGCGTTCCTGCTCATACATGGTCAGTGCCTCAGATGTTGCTGCAGCTTGTGCCTCAAAATGCATCTGCTAGCAAATGTGCCTGCGCATACTCTCTTGGCTTTTGCAGATGGGCCTGTATGTTTACATGTACGTTCATGACTGCTGCTTTTGCTGTTGCCGTATCCTCCAATGGACAGGCTGCCTGTGCAAGAAAACGCTGGGCACTGGCGCTGCTGGCCTCGTGCACATCGTGTGGAACGAGCTGGGGCCTGACGCCACGCGCTACACCATCAACAACACGCAGTTCACGGTCAACCACTGGCTGCTGCAGGTGCGGCTGCTGCTGCTACTGTTGCTAGCTACCTGGAGCATATGGTTTGCACTGGTACTCGCTGCAAGCTTTTTGTGCTGGTGGCTCCTGCTGAGCAGCTGGCTGTTGCTTGTTCCACAAACTTTGCACAGCAGATGCAAGATGTAGGACAGATATGCAAGCTGGCACGTCTCTGACATCCCAGGATGCCAATCGAATCAACGCTTCTCATGCTGTGTGGTGTGGAGAGGCTGTAGTTTCACACAGTGCGGCATCAACTTTGTCACCGTATGGTCGAGCTTGACATGTGTGTTGTTGTTGACGTCTGTGTGTTTGGCGCCTGCAGCACGGCATGTCCATCGGCATCGGAGACACGGTGGCTGATGTGGTGACTGGTGCCAAGATTGGAGAGATCATCGACAAGGCCAAGGAAGAAGTGAAGCGCATCATCGAGGCGTACCAGGTGCGGGTGTAGATAGGACAGATGTAACCTTGTCAGGCCTTGAAGTGCTTGATGGACGTATGCAAGTGTCAAAACAGATCATTGACAAGGCCAAGGAGGAAGTGAAGCGCATCATTGAGGCGTACCAGGTGCGGATGCAGCTTGGACTACAGTTGCTTTATTTCTGGCAAATGTGACTCAAATCGTGACGGCTGGAGTCATGGCGTCAGTAGGCAAGTGTCAACATCAGAGCATCATGGCATCGTGGCAAACAGCATCCCCTGTGTTTGGTCTACTTATCTGAGCTTGCTGCTTGCTTTGTGTACATGCTTTATTGCTACCAACTGAATAAACATGTTCATCTGCGTGCAGACTGGCAAGCTGGAGGGCATGCCTGGCCGCACACTGATGGAGGCGTTTGAGCAGAAGGTGAATGCAGTGCTCAACAAGGCGCGCGACGACGCAGGTGAGGCATGTGGCTGAGCAACACGGGCTGGTGTGGTTGCTGGTTTGAATGTTTTGCATGGGCTGCTGCATGTGCAGAATTTAAGCAGTTCAGGTGCACCTGCCAGGTCTGTGTAGACACTATCAGGAGCATTGTACTGCGTAGTTCCACTGGTGTGCTGCAGCCGC
This sequence comes from Tetradesmus lagerheimii, assembly GCA_902809745.2. Lineage (NCBI taxonomy): Eukaryota > Viridiplantae > Chlorophyta > Chlorophyceae > Sphaeropleales > Scenedesmaceae > Tetradesmus > Tetradesmus lagerheimii. Next base: position 44,581 of record CADDIJ020002910.1, read on the forward strand.
ACTTGCATGGTGATGCACATTGATGTTTGTGCTGTATTGTTGTGCCTGCAGGCAAGACTGCTCAGAACAGTCTGGACTGGTCCAATAACATCATCAAGATGGTCACCAGCGGCTCCAAGGGCTCCTTCATTAACATCTCGCAGGTACGGAACTGTTAGGCCCGCACATGAAGCAGCTTTGGCCGCACCACATGTTGCCTGGGTGCTGGAGGAGATTAAGCATCACAGGCCTTGATCAACTTAAGGGCATGCTACATGCTTGCTGTATTGCAACGCAACCGCATCCGTCAGGGCATCCGATTCGCAAAGTTTCTGTGCGCAGCCACCACGTGCGCACCTACCATGTTCTGATGGCAGAAGATGCATTGTGCTTCGGTTTGGCTTGCAAATGATGGCGGTTTCTGTGTAACTACGTCTGCATGCACCATGTCTTGACAGCAGAAGGTGTGTCTGCCCGCAGATGATGGCGTGCGTGGGGCAGCAGAACGTGGAGGGCAAGCGCATCCCGTTTGGCTTTGTGGGCCGCACGCTGCCGCACTTCAGCAAGGACGACTACGGGCCTGAGAGCAGAGGCTTCGTGGAGAACAGCTACCTGCGCGGACTCTCCCCACAGGTGTGTACGGTTTGTGATAAACTGCTTGTTCGATGCCTGTTTTGCTGTTGAACGGTGTGTGGGTACCTGGAAAGGAACTGCGCAGAGTTGGCCCACACCTCATCAGCTACACTCATACAGGATTCACGCCGCTTCGCACAGATGTGCCGTCAGATCTTCATGTATGAATGGCATCTGTCACCCGCATTCAACTTTCTTTACGCATGCTGGGTGCGCGTGTTGGTGCCTGCAGGAGTTTTTCTTCCACGCGATGGGTGGCCGCGAGGGTCTGATCGACACGGCCGTGAAGACCTCATCCACCGGCTACATCCAGCGCCGCCTGGTCAAGGCCATGGAGGACCTCATCATCAAGTGAGGCACTGCGGAGTTGGAGACACTTATACTGTTGAACACTTGTTATTCGTGCTGAAACCTGGAATGCGGTGCATGTCTCCTTGTGTTACATTACTGGCGTTTTGTGCTGGTAGCTTTGTCAAGCCCATGGAGGACCTCATCATCAAGTGAGGCCGCGCGTTCCAGCGCTTACAGTGTTATATTACTTATTGAAACCTGCTGTACAGCGCAGTCTGCTTGTGTTGAATGGTTGACGGTCTGTGCTGGTGGAGCTTTGTCAAGGCCATGGAGGACCTCATAATCAAGTGAGGCGCTGCGCGAGTTCAGCACTCACATGATGAACATACCACACCTGTTGCTGGGGACTGAATGTATGTCCGCCGTGGGTTGTGCAAGCCGTTTCATGTTTGTCATCAAGCCGTTTTCAAATTGTGTGATGTGAGAGAAGTATGTGCTGCTGGCCACCTGCTGTGAGGCGCTGCCTTACGTTCTTACCTGTATCTGCCGTGCCTGGCGCGCTGCAGGTATGACGGCACGGTGCGCAACAGCGCTGGCGACGTGGTGCAGTTCCTGTACGGCGAGGATGGCATGGACGCAGTGCGCATCGAGGGCCAGGTGCGCGCGTATGAGAGGCATTGGCTGGGGATTATGCTGTGCGTCGGCAAATGGCGGATTCTACTGGTGACACTTGCATGTGTGTTGCTGGGTGAAGTGTGGCAAGCGGTGCTACCAGCTGCTTGTCTCATGGCCAGGTCATACTCTCTGACCAGCTTGAGCCAGATGGGGCACACATGTCCTGTGCACGCTGCGCATTGAGGGCCAGGTGCGTGCGTGTGAGAGGTGTTGGTTGGGTACTGTGCTGCGCTATGGCTGCGCGCTGCTATTGTGCGCAGCGCCTGTGTCAAAACGTGTTTGCTGTGCGTGTTGGCCATCCCATGGGGCAGCTGCACTCTGCCTGGCCAAGCTGTTGATACAGTCATGTGACTGACAGTCCTATGATAAGTATGATGTCTGAGCTTAGTGTGTTTCGCCATACAGTCCTGTGACTGACAGTCCTAGGACATGTACGATTGTCAATGTGTTTAAGCTGCAAACGTGTCTGACTACGCTGCTGCTTCTGGGGCTGCTCTTCGTTTGTTTGCTGTGTATTGCCGGCAGTCCATTGAGCACTTGAAGTGGGACCGCCGCAAGGTGCAGCGCACGTTCAGCTATGAGGGGCTGGGCCCGTCTGCTGCAGAGTGGCTGGGGCAGCAGCAGCTGGAGGACGTCAACAGCAAGGTGGAGGTCAGGTGAGGACACGGCAGGCCCCTACGTGGCATGCAGAGACTATACAACAGAATTTGGAACCCCAATCTTGCTGACATGCAGCAGGATTTGACTGTGTGGGTTCTGTTCGCATTGCCCTACCTACCACACGCATCATGTGTGCGGTACACCAACTGGTTTTGGGAGTACATTACTATGTGCTTGGTCCCAGCAAAGAATGTATGCACTGCAACACAGTGGAAGCTTCTTGCACGGTTTGTTGTGTACAGCATGCTAGATGCGTTGCTGTTCTTGAGTAGGCTGCATATACGCACGTCTCTTGCGCTCTCATGCCCTGCAGGGAGGTGCTTGACGGCGAATACCGCAGCATCCTGGACGGTTTGCAGTATCGCGCACGTTTGATGCATTGCTATTCTTGAGTAGGCTGGCTCTTGCGGTCTCATGTGCTGCAGGGAGGTGCTTGACGGCGAGTACCGCAGCATCCTGGACGACCTGCAGTGTAGTGCATGTGTACATCATTGCTGTTCTTGATGCTTGGTTGTTTATGCGCATGTCTCTTGCGCTTTCATGTGTGAGGACTGTCCCTTGCCGTGTCATGCACTGCAGGGAGGTGCTTGATGGCGAGTACCGCAGCATCCTGGACGACCTGCTGTTCATGCGCCAGGAAGTTCTCACGCACGGCAACGGCGGCGTGAACATCCCCGTGAACCTGCGGCGGCTGATCTGGAACGCGCAGAACACGTACAAGTGCGGGCCCAACAGGCCGCCGCTGCCTGGCGAGCTGGCTGCTGTGGACGTGGTCGGCAAGATACAGGTGCGTGGCAATGTATGGGAGCAGTGCCTATGACTTGTCGCTTGCAGCACAAAAGATGACAGTGTAGTGGCGCTGCCTGGGGAGCTGGCTGCAGTGGACGTGGTCGGCAAGATACAGGTGTGTGCTGGCTGTTATAAATGTGTTTGAAATACGGTGTAGTCTTGGTCTCGCTTAGCTGCCTGGGGAGCTGGCTGCAGTGGACGTGGTCGGCAAGATGCAGGTGCGTGGCAATGCTTGGGAGCTGCGCCTATAGTTCGTGACTCTCAACAGAGGGGCGAACAACGGTGTTCTCTGCAGTTGCTGCTTCGCTGTATATGTGGCAGGCGTATGCTGCACAGCACTCTCTGCTATCAGCCGCGTGCTGCGCACACAGTTCCCTGCTCACATGTCTGTTCGGTTGTTGCTGTTTGGTTGTAGGAGCTGGCTCCGAAGCTGATTGTGGTGGTTGGCGGCAGCATGTTGTGCATGCGCTTTTACTGCTCATAAGTCTGTGTGGTTCTTGTTGCTGTGTGAGTGCAGCAGCTGGCTCAGAAGCTGATCGTGGTTATCGGCACAACAGCTGTGTGCACAACATGCTCACATGTCTGTCTGTGGTTGCTGTTGTTGCTGCAGGAGCTGGCTCAGAAGCTGATCGTGGTGGTGGGCATGCTGCGGCAACATGTTGTGCACACAGCTCTGTTGTTGCTGTCACTGCAGGAGCTGGCTCAGAAGCCGATTGTGGTGGTGGGCACAACAGCTGTGTGCACAACATGCTCACATCTCTGTGTTGTTGCTGCTGTTGCTGCTGTAACCACAGGAGCTGGCTCAGAAGCTGATCGTGGTGGTGGGCGAGGACGAGCTGTCCAAGGAGGCGCAGCGCAACGCCACCACCACCTTCTTCACGCACCTGCGCGCAACGCTGGCCAGCAAGCGCGTGCTGGGAGAGTACAAGTGAGCGAGTGGTCCAGCTTTAGCAGCAAGCGTGTGTGCCCTGCTTTACATCTGCTGGCTTTATCTCCTCACAGCACAGGCTACCCGGGTTTTAAGCAGCTGGCGGGCAGGTGTTGCTTCCGTCACACTTTTCTGTTTCACATGTACCTCAGGCTCAGCCGCCAGGCGCTCGACTGGCAGGTGGGTTGACTTCTGCTGCCGCTTTTGTGACCAGTTCCCCTCAAGAAACGTTTCCGCTTGCTTCTTCTGTCTTGAACCCCACAGGCTGAGCCGCCAGGCGTTTGACTGGCTAGTGGGTGAGATTGAGGAGCGCTTCAACGCGGCACTAGCCAACCCCGGCGAAGCCATCGGCACAGTCGCAGCACAGAGCATCGGAGAGCCCACCACGCAGGTGAGGCCCCTCTGCCTGCATCTCGTATCATCTGCCTTGAGCTCGACCTGCTTTTTCTGAGCTGGTGTCAGACGCCTGAGTCCTGCTTTTTTTGAGCAGTTGTGCCACAACAGTTGTGCCACAACAAATTCGAGGCTGCGGGTGCTGATGTGGCACCTGTGCAGGCAGATGTGAGCATGCGACAGCATTTGTTCAGACAGATTGAGCAGCGGACAGCGTAAGGCGGCATCTGTGCCGGCAGGTTGAGCAGCAGGGAAGGGGATGCAACAGTTATGACTGAGTCGCCAAACAAGCCGTGCTTGTGCTCTGAATATGGCTACAGCTGACACGTTTGTCTGCTCCTATGCCGCTGTGCCGACCCTGCCTGCCCCCAGATGACGCTCGACACGTTCCACTTTGCTACTGCTGACACGTCTGCTGCCATGCCGCTGTGTTGACCCTGCCTGCCCCCAGATGACGCTCAACACGTTCCACTTTGCTGGTGTGTCAGCCAAAAACGTGACGCTGGGCGTGCCGCGCCTGACGGAGATCATCAACCTGGCCAAGAACATCAAGACGCCCTCGCTCACGGTGAGAGGCGCTGTCAGGGAGGGTTGCAATGCTGGCAATGATGATGATTGAGGAGGGTTACACGTGTGTGCTGCGTGTGCGATGAGCACCTGCATAGACTTTCCGTGGTGTTGTGTGCCAGCTGGTTTGCCGCGCCTGACGGAGATCATCAACCTGGCCAAGAACATCAAGACGCCCTCGCTCAAGGTGAGAGGCGCTGTCAGGGAGGGTTGCATTGCAGGCTGTGCTGCTGCCGGTGTGCCTGCTGCGCCAGGGCAGCCAGGTGCAACCGTGATTCTGCATGTGGTGAGAGCGTTGAACATTCGCATAGTGAAAGGGTAATCATTGCTGCGAAGTGTTCGACATGCTGTTGCAAACAAAGTTGATTGGTTATTCTGCATGACGTTCCCGCTGTGCTGCAGGTGTGCCTGCTGGGGCAGGCCAGCCGCGACCGTGATGCCGCCAAGGAGGTGCAGTGCCAGCTGGAGTACACCACCATGCGCCACATCATCGCACGCAGCGAGATCTGGTGAGTGGCCGCATGGCGCCATGTGTAACATTATCCACCAGCCTGCAGTTGGATGAACATCCAGGTGCATCACGCACTCCACCCCGCTGCCTGGCATCGTTGCACGCGGCCACAACCGACAGACGTCCACATACAGAGATCAGCATGCACGCCCACACAGATGCAAAAGCAGCCCACCGATCGCCCACAAATCCAGGAGAGGGTGTGTTGCCAAACTGGTTTCTTGCTACTGCACACACGCACACATGACATCACGCTTACCCACATACACCGATGCTTCCCTGCTTGCAAGTACGACCCTCCCAACCATGATCCGCTGCTGTCATCGGAGACGAACATAAACACTGCATCTCTGCTACTGCACTCGCACACATGGCATCACGCTCACCCACCTTCACTGATGCTTTCCGGCTTGCAGGTACGACCCCCCGAACCATGATCCGCTGCTGTCATCGGAGACGAACGTAGCAGAGGATGTGTCACTGCTGGAGGACTTCTACGCTGTGGAGAATTATGAGCCTGGCAGGCTCACTCCATGGCTGCTGCGCCTGGTGCTGGACGATAGGCTGACGGTGGACAAGCACATCACCATGGGCATGATCCAGTCACGCATTGGGGAGGAATACGAGGTAAGAGGCTGCACGGCAACTGTCTTCACTGTTCAAAATGCACAACATCACTGCTGGTGGTGCTATGTGGCTTTGTGGGGCCTGATTGTGTTGACGGAGGCAACCAGCTGTTGCAGCATGATTGGTGGTGCATAGCGGTGCTGGACGACAGGCTGACGGTGGACAAGCACATCACGATGGGCATGATCCAGTCACGCATCGGGGAGGAGTTTGAGGTGAGAGGCAGCACGGCAGATGTATGTTGTCTATAATGCGCCTTTTGTGGTGCTGAGTGGCTTCACGGGGTCCGATTGTTTTGACAGGCTGCTGCAGGGCCTGCTGGAAGTAATCTTGTCAGATGACACGTGCATGTGCAGGCGATGCACATGTCTTAACGTTGCTGTGCTGCTGCTGCATTCTGTTGCTGCCGGGGCTGCTGGACGTAATCGTGTCCGTCGACAACGTGCTTATTAATTCTCTGCCCATGTTATAACATTGCTGTGCTGCTGCCACCTTCTGCTGCTGCAGGGCCTGCTGGACGTGATCGTGTCAGATGACTACGCTGCCGTCAAGGTGGTGCGCCTGCGCATCATCGACGACAGCGGCATGGGCGCTGTCAACATTGCTGTGCTGCTGCCGCATTCTGCTGCTGCAGGGCCTGCTGGATGTAATCGTGTCAGATGACACCGTGCATGGCAAAACAATGCACACTTCTCTACATCGTACACACTGTCAACACTGATGTGCTGCTGCCGCCTTCTGCTGCCGCATCCTGCTGCTGCAGGGCCTGCTGGACGTGATTGTGTGTTAGATGACAACGTGCATGTGAAGACCGTGTACATGTTTGTGTTGATTGACAACGTGCACGTGAACACAATGCACATGTTATAACATCGCTGTGCTGCTGCCGCATTCTGCTGCAGGGGCTGCTGGACGTGATCGTGTCAGTTGACAACGCAGCCGTCAAGGTGGTGCGCCTGCGCATCACCAAAATGGTACACACTGTCAACACTGCTGTGCTGCTGCCGTGATCTGCTGCTGCAGGGTCTTCTGGATGTGATCGTGTCAGATGACAACGCAGCCGTCAAGGTGGTGCGCCTGCGCATCATCGACGACAGCGGCATGGGCGCTGTTAACATCGAAGGGTTGCTGCCGCATCCTGCTGCTGCAGGGCCTGCTGGACGTGATTGTGTCAGATGACAATGTGCATGGAACACAATGCACACGTCGTACAAGACAGACGTACACACTGTCAAAATTGATGTGCTGCTGCCGCATTCTGCTGCCGCCTTCTGCTGCTACCTTCTGCTGCTGCAGGGCCTGCTGGGCGTGATCGTGTCAGATGACAATGTGCATGTGACGACAATGCACATGTTATAACGTCGCACATGTGCTGTTAACATTGCTGTGCTGCTGTCACCTTCTGCTGCTGCAGGGCCTGCTGGACGTGATCGTGTCAGATGACAACGCGGCGGTCAAGGTGGTGCGCCTGCGCATCATTGACGACAGCGGCATGGGCGCTGTTGATATGTTGTGCTGCTGCCGCATTCTGCTGCTGCAGGGCTTGCTGGACGTGATCGTGTCAGATGACACGGCGAAACAACACACATGTTCACACATCGCACACACTATCAACACTGCTGTGCTGCTGCTGTGTGCTGCTGCCGCATTGTGCTGCCGCAGGGCCTGCTGGACGTGATCGTGTCAGATGACAACGCTGCCGTCAAGGTGGTGCGCCTGCGCATCATTGACGACAGCGGCATGGGCGGCATGGGCGGCACAAGTGGCGGCGGTGATGAGGGAGACGAGATGGGCGCGATCAAGCCCATGCCGGGCGGTGGCGACGAAAGCCAGGTGGGTATGGGGAGTCGGGACAACCGACTTGATGCTGTCATCATGCTCATGTTGTATAGAGGCAGGCGATGTGTCCCAGGGGCAGACGGGGCCCAGTTGGGCAGTAGCAATGCGTATGCAGTGCATGGGCGCGGTGGGCGCGATCAAGCCCATGCCGTGCGGTGGCGACGATAGCCAGGTGGGTGCGGGAGTTGGGGAGACAGACTTACCTTGTCGTGTGCATCTCATGTAGAGGAGGAGGGTCATGTGTGTATCTTTTTACGCACTCACGTCATAGATTCTGCTGCTGCTGCTGAACGCATTAGGGTGCAGGCTTTGACTGACAGGACGCTGAAGAAGCTGAAGAAATTGGACGCAGGCTACCTGCGCTGCAAGCATGTTGAACTTCTGTCAGCCGCCGATGAATCACACTCTGCCGCTGCTGCTCGTAAATATCTCTGCTGCAGGCTGCGACTGACGAGACGCTGAAGAAGCTTTAGCGCTGGACGTGGGCTACCTGCGCGACATGCATGTTGCACTACCGGCAGCAAAACACACCCTGTTGTTCCTTCTGCACACTCCCTGTACCGCTGCACACCCTACACTCACCCTATACTGTCCTGCTGCAGGCTGTGACTGACGAGACGCTGAAGAAGCTAGACGCGGGCTACCTGCGCGACATGAAGCTGCAGGGCGTGGAGCGCATCAACAAGGTCTTCCTGCGGCCTATGAAGAGCCTCTTCCCCGACGCTGCCGCTGAGAACGGCTACAGGCAGGAGGAGGAGTGGGTGCTGGACACAGAGGGAGTCAACCTCATGGGGGTGAGTGGGGCTGTTGGGATACATTGTCGGAGGCTGCAGGGAGTTGCTGACAGCGGCAAGCCAGGGGTGGCTTAGGTTGCACATGGGGTCAACCTCATGGGGGTGAGTGGAACGGCTAGCTTAGCAGGTTTGCAGGACTGGTGTGTGTATTACATGTTCAGGCATTGCTGGACAGAGATGGGACATTCTGGCAAAGCTGCATGCTCTGTTGCATCAACCACAATGGCGCGTCATGACGCAGGAAATGCTAGCTTGCATGGGGTGGAGTTAGGCTGTTGTGTTGCATCGTCGGAGGCTGCAGGCGCTTGCCGACCGTGGCAGGCCAGGGGTGGGTTATGTTGCACATGGGGGTCAAGGATTGTGCAGAGACTTGCACGAAAGCTTCCAAGGTCTTTGGGTTGGGAGCGGGATCAGTACATCATGCATGTTGGGTCAGATCGCATTCAGCCTGATCGCGCCCGTCAATATACCAAACCTGGCAGGCAGACGAGGGGCCGGACATGGCAGGCTTGTACCACATGTTGCTGCTGTAGTACATGTATGGCATTAAATATTCAAGCCTTGATGCGCATTGTTGTTGTTTCTGCCGCTTTTTCCCATCTCGCAGGTGCTGCCGCAGCCTGGCGTAGACCCCAGCCGCACGATGAGCAACGACCTGATCGAGATCATCCAGGACTTGGGCGTGGAGGCGTGCAGGCAGGCGCTGCTGAGGGAGCTGCGCAACGTGATCGAGTTCGACGGCAGCTACGTCAACTACAGGTGCGCGCTGTGCTGTGATGTGTGCTTTGTGCAGCAAGAGTTGCTGTGGCAGGTGCCAAGAGCTGGTTTGTAGCACAAAGGGATGGTGGCTGTAGCTGCTTCAGCAGGTTCTGCATTGAACCTGTGATTCAACATCAGACACGTTACAGGTGTGTCAGCTATCTTGATGATACCCAGCTGTCTAGAAGCAGTCCAGACTTGCTGTTGTTTGTATCATACTCGACTCTGCTGTGCACTGCTTTTGCCCATCTCCAGGCACCTGGCCATCCTGTGTGACGTGATGACATGCCGCGGCCACTTGATGGCCATCACACGCCACGGCATCAACCGCACAGAGGCGTCGCCGCTGGCGCAGTGCAGCTTTGAGGAGACGGTGGACATCCTGCTGCGTGCGGCGCAGTTTGCAGAGAAGGACAAGCTGACGGTGAGTTGGCAGCCAGGTCGTGCATGCCCGGTGGTTGTTCGCAGCTGTTGGGGCAACAGGGGCTGCAGAGGGAGGAAGGGGGGGCAGCCTGGAGGGGCAGAGGCGCGATTTAGCTTTGCTGGCATGATTTCTACGCCATTCTCGAGTTAATGCTTACCGTCTTCATGGTTATTTCCATGAATGTTGCCCGTGGATTGGGTGGAGGTGGGCTTGGACGAGTGCTTGTCATGTCTGCGAACCGCGCCAATTCCCGGTTTCCGTCTGCACTTATGCACATCACCGCAGTCTACTCGTTCAACATATGTTATGGTTTTGTTATCCATCGTGCTAGCTTTTATCACCATGGAGGCAGCTCATGCAATGGACGAGCTATGCATTCGGCTTTCCGTCATGCCATTGCCATCGGAGCTGCAGCAGGTGGGTGCGTGTTCTCATATCCATCAAATTAATTATTAATATGCATACTGAGTTTGAAGTTATGTTCTTTATCAGCTGCAGCAGGCAGCTGATATGCCCATAGAACAGTGCCTGGCATAGCACAGCGTGTGCTCTCAAACCATTCTGCTGTTCTTCGCCTAGTATCTGCTGCACACTTCATCACTCCTCTCCCACATCAGTTCTATCGCTGCTACAACTCGGGAACCAGAACACTGCTGACACCCCTGCCACGCCTGCTGCCCGCCGTCCGCACCTCACCTTCCGGGTACCGTTCTGCTGCGCAGGGTGTCTCAGAGAACATTATGCTGGGTCAGCTGTGCCCGTTGGGCACCGGCGCGTTTGACCTGCTGCTGAATGAAGATGAGCTGGCTGCAGCAACAGACCTCATGGGCATTGATCAGGAGCTGGAAGCAGGCTACGAGTATGGATACGGGGACGGTGGCATGACACCTGGCCGCACACCAGGCCACATGACGCCTAGCAGGACGCCATACATGACACCAAACAGGTGGGTGAGGGATGTCAAGGTGGCCATGCAGCTGACTGTGTATGTGGTGCAAGCCTGTGCGTGGTGGCTGTCGTTTTTTTGGGGGGGGGCTGTACTGGCTGTGGTGAAACACGCAGGCAGGCCGGTGTTGCTGACAAGGCTAACCTGAGCAGCAGCAGCAGTGCCATTTGCCTGGGCTGCTGCTGCTGGTTTGTGCGTCGCTGTAGCTGTTATGTACCGACGCTGCAGTTGCTGTTCTTACCACTTCAAACTGCTGTTGGTGCTGCCTGCAGGGACCCTCAGCAGATTCCCATGTTTGGCGGTCAGTCGCCAAGCTGGTCCCCACTGCGCGAGATTGCGTTCAGCCCCTCACGGATGGCCGCGCCCTTCTCGCCAGGGCCCATGTCACCAGCAGCAGGTGGCGGTTACAGCCCCACTAGCCCAGGCTACAGCCCAACCAGTCCGGGCTACAGCCCAACCAGCCCGAACTACAGCCCGACTAGCCCAGGCTACAGCCCCACTTCGCCGGGCTACAGCCCCACTAGTCCCGGCTACAGCCCAACCAGTCCGGGCTACAGCCCGACAAGCCCAGGCTACAGCCCGACAAGCCCAGGCTACAGCCCTACCAGCCCAGGCTACAGCCCAACGTCGCCGCAGTACTCGCCTACCAGCCCAACGTACAGCCCGACGTCGCCGAGCTACAGCCCGACTAGCCCCAGCTACAGCCCAACCTCGCCGAGCTACAGCCCCACGTCACCGACGTACAGCCCGACGAGCCCGAGCTACAGCCCGTCTAGCCCCAACTACAGCCCGACGTCGCCGAGCTACAGCCCAACCAGCCCTAGCTACAGCCCGACGAGCCCAACGTACAGCCCAACGTCGCCAACGTACAGCCCTACGAGCCCAACGTACTCACCGACGAGCCCCAAGTACAGCCCGACAAGCCCTACGTACAGCCCCACATCGCCGACGTACAGTCCGACGAGCCCGACGTACAGCCCGACGAGCCCTAGCTACAGCCCAACGAGCCCCAGCTACAGCCCAACGTCGCCAACGTACAGCCCTAGCAATGCAGGCGCGAGCCCAACAGAGCCGGCAGCTGCGGGCGGGGCTGGCAGCAGCGCTGCTGCAGCAGCAGCAGCGGGTGGCAGTGCTGCTGCAGGCGCTGGCGCTGGTGGAGCAGCAGGTGGCGGCTACAGCCCCGGTGGAGATGATGACGGCGATGATATGCAGATTGGTTAGATGCTGGCCCAGCGTGCGATGGTGGGTGTTTGACACAGGTGGTGTAAGCGCTGCATTGCTGTTCAGCGGTGTTTCAGTGGCACCTGCTGGGTGGAGCAGCAGCAGCAGCTGGTAGAGTAGGCTTGAAGGTAGGCAGCTTGTAGGGTGTGCAGGTGGTTTAGGCTTGAAATCGGCAGCTGTGTGTGCAGCACGGCTGCAGACTTGCTGCTCAGCACTGCGGCGCTTGCAGCCAGGATGTTATTGACAGTTCAGAGGCAGTTCTTTGGTATGTGTGGTTGCTGTCTCAGGTTATGAGCAAATGTTCCTTGCCAATTTGTGCTTCTGCTGCCTTGTGCGGCTGATCTAGCGTTGTGTTGGTCCAGCAGGGCTGTGGCACATATGCACAGGGGCCTCTTCAGCGAGAACACTAATCCCATCTTGAGCAGTGGGCGGCTGGCGCCCAGCACTAGTTGGCGGCTGTGGTGTGCGTATGTAGTTAGAATGCCATTGGCGGAGTCCGTCGCACAAAGCATGCAAGCCTTGCACCAACCAACGGTTGGGGGTTTGGCTTTTGCCATTGTGCTCTGGGTGAAGCTGGTACGTACACACGTGGGAGCAAAGCAGGTGTTAAGATGTTATGACATGAGCAACCAGTGGGTCCTGCGGACTATTGAGACGCCGGCCTGTCCAGCCGTGCACATAGTCTGGAGGGACAGAGCTGCATGTGACACCGTGCACATGGCATTTTGCAGTTGCTCGGCTGGTGATGCAGGTCAAGAGTGTGATGTGTCAGCTAACAAGCAGTTCGTAGCATGCCTTGCCTTTTTCTTTCAGGCTGCTGAGGAAGCAGTACTGTGAAAGCGTTTGAGCGTGTGTGCAGCAGGCCCTGCTACTTGATGATCGCCTGTGTGTGCTGTGACAGTTGCTTGATGAGTTGCTCTTTCTTTTACAGCAGCCGGTGCTTCTAGCATGTTGATGCTGTCTTGGTTGTGTAAAAGGATGCAGTGGTGCTGTTGAAGTCGTTTGAACAAACTTTGTTCAACAAACCGAAGCAGAGGGGATTATGAGATGACCGCGGCGAAGAAGAAGCGGGGTTACACGGTGTGTTCAAGCGGCTACGCCGCAACGGACACCAGCTGGAAAAAGGATGCTGCGAAACAGCTCAGCTCTTACTGTGTCTGCAATCCTTTATACTGTCACTCAAATGGAGGCTGAACCCCAGAAAAACAGCCCCTGTGTGAGAGGCATGACCGCGGCGAAGAAGAGGGGTTACATGGTGTGCACAGGCAACTACGTCGCAACGAACACCCGAAAACAAAAGAGGGCTGCTAGAAGTTCAGCGGAAAACAGGCTGTCACCCAAAGGAGGCCCACCCCGAGAAAGCCTCTGTGTGTGAGACATGACACCGCGGCGGCTTGATGACTTCTTACAGGGGAGGGCTCGTTATCACCCGCAAAGCGAGCAAGTCACTCGCCCTACTCTCAGCTCCCGATCATAGGAACTCGACAGCACTCGGCGAGAGAGAGAGGTCTGTTACAGGGGTGGGCAAGCTATCGCCCTAGAGCGAGTCACTTGCCCCTCTTTCAGCTCACATATCATGAGAACCCGATAGCAAGCCACAAGATGCAACCAAAGTAAAACTCCAGGGGCATCTTGCAGCCCCTACCTCCCCATAAACCAACAAGTACATGCAGTGCAGCATGTGCGAAGTGCAGCACGAAAAGCAGCAGGGTGCTCAAAGCACAGGGCACAAAACGCACAGGGGAAGGCAGGCATGGTCCAAACAGCAAGCGGGATGCACAATGTTGCTGCTTACCATAGGTGTTTGGCATGATTGCACCAAGGCACCGCTGTACACACCAGACTGCAGCAAGCAGGAGCACGCGGGACCGACAGGAGACACTGCATGCGGCATGCAAACTAAGGTGCGACTGCTTCTGCAACCCTCATGGCTGGCAAGCATAGCAGCACGCAATGCGACACACAGAGCTGAAAAATCAAGCACAGTGACACACGACATGCAACATGGCCTTGCCAGAAAGTGGAAACCGGACAACTACGGACAGCACAGCATGTAAAGCAGGAAGGTCAACCAGAGCGGGGCGCCAGTACAATGCGCAGCTGTGCTGGATCAGAACGCAAAAACGGGTGATCTCCAGGCACCGCAACACGCCAATGAGCCGGCGCAGCCTCCAGTGCCACAAAATCAGCAAGCAACTCCCAAAACCGCAAAACCGCCTGCTGCTTCGCCTCCTGTAACACCTGCGCTATCAGTTGCTGTCGCTGTTGTTGTTGTTGCAGCTGCTGCTGCTGCCTACGCTGCTCAACCAGCTGGTTATGCTGTTGCTGCGCAGCAGTGAGGCGAAGAGAGAGAGAGGTCTGTTACAGGGGTGGGCAAGCTATCGCCCTAGAGCGAGTCACTTGCCCCTCTTTCAGCTCACATATCATGAGAACCCGATAGCAAGCCACAAGATGCAACCAAAGTAAAACTCCAGAGGCATCTTGCAGCCCCTACCTCCCCATAAACCAACAAGTACATGCAGTGCAGCATGTGCGAAGTGTAGCACGAAAAGCAGCAGGGTGCTCAAAGCACAGGGCACAAAACGCACAGGGGAAGGCAGGCATGGTCCGAGGCGGGGTTCGAAGTTGCGCCGTAATTATCAGCGATAACTATTGGTTTTGTTGTTGCTTATGCCATCTATCACAGCTGAGTGGCGCAGTGGAAGCGTGATGGGCTCATAACCCATAGGTCACAGGATCGAAACCTGTCTCAGCTAGTGCGTGTGGTTTAATGTACACGTTGCAATTCTTTCATACACGGAGGCGCACGTTTTGCCGCTGGCTCGACAGCACTGCCCTCTCAAGCACGAGCAACGCACGCCTTTCTGCTCAGCCCATGCATGCCGCTGCACTGGCCTTAGTGTCAAGGGTTGCATTACGAACGAACGTAGTATGTGAGTGCAGCACTCAAATTGCAAAATGGGGTCCCCTGCCACCATGGCTGATCAGGCCTCTCAGAGTCTGGCCTCATATTATTCAAAGTAGCGTGCGGTGGTACCAATATGTGTGTCTGGATCGCCCAACAACATAACCAGGCGACACATGTAGCCATGATTTGCTTTGCTCAAACCGAGGACCACTTCATCTGCTTTCAGGACTACTTCAGGCTGTGACATTTGCGAAACAGACACGGCTCGACAACATGACAAGGGCAAATGAAGAGAGGCTTACATATCTGTCTAGCACTGCTGTCCAGTCCCCACAAAAAAAACGGCCCAGATTTTCGGTGGATCAGCGCCGCCTGAACAAGAAGACATTCCCTGAGCTGCCCCGGCCAACACGGTACGCGCCGTCCACGTAAGTCGTCTGCCACAGCGCTGCTGGCCGCCCCTGCTGCTGTTGGCTGCTGCGCTTTGGCAGCCGTATGCGCACCTGCAGGCAGCAGGCACAAATTGTCGCTGTCATGGCAGGTGAGTGTAGCCATGCTATACAAGTTCTAATGCGGCAGCTTGGCAGTAGTGACAAAAATGATAAGGAGCGTTTGTGCAACCACAGGGAGCCGCCACTGTAGATCATACAACGCGTAATGTCCTGGACATTCCCATTGGGCACTGCGATGTGCTTGCAATGTACACGTAGTTGACAGCAGCACACAGGACACGTGCCAATGCAACCAGTGCTGCTGCTGCTGCTGCTGCTGCTGCTGCTGCTGCTGCTGTAGCCGCCTGAGCTAAGGCCAGTGGCCCAGCGTCTCACCTCTGGCAGCTGCTTGGGCAGCTTCACGAGCCAGCTGTTATGCAGATCACCAAAAGCGTGATGCCATGGGAGATTCCGCTGGGAATTGCGATCTGCCTGCAATGTATGCGTAGCTGACAGCAGCACACAGGACACGTGCCAATGCAACCAGTGCTGCTGCTGCTGCTGCTGCCACGTGATCTGAGGCCAGTGACTCAGCATCTCACCTCTGGCAGCTGCTTGGGCAGCTTCACGAGCCAGCCAGTCAGCTGCACACCAAACTCATCAAACACCACCTGCCAGGCCGCAGCAGGCAACAGCAAAAACACCACCAGCAGCAGCAGGATAACTCGCAACAGCCTTTCAATGCATCAACTGCAGATGGTGCAAGGGCTAGATTGGCAATTTTGCTGGCACATGCAGATGCGGCTGGCCAGCCAAGTGATGGGACAATGCATAAGCATGCGTTCTCTGCTCTGTTTCATAGTGCATGTCTGTGTTAGTTGTGCGCTTTCATCTTCCTCTCTCCCTCTCTATCTCACCAGCACTGTGTTGCTAGGCTGCTGCTGCCCTGCATGCAGCCAGCTGCCCTTGGTGGACACGCGCCAGCTGCCAAATGGACCCAGCCCAAACTCAGCCTGGTTGGTGGCGCGCACACAGCCTGCATGCAGCCATGTCAGCAGCGCACAGAGGAGTGCCTCTGAGAGCAGGTCAAAGCAAAGACAAAACTCAGCCTGGCCCAGGCTTGACCAACCTGGTTGGTGGCACGCACACAGCCTGCATGCAATCATGTAGTTTGTAGAGTAGCGCACAGAGGTGCCGCTGAGAGCAGTTCAGAGAGGAAAGACAACAAACATAACTCGTCCTGGTTTGTGGCGCGCACACAGCCTGCATGCAATCAGTGTTGTGTGCAGAGAAGCGGTGCCTCTGAGAGCAGGTCAATTACCGGTGATGTATAGAGCAGCAAACCGCTCATCAGTGTTCTTTGCTGGCATGCATCATGCAGCAGGATATGCTACTGTTCAACTTCAAATCTCACTCCCCTGGGTGGGCAGCGTCCACGTACAAGCTCTGCACAATGTCTGTCAGGCCAAAGCCTGGCATGAGATGCAGCATGGCATGCTACTGCTCAACTTCAAACCTCACCTGGGTGTTCATCATCCACAGACAAGCTCTGCACAATGTCTGTCAGGCCAAACACAGCATGGCATGCTACTGCTCAACTTCAAGCCTCACCTGGGTGCACTTTAGGGACAGTCGCACAGAAAGCCTCTCGGACCGTCTGCGCAATTGTATTAGATGCATAAGTGACTTATTTACACAATTGCAATTGCCCCGCAACTGCATCAATGCTGTTGCGCGCATTATACAATTTCACAGTGGGAAACCGACGATAGACCAAACGATCCACCAGGTGATCACCGGGTGCTCAACCGCTGCCAAACTGTATAAGGAAGTTATTTTCAGATGTTACATTCACGTTTCAGCTTGTAACATCACAACTCACAGAGCCTCTTCCTTATTAAAGTGGCACAGTAGGATCTGGCTTGTCCAAAACCCTAGCCTTAAAACGCAGCGCCACATACACCAGGCACAGCAGCACAGGCACTTCAATGAGGGGCCCAACTGTTGCAGCGAGGGCCTCTTGGCTGCTGCCAGTTCTGTGCTAAGCATCAGATGTCATCAGGTTGATTCTCCGTGTGTAGCCACTGAGTGCTACAGGGGAAGCGTGTAGATCAAAAGAGATGTTTATATTGTGTGATAAGCCCGTGGGAACTCTCTTGAGGATTACTGTCCAATAATCCCGTCCCGCCTACATTACAGGGCCCATGTAGTTCTGTCGTACAACTGCCCGGCTAGGGCCCAGGTCATAACACTTTGACCTGCTCGGCACCGTGCTCTTACGACCCCTCAGTATATTCTGTACTGTGCCGTTACACTGTCATCATCATCATCATGTTACCCATTAAGCCATGTACTGTGCCGTTACACTGTGTTTGTGAGTGGACGTGTCTGCAGCAGAAGCAGCACCATCCTTCGTCTTCTCCTCAGTTTCGCCATCAAGTGCGCCTGCCAACTCCACATGGTGTGGCACCCTAGGTCCTGCCTTGTCCCAAGCCCTAGCCTTGAACCACAGCGCCACATACACCAGGCCCAGCAGCACAGGCACTTCAATGAGGGGCCAAACATCGCAGTGATGACCTCTTGGGTGCTGCCAGTTCTGTGCTATGCAACAGGTGTCATCAGGTCGATTCTCCGTGGCTGTGGGGAGCAAATGTGTCTGCAACTGTAGCAGCATCATTCTTCGTCTTCTGCTCAGCTTTGCCATCAGGTGTGCCTGCAAGCTCCACGCGGTGTGGCACCCTAGGATCTGCCTTGTCCCAAACCCTGGCCTTGAACCACAACGCCACATACACCAGGCCCAGCAGCACAGGCACTTCAATGAGGGGCCCAACTGTTGCTGCGAGTGCCTCTTGGCTGCTGCCAGTTATGTGTTAAACAACATGTGTCATTAGGTTGATTCTCTGTGGCTGTGCGGAGCAGACGTGTCAGCAGTAGCAGCACCATCCTCCGTCTTCTGCTCAGCTTTGCCATCAAGTGCGCCTGCTAACTCCACACGGTGTGGCACCCTAGGTCCTGCATTGTCCCAGACCCTAGCCTTGAACCACAGCGCCACATACACCAGGCCCAGCAGCACAGGCACTTCAACGAGGGGGCCGACTGTTGCAGCGACGGCCTCTTGGCTGCTGCCAGTTCTGTGCTATGCAACAGATGTCATCAGGTTGATTCTCCGTGTTTGTGAGTGTCTGCAGCAGTAGCAGCACCATCCTCCGTCTTCTGCTCAGCTTTGCCATCAAGTGCGCCTGCAAACTCCACACGGTGTGGCACCCTAGGTCCTGCCTTGTCCCAAACCCTAGCCTTGAACCACAACGCCACATACACCAGGCCTAGCAGCACCGGCACTTCAATGAGGGGCCCAACCGTCGCAGCGAGGGCCTCCTGGCTGCTGCCAGTTCCGTGCTGAGCAACAGGTGTCATCAGGTTGATTCTCCGTGTTTGTGAGTGGACGTGTCTGCAGCAGTAGCAGCAGCATCCTGCGTCTTCTGCTCTGTTTTGCCATCAAGCGCGCCTGCAAGCTCCACACGGTGTGGCACCCTGGGTCCTGCCGTGTCCCAAACCCTAGCCTTGAACCACAACGCCACATACACCAGGCCCAGCAGCACAGGCACTTCAATGAGGGGCCCAACTGTTGCTGCGAGGGCCTCCTGGCTGCTGCCAGTTCCGTGCTGAGCAACAGGTGTCATCAGGTTGATTCTCCGTGTTTGTGAGTGGACGTGTCTGCAGCAGTAGCAGCAGCATCCTGCGTCTTCTGCTCTGTTTTGCCATCAAGCGCGCCTGCAAGCTCCACACGGTGTGGCACCCTGGGTCCTGCCGTGTCCCAAACCCTAGCCTTGAACCACAACGCCACATACACCAGGCCCAGCAGCACAGGCACTTCAATGAGGGGCCCAACTGTTGCAGCGAGGGCCTCTTGGCTGCTGATTCCAAAGACGCCAACTGCCACTGCAATCGCGAGCTCGAAGTTGTTGCTGGCAGCAGTGAAGGCCTGCATGATGAGGGTGCAGCGCAGCAAGCAACAGACGGCACAGCCTCGTGTTAGCTGTGGTGCGTTTGAATAAGAAAAAGACCAACAGGTGAGGTGCTGACAAGACGTATCAGTTGAACTGCTACTCTCGTCTTTTGCAACATTACACGTGCTGCTGGCAGCAGTGCCAGCCCAAGAAGGCACGCATGTTTGCAACCACAACAACTAGCTTCACTACGAAATTCCAAGTTGCTATGGAACTTGTTGCACTGCAGTCAACTTGTCCTGCCACCTCACCTGTGTCACTGAGAACTCATAGCTCATCTTGCACCAGTACGACAGCCCAAACGATGCGAAGAACATCGCTATGAAGTAGATCAGCATTGGGACGGCCACACGGGCCACATTCCCAATCTGGCTGAGTATGTTTTGCGAGGCAAACATGACGACGATGGTATACAGGAGGCCCAGCAGGGCGCAGGGGCCAAACCACGGCATGAATCGCTTGTCAAGCCATTCCTTGGACTTGGCCGCGATCAGACCATAGCGCAAGATGATGCCTGTGGTTGAGATGTGTGGGTGGACAACACATGAGTGGTTGGTGTGAGCAAGTGAGCGCGAGGCAGCAGGTGATGCCAACTGATTGTGCAAAGTAACAGTGCACTAACGAGCAGCTCACAACAGAGACACAGCAGATACCATTCAAGCAGCTCTAAGTGCCTGCCGATGTGTTGCTTTCAAATACGTACGTGTAGAAGCTTGCATAGCATGACCCAGAACATGCTCGTGCCACATGTTGGAGGCCCAATACACACATGATGCTGCAACACACCATATGACCTTCCACTGCCGCCTCAGTTGCTGCTAACTATCACTTTGAAAAATGTGCTGCAAACGAGTTTTGCTGCGTCTGCAAAATCACCCTGCAACTTTTTGGCACTCAACTACCCACCAGCAACCAGAGGCACTCCAAGGAACAGCAGCACGCTCTTAGCCACAGGCCAGAAGCCCACATGGACTGCAGCGCTCCCTGACACAACCTGCAGGAGATACAAAACAGGGTGCGGCAATTTATGCCAGATGTGGCACTGACAGCTCTGCATTTGATGCAAGTCAGAATTCTGCAGGTGCTGCCAGCTGTGCTTGAGGCTCTCTGGTCGCATGCACAGCAGGCATACTCTCTTCTGCTGCTGCAGCATGCAGGTTTCTGTTAGTACAGCACCCCAGCAGACTTTGCAACCCATTGATCCAGCACACCAGCATGCACTGCAACACCAGAAAATGCAGCTAGCCATCTGCTACTAGCTGCTAGCCACACCTGCAGGTAGAACAGCGACAGTGGTGCATACAGCACAATCTGCAGCACGCTGTTGAATGCCACCATCACTGCACACAGCTCAGGGTCACCCCGCGCCAGCTCATTCCAGATCAGCACCATCGCAATGCATCTGCGGCAACAGCAGCAGCAGCAGCAGCAGCAGCAGCGTTGCAACCACGTGACGCTGCTGTGACATGTAGACCGAGCATACCCACAAGCGTGTCATGCAAGCAAACTGTTCGGCCTACACATGAACCCAAGTACCTGCCACACATGCATCACCCACCTTGCGAGTCCCACCATAATGACGCCTTCCTGAATCCAGCCAGGTCAGGCAGGCACGCCCAAGCCAGCCTTTCTACGAATTAACACGCAGTACGTGCCCTCACAACTACTACTGCACACGCATCACGCACCTTGCGAGTCCCACCATGATGACGCCATTCCTGAAGCCAGGCAAGTCAGGCAAGCATGCCCACGCAAGCCCCGTCATCAGGGCCGGCCCCAGCACCCAGTTCAGTATGAAACTCACACCAAACTGCTTCAGGGTGCCGCTGCGGGTGAGGAACTTCCTGAGAAGTTCGTAGCGAACTTTGGTGAGGACTGGCCACATCATGAGCCACAGGCCCAGGGCGATGGGCAGTGACACGTTGCCAATGTGACGCACAGCCAAGCCGCTGCGAACCTGCAGCGCAAACACAGCAAACACCCAGTGCGTAAGGTGATTGAGGCCGCGCGGTGAACTGCAGCGGTTTCGAGCATGACCTCACCGCGCTGCTGATCCCTGAAGCGCGCATTGACAATTCGTGATGCAGACTCTTGGTTCTTGCACTGTGTCACCATTCTGATACGCACATACAGCACAACCATAGAAGATGTCCTTATTACAGATACTCCTGACACAGCACATTGTGTTACCAGCCAAAATAGGTTACATGGTATGTGTTACCTGTGGTGCCAGGGACCCCAGCAGCACTCCCAGCACCATTGCCGCCACAATCCAGACAGGCAGCAGCCGATCCAGCCAACTCAGGCCAGACATAACACCACCGCCAGCTGGCGCTGCTGCTGCTGCTGCGGTTGCACCAGGTGCGGCGCCTGGTGCGGCGCTGCCTCCGTCGTTTGGGCAGCAGCTGCCACTCCCCTCCATACAAAAGGGCTGCAGCACCACACGTGAAGCGAAGCCAAAAGGCAAGCAGGCATGGGTGTGGCCTTGTGTGTGAAAACACAGGCTTGGTGGTGCTTTTGATGGCATGATGTGAGAGACTTCATGATTGTGAAGACTGCTTCTGTCCCCCAGCGTTGCAGCACTGCCGCAGGTGATCACATGAGAGCAGATGCCGGCAAGGCAGCCAAGTAAGGCAGCCTGAGGCAGCGGCATCACATAGGCTTGCATGGGGTGCAGCATCGAGGACATAACACCATGAGATATGAATCCCAAAATAAGCTGCTGTGCAATCAGTAGGGCGCAGTACCTCATCACATGTCTTGGCACTTGACTTGGCGCAAGCGCTGGCAGGCACATCCCTGAAAGCAGCAGTGGCAGGCGTGCAAGCAAACACTGTACAACAGGGTATCAAGGCAACGCCAGCTGATGCATTCATCTCAAGCGAGCACTGGGATTATGCAGAGAATTGCCAAGCACCATGGTCAGTCTCCTTGCGATGCTGTGTTACCTGAAACAGTTGGAGCTCTCGCAGATTATGTTGCCACGTCCATCCACCACTTCATAGTAGAAGCTGGGCACGCAGTGCTCCTGCAGTGACGAAATATGAGCTCATTTTATGACTGATGGGGCAAAAAAATATGGTATCATGGCAGCCTGACACATTGCCAGTTCAGGGCACCACATCATGGCAGCGCCATGTGGCTGCACTGGCATGTACAGTTCCTGCTGAGTGTTTGCAGCGGCTGCTGCGCGCATGCCGTTCACAATACACCGCAATGATGCTTGCTGCTGGTTTTGCCGCGTTCACATACGGGATCGCATGGGATGTGGCTCCTGGCTGCAAGATTCCTTTTGTGTCAGTGTCATAGCTTCTTGAGCTCACCTTTGGCACCAGGCAGGTCAGCATTTGATGCTCTGGCTCCCACGTCGCCTCCACTTTGATACCACCGTTGATTCGGCATGTGAGTCCTGCTGCCCCTGGCGAGCAGCAGGATCCGCACGACACGACTATGCCGTCCTGCTGGTCAGACATTATAGCGTTTTTGGTTTGAATAAGAGAGCAGTGCTAACCCAACCGCACTGTGACGTGGTGATCGTGAGCTGAAGGTCGCTGCTACGCGAATGCGCCATGAGTAATTTGTAACAGGCACGCTTGTAACTGCTACAGCATTTTTTGAGTCTCTGCTTAGCTTAGCCGCACGTTACTGCTATGCAGTCTGTTTTTAGGAGGTAATCTTATACAAGTGGCACGTTCAAATTGATGCAGTTGCGTGTTCAAGTGCCCACCGGTAACCTCCAGCACAAGTGCTGCTCTTCAGCTGACACCCTCTGCATGGAGCTTTGATCATGGGAGGAAAGCCATTCATCGGACCAGGAGTGGGGTTCGGTGAGAACGAGGGAACACGCACGAGCAGTCCAGCAACACCAGCTCATGTACCATCAGCAGCAGTAGGAATGGCACAAGGCGGAACACCTCGTCACCGGCAGTGCATGTGTACTTGCAATCGCAGGCTTTGGAACAGGCTGTGGGTTTGGCATAGGCTGGGGCTTTGGAGGTAAGGAGCTTGCTGTGACGTGATGCGGGCAGCCATGCTCACTGTCCCTGCAGCATGCGATGCCAGTGCACGTGCATTTGATCAAGTCAGCAGCCACGGCCCCATCTGTCCTGTGACTTGCAATTGGGACGATGCTGAACGCACTGCTGCGCAGACATTGCATGTGTTTCACGCCTCTATCTGCAACGCACATGCTGTGTATGCTCTGCAGGTGGCAGCATAGGCTTTGCTGGGATGGGTGCAGGTATGTAAAAGTAATAGCAGCACCCAAGCAGCAAGGCATGCAGTATGTGTTGCCCTGTGCAGTCGGGGGTCAACATCTCTGCTTGCAAGCAACGTGTCGTATCAGCATCACTGCCACAAGCAGAGCAACAGCCGGTGGCAGCAGCTGCACGTAGCGCTGCCCCCATCGCAGCTTTGCTGTGTGCAGCAGCACAGCAGATGCACACACATCTGACGCGGGTGCGAGTCGGCACGCAGTGGTGATGCATGTGTGCTACTGCGAACCCACGCATGCGTTCTTACTTGTGCTGGCACATGTTCTTGATGTTTCAATATGCCTGCAGGTGGTGGTTGCGGGGTGGGCTTTGGACTTGGATGGGGCTACGGAGCAGCGTGGGGCAGCAAGTACATCATCATAGAGCCAGAATTTGAGTCGGGGAAGAAAGCAGGGGGACCACGCTGGCTGGCGCAGCTGCAGCAGCAGCTGCGGATTCAAAAGTTTGAAAAGTCGCACCAGCAATGACAGGGCGTGACAGGGCAGGGAGAGGTTAGCTGGCAGCTGGGTAGACGAGGTCGGGTTGTTCAAAGGGTCCAAAGCTTTCTTGGGTGTGTAGGGCGGTTTGTATGCACCTGCATATGGAAGGACAGTATGTTCCAAGGGGTAGAGAATGGCCTTGGGCTTATCCTGTTCTCGGCCAATCTCCGTGATGCGCGCAAGCTGAGCAGGGTCTGTGTTGTATGGCGCTGGTGTGGTTTTGCTGAGAGTCAGGTGCTGCTGCTGCCACAACGTATGCACTGCCTAGGGTGGGCTGCTTGCGATCGCATGCACTTCAACTGTGCATGATGTGGGACAGGAGGTGGCAGTTGCAACGCTGCTTCTGATGACATCCGATGACACCTGTATTCAGCAGGCACTAGCTGCTGTACAGCCTGTACTGAGTACTGCACTTGGTGGCCAAGGCAGCAGCTGCAGGGCCTCAACTCAAACCAGGCTGGTGGTGCTTGGCAAATGCCTCGGCCATCTGCGCTGGGGTACTATTATCTTGTGCAGCAGCAGTCACCAGCTTGCAAGCTTGCAATTGCCAGGTTGGGTAGTCATGGGGCATATGCATAACCGTCTGCTTGCATGACGCCCTTGTGGTGCGTCCATACTGGTTTGCAAGTCAAGCTTGGTTAGTTGGTGACAGCTTTGTCAGTTGCAGTACTTGGCCAGATGGCTGGAGTCCAGGATCCGCCTAATACGTTCACTTCACAAATGTTTGACATCATGTGCCAGGGTGTGTGCACCAATTTGTCCAATGGCACAGCATGTGCACCTTCTAACGTCCTGCATCCCTAGCGCATGCGCTGAGATGCGCAGAAACCTGTATCTTCTGTAACGGGGAAGTGCAAGATGCCTGCACAGCACGTGTCGGAAGTGGGGCCGACAGACAAACCGTTGGAAATTCCGAGTGCTGTCGATTCTTTTCTGGCACCTTATTCTCTGCTGCAGGATCCCAAGAAGCGTTGACCATACGCTATAGTTGCATGATAGATGCTGCCCAGTGTAAATCTGGAGGCATTATCAGACGCTACTGTCATGACGGGAATAATCGCCGCCAAGCCATTTGTGCTGTCCTGGAGAGCCTATCCATGTCGACTGCACACACTTTCTGGACGATGCATGTGAAGCTTTCAAGCATAGTTAGATATTCTGCCTCTGGTGATCAACCAAAGCGTGTCACCTGCCGGACTAGTGAAGGAGACGCGCCTACACCAAGTCATGTTGGTGGTGAAGAGTTCTACGCTTTTCAAGTGTCATAGCTGGTTAACGGGTTGCAGAGGTGCTGTGCAGCAGCAGCAGCAGCAGCAACCTGCTACCAAGGCACACACGGGATGGGGGCCTTATAGGGCCTAGGCTGCCCCTCTAAAGTCCTCGGCGCTGGTTTACTGCTATAAGAATGCAGCAGATGCAGATCCAGCTTTCGAGGCTGCTGCAGGCACACGGCCCTGATGGCAGCAGCACTGCAGAAGCAACATACTGGGCAAGTGCAGAGGTCCAATCGTGAGTGCACAAATGCGTTTCACACGATAAGCAGCTGCTTCACTGTTGAGCAGCAGCTGAAACTGAACTGTCAAGATACCGCCTCGCCTGGCAGTGGCAGAAGATGGCACTGCACGGATGACGGACTTTTAAGTTGGCTAGCCAGTGCAGGCAACCGATGCCGCATGTGAGCTCAGCGGCTGAGCATCAGTATGCTGGGTCCTGCTGCACCAGCGGCATACCATCAAGCTGTGCAGACGACCATACCCAGCAACAGCAATGTTTTAGCTCACATACATGCAACCCTGCACTGCACCGGCTCGCAGGTTTCTGCAGAAGCTGGATGGCTATGCCTTGCTGCTCGTGATGGCAAACAACTTGGGGCTGTTCTTGTACTCAGGCAGCGGCCGCAGGGCCGCTTCAGCAGCAGCAACAGCAGCAGCAGGCAGTACTGGCGACTCGGATGTGCGCTGGGGCATTCTGCTGACGCTAGTACTAGCAGCTGTGCAGTATGTGCTGCTGCTGCAGCGGGCCGACATCTGCCGCAAGCACCGCCATAGCTTGGCTATTGGCAACAGGTCAGCAGCAAGGGCTGGTGTAGCTAGTTCAATTGGGAGCATTGTTTTGGGTGAAGTGTTGATAAAGGCAAGATGGCAGGTCCAGCATGGAAACAGCAGGGCAAAGCAAGTGCATTCTGGATTGAGAAAGCACAGCTTGTGCAGCATGCAAGCTGCCTGTGCAGCTCAGGTCAGCTGGCAGTTTCAGTGTTGGCAGTTGCAATGCTACAAGTGATAAGCACAGATCACACCTTGCCGCCTGCAGCCTGGTGTGTAGGCCAAAACCAAAATTTTGGTTTCGGCATACACACCAGGCTGCAGGCGGCAAGGTGGGATCTTCCTGCAGGACAGCCACAGCTGCATAAAATGTACCTGTCATGTTCCAGTGGCAAGCATCAATTGCCAGCAGCCATACCTGCACACTTCAAAGTATATGTGAACAGTTTGAGGATCCTGCCTGCTGCTTTTCCTTGTTTGCTGCTTCATTGCAAACCCATTGCAATCTTGCAGGGTGTTCCGCCTGGGCTTGCACTTGATCAGTGCACTGCAGCAGTCCTTCAACGTAATGGGCCAAAAGTTCCTGCAAGAGGAGCACTCCCTGCAGGCAGTTCTTGCACGCAGGCTTGCCTTGATCCCGCTAGTGCAGCTTCAGATCAGCTTCCATTTCGTCTTGCCAGTTCAAACAGCAGTACTGCTGCAGCCGCTGAGCCTGTTAGGTGCAGCTGCGATGAGTTACAACGCGCCGCAGATGCTACGTGCTGTACCAGGGATGCAGGGGCTAGCAGAGAAGGTCTGTGGCCGTGTCGCAACATGGCATGCTGTGGTGCTGTTTGTCCTGACATTGGGTGTTTCGCCGCAGCCAGGAATGGACAGCTGTTGTAGAGGGCCGCAAGCGTTTGGTCAGCTGCTGGTGTTTGTGAACCTGCTGTTTTCGTTCTGGCTGCCGCTGTTCGCTGCACACATAGTAGAGCTGCGTGCGAAGCTGTCATATTGGCGAGCACGTGGCATGGATGTGGTTGCAGCGCCGTCGCTGCTGCTGCCGATGCCACAGCACAGGCTGCTGTCTCATGTACTAGTGGGGTTGCTAACACCTACACTGCTGTGGTCTCTATCTGAGCTTCTGGCTCCTGTTTTGGCAGCTAGGGTTTGACGACTGTGCGGAGTGTGTGCTGTTATCACAGTTACCTATCCCGATTGAACCGATTGCCGCTGTCATCTGTTGATGCCAACATGCCTCAACATCTGGGTGATATCGTGTTTCCTGCCCTCTGTATGTCTGCTGCATACCAGGATTGCAGCGAGACGATGGTGATATGTATTGTGTTTTGTAACTGTGCTTCTGTTGCGTGGCACGCGTGCACTGCATTGCAGTGAGAAAGGTACTGTATAATGTCACTTGATAACTATGGCTTGTGTTTTGTGATGCCTGGATTGGCATTGGTTGCTGTGTTCCCCATCACCTGTCGACTGGATGTGTACTGCTTCCGATTGTGTCGTGAGCAAAGTCATGATCTGCGTGATTGGCAGACTGTGCTTGGGCTGGTCAACCTTGGTCAACCTTGGTCAAACATTTGTGCAGCATGGCTTCAGCGGCCACCCTGGATTACGTGAATGCATTATAACGTTTATATTATAACGTACCAGAGTGTGCTTTGTATTTGATTGCAAGTTTTACCGAGCACCATCGCTAGATATGCGTGATTCTGCTCGTGGCACTAGTGGAGCTGCTGCATCTGCTGCAGCTCAGTGCCGCAGGCAGGTCAACTTGAAGTGTGCAAGAAGTACAGCACAAGTTGCACTGATACACGCAGAAGCACATTGTTCGTAATGTCCCTCAGCCAACTTGAAAGATGCACAACACGCAGCACCAGCAGCAGCACTAGTAGCAGCAGCAGCAGCAGCAGTCAGCAGGACCCACTGCAGGGGCAGGCACGGCAATGGCGAGGGGCGCCGATCTGGCTGCCAGCTTCAACACAAGTACAAATAGACAATGTAGTATATATTACAATGCGTTAAGCCTTCTACAGGCTCTGTATATGCGAGAAAAAGCTGCTGGAACTTTTAGGGAATGGCTAGGGAAGGGTTAGGGAACAGTTAGGGAACGAGTTCTGACCAGAGTGATGGGTGCGTGCTGCTGCCAGTAGCGCTTACCATAGCAACGACCTCCCCACCGTGTGGTCCGTGTGAGTAGATAGAGCGTATCCACAAATGCTATTCTATAGCCGTATCATTGCGGCAACTTGACTATCAAAGTCATACCCCATTGAACACATATGCAGCAGTGCTGTGGATCCTGCTGACATGAGCTCCTGATGTCGGTTTACAGGGTGCTGTCATGCCTCTAGATTCCTCGCCATCACTCAGCTGCAGGAGAAGCTTGAGTGAAGGATTGCATACCCAAAGAATTTGCAGAGCTCCGTGCCACTGCGTGCCAGTTTGCTGGGCATGTGTCTGCCTGGTTGGCACATCGGTAGGGCACTGGCTGCCTGGATATTGGTTGTGCTTGCAGCGACGCTTGGGCTGCGCATTTCTGCAGAATGAATGGAAGATATGGGACGTTGGATAGACTGAATGTCATGTAGTGGGTCTGTTTGAAACAGATATCAGCTTTGTTGTGTTGATGTTGTCGTTTTGCGTCAGGTGTTGTGTAAGGGTATGCACGCACCATATAAGAGCAATGTGCCTATGGTATGTATGTGAAAGGCATAGTGTTGCCACCCGGTGTGTGCAACACGTGTGTGGTAGACTGTCCACATGGTACCGCATGTCTGCTGTGGTGTTGTATGCAGCAGCATAATTGCTTACTCAGCACTTTGTGCTGTGTGGTTGCGTGTGGTGGGTGGGTCTGCACAGCAGATCTAGTCAATGCTGTGCACGTGGCCACATGTCATGGCACGGTGCCAGAAGTTCATCATCTGGTACACACCGGAACTTGAGTTCACAGTCGGTGCGTAGTAGTATATACCTACAGCAGCCAATACACAGGGCTTGTCACTGGGTGCCGATTCAGCCGCTGGGCGTTTAATAAAATAATAATAATAATCAATCCTTGTAAGCCATACCTTTCGGCATCGGCAACCGTGCCTCACCCACTGGGGAGGCGGAAAGCAGACTGATTATTCTCTCTATTTTCGGTGTAAGGTAGACCACCCCGCTGGGCGTTTATTGGTTTGGTTTGACAGCAGTGAGCAGCCTTGCATGCAGGGGTAGGGTGTCACTGCATGTCACAAGACGGTCTTTTCCTGCTAGAGTGCTGCAATGTTTTCACAGCAGCTGCACTGCACAGGGCCTGTGCCACAGGCAGTTCACTTTTAATTCAAGCATCATGCTGAAGGCAGCCGTCATCGCCGTCACTGCACCTGTGGCGCGTTACTGTCACACATACCGCTACATTCTTTACACTTGTTTGGTGCTGCGTTTGATGTCACAGCAACGTACTCCTTATGCTTACGAAGTACTGTCGCGGGCTTGGGGGTTGCAGGGAACCTTTGTGGATTCAACATATCGAATTCCACTGTGCAGCAGTTGGGGTACACAGTGGGTCAGGCCAGCCGTGCTTGCATGCGCAGCCTTGCATCCGTGCACAGCCTTGCATGCAGGGGTGGGTGTCACTGCATGCATTTCTGCTAGAGTGCCGCTACATTTTCACACTCTGGCACGTGTACACACTGGCAGGGCTGACCCGAGAACAACTTGCATATAGTGCTTTCTCTTGCTTGTGCAGCTGTTTCAAGCGGTTGGCGCTTGATTGCACATGGAGCATGCAGCACCTGGCAACAAAAGCATTGCTCTGCAGCAACAGGACTAGCATGCGCTTCATGTGTTAGTAACAGATGGACTGCTGAAGTGCTGTGCTTGTACAGATGGGACAAAATATCACACCATTTCCTCCGACCCGCGTGGACAGTACGGTCCAGTAGGAGCGGAAGGTGGGGGAAAACACCCCGGGGTTCGCAGGTTTTATTTCTGCGTATGGTCCCGGGTCCCGGTGGGTGGGCGTGACAGGATTTGCGTAGATCAATAACAAAATTAGCGTGACTGATACAGCTAGCACCGTAACCGCTTGTGTGGCGGGCTGTGGCGCCTGGCATGGAATCCGTCATGACGTGGTCACTGCCGGAACGAATTACGCTTCTAGTTGTGCTGAACACTGGCAGCATTGCCGTCAGCAGCCACAAGTACACACCACTACCTTGAGATAAGACGTTCATAATCAAACTCAAAGTAGCAGATCTGCTTAAACGACGGCTATCCATTTGTACAGCATGTTGCGGGGGGCTGCCAGACTTGTATTCGGCGGTCCCGTTTGATATAGCAATGTCGCCAGCTTGAAAATGAACGTATGAACATCTACGTCCTAGCTGACCAGCTAGAAGCAGGATACGCTGCACAACAGCGCAGCTGTCAGCAGCAGTGCATATGTCTGTAGTTTCACCCTGTGAGGCGCGGCATAAGCAGCTAGCTCCCGTCACCATGGGCAACGGGCGACAATTTCATCTCTCTGGGCTGCTGCGAGCAGGGGAGCCTGATAGCGCAGCAGAAGCGACTTACTGGGCCAGCGCAGAAGTGCAATCGTGAGTGCTGCTTCACTTCAAGCTTGCTACTGGTCCGGTCCATGTACAGCGTTATGAGATTCATGCCAGGGGCACTGCTGTATCATCCAAGAAGAGATGCATTTTTGAGAAGATGAACAAGGGAAACAGTGCCATGACCTGGCGCTGTACATCAATGCTGCGTGCAGCTGCAGCAGTTGTACAGACACCCCTGATCAATGCACACACGACCGGATCGCACTTAGGCACCCTGCACTGTCATCATCTTCATCATCATCTGCTACCAATCAAGGCATAGCATCCAATCAAACAACCTGCATGTGGCGTGTTGCAACTACCGCGCGCAGCTTCCTAGTAAAGGTGGACTACTGCGGGCTCCTCATGGTGCTTGTCAACAACATACGGCTGCTGATGTACACCAACCGCAACAGCACGCCGGCAGCAGCAGCAGCAGCAACAGGCAGCGCCGGGGATGTGCAGTATGGGATTGTGCTGGTGCTGCTGCTGGCAGCTGTGCAGTTTCTGTCGATGCTCAAGCTCCCAGAATTCTGCCGTCATCACCGCCACCGTATCGCATTGGGTAACAGGTGAGGGTAATTTTTGGAAATAGGCTGCTGCTCCCTTGCATTTCTGGGTTCCTGATGTGTACATGGGACGCAAAGTGCTTGCGAAATAGCAGGCAGCGCGCAGGCACACTCTGCATGCACTGCACCCAAAATGTCCTAGGTCACTGCTGATGCAGGTGTCCGTAATATCCAACTACTTTACACTGCGGCAACATGCACTGCCGCTGTATGTGTGTCTCATGCCGCATTTTCAATGCATGTTGATACAGCGACATGTGGTATCTGCTCTGCTGCTGTACTTGCGAATGTCACTTCATCCACTTGCAGGCTCGTGCGCCTCGCAATTCAATACAATACAATACACCTTCAGGACTGAAACCTGCCTCAGGCACTAGCCCAGCGAGCCGATACTCCGCTCATGAGGGTTTTTGGTAGTAATTGTACCCAGTCTTTCCTTCGTTGGTTGGGCGATCGAAACCACCCGCACAAGTCCGTCAATTCCAGTTGCTTTTTATGCCCAGCCACGGGCGGTTGGACCGGGATTCGAACCCGGGTCTCCAGCATACAATGCCGGTGTTCTACCCAACCAATTCACTTCTGCTGTGGTCTAAGAGCCCTGTCATCAGGCAGCAGTGACGTGCAAGCTGACAGCTTGCTGCAAGCCATCTTCAACCGGCATGTAGTATTCGGGCTACTAATACAACTGCAGATCAGCTTCAACTTCCCTCTGCCTGTGAGATCTGCGCTAGTGCAGCCTTTCAGTTGCATTGTGTCTGCGTTGATGGGTTATCATGCTTCGGCGAGGCTAGCAGGAATCGCAGGCATGCAGGAGTTCAGCCAAACTTTGTGCAGCTGCATATCATCGTGGCATGAACATGTGCTGTTTATTTTGATGCTGGGGGTTGCACCAGCACCAGGGGTTGGCACAAAAGCGCAGCGCAGCATATGCAGTGGTCCGCTGGCATTTGGTCAGCTGATAGTATTCATAAACCTGCTGTGCTCGTTCTGGCTGCCGCTGTTTGCTGCACACATAGTGGAGCTGCATGCGAAGCTGTCGTACTGGCAGGCACGCGGCATAGATGTGGTTGCAGCGCCGTCGCTGCTGCTACTGCTGCCCAAGCACCGTGTACTGTCGCATGTGTTGGCAGGCCTCCTGGTACCTGCTATGTTGCGGGGTGTTGCTGAGTGGCTGGCTCCTTTTGCAGCTGCCACTATTGATGGCTGACTGTGGTGAACTAGGCTGCTGCATTGAGGAAACTGTTTTGGAGGTATGATATATCTGCGCTTTAGTTTGATTCCTGTGCGGCCATATCTTGTGCGACCAGAGCATATTGCAATAGGAGCGGCTGTTGCTATCATGAACTTTGACAGGTTGAATAGGAGCGGCTGTTGTCATCACTGAAAGTCGACAGGTTGAATAGGAGAAGCTGTTGTCATCTTTGAACTGTGACAGGTTGCCATGAGCGCGCAACACATAGGTTATCTGGTCTCAGCCTGCACTGGTACTGCATGCTCACACACACGCAACAATACAGGTCACATGGCAGCCTTCTGCAGACTTTGCAGTGCCACTTGTTTCTGTTGTGACGCTCAGAGATGCTGTGTAGCATGTGATTTGTTACAGTGCAGCGTGGACTGCGGTACTACTGCTCTGTAGCGTGTGCTGTATTTGTCGTCTCTTTGCTCTGAAGCTTGTGTACAGCTCCGTAGCTTGTGTACTGCTCCGTAGCGTGTGTACTGCTCTGTAGCCTGTGCTGGCTTCGCATGGTTCAATAGTCTTTGCTTTGTTCGCCCAGTTGGGGAGGCACTGAAAGCAACACTGTGGGCAGCAGCATGCTGCTGATATTATCAATGCCCCTGGTGCGTCCTGTGCAGCACTTGTACAACTCACAGCACTGCATGCGCACACATCTCTTGGGCGACTTTCGACAGTAGTGGCTTGCCGGCGGTCACACATCTGCCTGACAGTCGAGACACACACACCCTGGCATCATGCATATGGCGTCAATGGGGTGCTAAACTTACATCAGGATCAGTTTAACTATCGGTCGCCATTTGGCAGGGGCACGATTATTGGAGGTGTGGCTGCTGGAGCATGGATATATGTATGACTGAGCTAAACGTGGTGTGTTCACACCTACTACCCGCGCAAGCCAAGGGAGGGTGTGTGTGACGATGGGCGAACTCATGCGCTGCCACACCTACTACCATGGCTGGGGCAGGCTAGAGTGGAGTCCTCGCTTTCTTGACATGAACTGTTTGATGTGATGTGTGCAGCAACAGCTTGAACGGAGGTTAATTGGTTGAACTCGGCAGTGCTCATGGTCAATTGTTCTGTTGCCTTGACGGCGTTGTGTTGCCTTTGCCTAGTGAGGCGCCATTGGCTTTTCAGATGTGAACGTTTGAGTCATGTCACATCGTGGAGAACCGCCTGGCTAAGCAAATGGGTTGCATGCATGTTGTTTTGTTGCAATGCATTACGGGGTTTAGTTTAAACCACTGGCAGGCAACTTGTTACTTCTGCATCTGATGAGCTTGCTTTGGGTAGCTGGCAACTGCATCAACCACAGCAGCTGCTGGGTTGATATATGTTTAGGGGTTCGATTGTCGCATGTGTGCGCCAGATTGTAGCTTCCTGATGCCAGGGTTACACCGTGGGGCACAGCTGTCAGGTTCACAGCCACTGGTTCTAGCAGCGTGCATGGTCATGCGTGGTGTCTGGCGCACTTGAGTGTGGTGTCGCAGCAGCAGTGCTGCTGTTTCATCACAATGTGTTGCTCAGTGTGCCTTGTGGACTAAGCAAGCAAACCACGTCTGGAATACGACCAAGTGGTAGCTCAACAACAGCTCGCCAGCTGTGGATTTGAAAGCCGCTTGCAAGCCGGGTTGATAGCTGCAGAGTATGCAAGAATTTGGCATGCAGGTGTGTGTATCCAAGCGCGGCCTGCTGCATAATCAGCCGCAGATCGTCCATCGTTTCAGAGTCTGTCTTATGTTTGTGCAGCCGGGGTGGCCGCAAGTTGCATTTTACCAGTTGGAAACAGCGGTTGGGCCATGCCACGGCCTGAGGCCGTGCCTGCCATTCCTGCGACTGGATGTCACGGTGTAGCTAGGCTTGTATTATAGATTTGCTTGTTGGCTGGGAAGCCTACTACTTTCGATGCAGTCGGAGGTTGACAGGTCTGGATCATGCACAGAAAGGTGGTGTGAGTGTTCAACTCCCTTGCTTCTTTTTGTTTGGATGCCGCACCCAGGCTGGGCACCTCCTGGTATTGGGGCGTGTGGCGTGTTGTACAACTTATCTGCCTCAGTGAGGCAGTGCCTCAGGCTGCTGGCAGTTGGGTTCGCCTGACTGCTTCGTGTGTGTCCAGCCTGACCTAGTGGCACTGCCACCTAGTAGTATCCCGCTGGAGCGGGGGATCCCCCAGGTGACCACCTCAGGGTCTCAGACTGCAGGCTGCATTACAGCTTCCGAAGCTGAGCGGCTCAGCTGGAAGCTGCCTCTTCTCGAGGGAACCTGAGCTCAGGTTTGCACTAAGGCAGAGCTGCTTGATACTACCAGTACTTGGGCAAGGTGGTGGGGCTCATGATCGGGCCAACCATGTTTGGGATGATCGGCTTGATCAAGCTTGATCGCCAAGCGATTTGAACTCAGCGGTTCCACCTTGTTGGGGTCCCCCCACTGGGGCATGATCTCAATGAGATGCATCCATTCAGTGGAGTCATGCATGATCATCAAGGTGTAACAGTCATGACTGTTGATCAATGTGGCAGTATTTACAGTTCAGTGCACACTCAAAGGAACGCAGACGTCTGGAATTGTATCAGTCGTGCAGGCTGCACTGAATGCAGCAATTTGCCAGCTCATCAGCATGAGGCGCACCATGTCAACAACAACCAGCACTGAGACACACGGTCCCAGAGGACATCAACAGTGACACTTCACACACGACAGCTGCATGCAGTACCGATTAGTCGAAGCAACCAGTGGACTGCCAGGGCTGATACACAGTACACCATGCACACACTGTGGAACAAGCCACCGTTTCAGGGACCTTTCACAACACGACAGATGAAATGCTCTTGCTGCGCAGCCAGAAACTGCCACAACTGCACACATTGTCAACGTGGCATGGTGAGTGCAGCAAGGCGCCAACACTTGGGAAGTGAAGCCGTGCTGCACAGTAGCTATCGTCAGCACCCACTGACAGCAAGATCAGGCAACTTGAGCCACACTTTAGTCAGCAGGATCGCACGGCCACGTGTGCACAAGCCACTTCTAGAAACAAGCTTTGTTTTACAACTGGAGATGCCACAGCCAGCAGCGCATATTGCCTGTTGGTAGGGACGTTAGTGACAGCCCGTGACCTGTAAAAGAATCTGTGATGCTGCCAACAAAGCATGAACAAAGCAGCTAGTTCTGCTGTTGGCCAGCAGTGTAGCACCGTCAAGGATCTGTCACGTACATGTGTCAATACAACGCACAGCATGCCTACAGCGTGTGTTGGTGGATGTATGACACGAGACAGCGCCACGAGCAATCAAATCTCAATCTGAATAAAAAGTAGTTGTGTATAAGTGTGTAGCAGGTTGGTCAG
This sequence comes from Tetradesmus lagerheimii, assembly GCA_902809745.2. Lineage (NCBI taxonomy): Eukaryota > Viridiplantae > Chlorophyta > Chlorophyceae > Sphaeropleales > Scenedesmaceae > Tetradesmus > Tetradesmus lagerheimii. The sequence continues at coordinate 80,478 of CADDIJ020002910.1, forward strand.
CATATGCCAGCAGCTGGCAGAGATACATACTGCCAGGCGCAGGCATGCAGATTCCATCAGGCAACCACCCCCGGGTGATGCAATGCGACATGCGTGCATCTACAACCCTAGCAAATGATGCATGCGTGTCAACAGAGTCACACAACCCGTCAAGCACACAGCATGTTTTGGTCACGCCAACGATGCTGTCAACAACACATGCAGTGTGTGTCAACTGAGCATCGTGCCGCCCCAGCACATGCGGTACACACTGTACTGCAACGAAAAGAGCAAGATGAAATGGTGACAGAGACATGAAAGCAGACAAGCCAACAGGGCCTCTGGATGCAGCAGGGTTGAGTACTGCTGCAGGCTGCAAACGCCCTCCCACACACTCGGACAAACACAAACGAAAATGACATGTTCACAAAACTAGCGTGTCCCACGCTGACGGCCTGAAGCTTTTGTGCCACGGCAAACCAAGCACTTGATTGATTTTGGCTACAGCACACACCCCTTATGCGAATAACACACAGACAAGCTCCAGGCAGCGCCTAGGAATCAAAAGGCATGCCAAGGCTACGAAGGATGGCGCCGGCGGCGCCTGTGCTAAACCTGCCTGATCTGCTGCTTTGGCTGTTTCGCACGACTCAACAGGCACACCTATCCAGCAAAGAACAAGCTAGCAGCGCCTGGCCTTGGGAGGCCTGACGCCCCAGGAGTAGTTGGACAATCACCTGCACCGCCTACAACCGTCGGCAACAGGGGCAGGTCAGCGCAGCAGCTGCTGCTGTGCGCGTTAGAACCTGCTGCACAGCAGCACACATTGTAAGGCTGAAGCACAACTATCAACACAACAACACACAATGAGCAGATATGTTTATATGCATAGGGTCTGGCCTGTAGGACCGTCGACTGCAGTAATAACAATCAATCCTTGTAAGCCATACCTTTCGGCATCGGCAACCGCGCCTCACCCACTGGGGAGGCGGAAAGCAGACTGACATTAGCAGCATCATTCCTTCGGCTTTCGCCGACTGTATCCCTGAGTCCAGGGACATACTGCTTAGGCTCAGAATCGAACCTGCAACCTTTCGCCACTGTTCGTCTGTCATCACCACTGCGCCACGTGTTTAACGTCCCGCCGGACCGTCGACTTCAGTGTGATTCCTGTTCCTGACTCTTCCAGAATAGGTATGTTCCCTGGCTGTTGATTCCTCTGCAGAAACCTGCAAGCTCGTTTAGAACCTGTCTCGAACCTCGCATCCACTACAGCTGGGTCCCTCGATAACACAATCCCAACAGATGCCTGTACCCAGCGAGTGGCGCAGCATGCTTGGCTAGATCCAGGTACACCACGCTGTCAAAGCTCAACTGCATGCCTGACTTGCCTGATCTCAGCTACTTCACACAACATGCCTCTGCTGGTCGTACCCTACAAACCTTTCGCCTAGCAACACAAGTAAGGGACTACCGCAGTGTAGCAGCGCACCCCACACACCCAGCACCCTTCGCAAACAGTACAAGCTCACCCGCTGGTAGCACACGGTATACCCCACACTCAAACCATATCCCCCCCAGCTGCCGCAACTCCCAGCCACACACACACACGCTGGCACATTCAGAAGCGCAGCGACACTCCCAACGCACTCAGCCCAAGCCCCAGCCCGACTGCTACCAACGCCAGCAACACCACTGCACTCACAACAACCATCGGAATGATGGGCATGCGGAAAGACGGCACCATTCCCTTGGCCACCAGAGCAGCTGCCATCTCGCTGATCGTACTCTCCGGCAGGATGTACGATTCTGGCGTCATGCCGAGATCTTTGGCTGCTTTGCTAGCATCAATGATGGGGCAGCGGCCAAGCATGGCGCCGCACAAGTCGCGCGGCAGGCCCAGCATGGGACCAAACAGCATCACGCCGAACTTGGGACCCCGCATGATGGGTACCCACTGCTTCGGATGCTCCTTGCGCAGCACGTGCATTGCATCAACCAGCAGGTAGCCGCTGCGCGCGTTGATGAGGTAGCGCCCGCTGGCACCAGGGTTCTCCATCGCTGCGAGGTGTGCGCGCGCAACGTCGCGCACGTCCACCATGCCCATTGCGATGTTGGCCACAAACGGCCACATCACGCCTGACATGAGGTCCAGGCACTGGTTGATGGACTCGCCATCGAGCCGCGATGACAGCGGGGGCCCCCAGATGGCACCCGGGTTGATGCTGCACAGCGTCCAGCGGCCACCAGCTTCCTTGCACATCTCATACGCACGCTGCAGAGGAAACGCACAGACAGCATGCCAAGTCGGCTATTGCTTTCCACTGTCTGTGAACATCTTGTGCTGCTTTAACACACTGTGCGGTGCTACGCGTTGCTGCACTGGTTGATTGCTTGCAGCAACTGTTTGGTTGTAGGTCTGTGCCGGCCTGCATGACTTCAACTGGGCCCCACCAAAGCAACCAGCACAAGCACATTGCTAGACTTTGCTTGCATACCAAACACTATCCTTGCACTTGCAGAATATCCTCTGCTGCACCTGACCAATGCCAGCTGCGCAGCATATCACGCACACAACATCATGCAGGCGCTGTCCTGCAAGCCGCTGTCCTGCAGGCGCTGTCCTGCAAGCCTCACCTGCTCGGCAAGCTTCTTGCTGTAGAAGTAGGGGAACTTGGTGGGAGTTGCGCTCACGTTCCAGTCTGCTTCTGTGAAACAGTGCCCCTCACCACGCTCAAACCCATCTGTGAACACAGATGCAGTTGAGGCGGTGATCACCACGCGCTGCACTGTGCCTGCTGCGTTGACTGCGTTCAGGACGTTTTCTGTGCCAAACACTGCTGGCTTGATGAGCTCCTCCTCCTCCTGCAGGACATATGCGACAGCCATCATGTCCACAACAGCAGCAGCAGCAGCAGCAGCAGCAGAAAGGGCAGAAAGCACGAGGAAGTGAGCAGAAGATGCCCGGCGTGGAGGTTTGCAAGCTGCTTGCAGGAGCTGTTGGGATTGACCAGCAACATACTGATCACAGTACTGTTTGCACATCTGCCATGCATGAAAATGCAGGACTGATGCAGCATGTATGCATGCATGCCAGCAGCTGCTTGGCCAGCTCAGCAGCTCCTGCGAATGCTTTGCTGAATCTACAGCGCAGGAGCTGCCAAACGTGTAGCAGTTGCCAGGTGTGCACGCATTTTGCAATGACCACAGGGGTAGCTTGTGCGCACCTGTCCTGGTTGGCAGTCAATCACATACGGGCTTGCCGTATGGATGACATATGTACAGCCTGCCACTGCTTCATGGAACGCCCCTGGCGTCAGCAGGTCAGCCGGGAACAGCTTCAACAGTTCTGAGGCACCACGCATGCGCTGCAAATGGCCGACGGCCCTCACGCTGGAGGGATCTCTGCATGTGGCGTGCACTATGTAGCCCTTCTCCAACAGCCGCTGTACTATGTGCCCTGCCACGTAGCCAGTGGCCCCAGTGACGCAAACTCTAACACCAGCTCCCATCGGATATCAAAGCGAGTATTTCGTCCGCGCTGCACGTCCGCTGCTGGGCTGCACGTCCTGGACTCCCGCCCCCCCCTGCTGTGCCAGTGAGCACGGCCTCAGAACACTGCGGGTTGGCCGTACGCCCGCTGAAATACTACTTTGCAGCCAAAAAAAGTCAGACTGGCGGAACAACAGCTCTGCCTAGGCTGTACCAGGGCGGTGAGTAGGAGCGCTCCTCAAAGCCACTTCTGCGACGGTAACAGCTGACGGCTAAACGGCTTTGAGTAGTCCGAACTGATCAAGTCGTTTCAACCTATGCGACTTGTGCTCATCGATTGTCAGTGTGGAACACAGAAGCCCAAAGACATCACACGTTGCCTTTAGGCTCTCTTAAGCCAGAACTGCTGTGATTCAGTGAGATATATACTTAAACGTTTGGAGCCCATACGTCATGGCGGCCCTCACATCTCCCGCGCAACGTCACTCCCAGTACAGTTCGTGAGCCTCTGGTGCTATGGACACTCTCTACAACAGGCAGCTGGCGCCAGTACAGCCCCACAGCAAACCACCAACGCACACCGTACAAGGAATCAAGCAGACCACACCAATGCATGCAGCTGAGCAGGCAGCCTGCAATGTGCTGCTCTTCAATCTGGCGTCCTGCAATCCTTTATAATGTGCTGCAGGGGTAGCAATTTGGTACCAGGCCAGGCAGCAATTTGGCGCTACTCAGTACCTGCTGGCGACAAAGCTGCCAACACAGCTGCACCTGCTGGCACATTTGGGATGCCAAGCACCCCAAAAACCGCCGCCATGAAAACCATTGGCATGATGTTGCCTCGACAGCCGCAGAGAAACAGCCAGGATAAACCCTGGTATGCCTCGAGGCCTGAGCTCAGGCTAATCCCGAGCCAATCTGCGCAGCCGCATCTACATGCGTTTCCATCATCTGCAGCTGCATCAGTCAAAAATGCTTACTCCTCCACCTCAAAAGTCCTGAAGGAGTTGCGGATCTGGTCGAGCACTGGCTTATCCTGCTCATACGTGTTGCTGCCGGTCTGCATGCGTAGCTCGTACGCCCGCTTGTTTGCAACGCCCAGCGTTGTCAGGAAGCGCCTGTCCCACTCAATGCCATAGTCCCGCATAACCTCGCCCTGTGTGGCCACATACGGGCTGCGGGAGGCATAAGAGGCCATGCGCACCTGCAGGTCACGCAGCACATGCGGATATGTATATTGGCCTTGCTTGCTGCTGCTGACAGGCTAAGAATGCAGTCATCTGAAGTCGCCCCTTCACCAGAACAATCACTACACTACCACCTCTTGATGACAGAACGTAGGCATGATGCTGCGCAAAGAAGAGAGTTCACATTTGACACGTTAGAGCAAGGATCCAGTCTCGCTGCGAGCAAGCAGTCACTGTGCGAGGTGACTCTTGTCACATGCCAATCGCTGACGATGGCGTTGATGCTATGGCTGGAATGGATAGCATGATGGTGATGATGGTGATGCCAGCAGCTCACCTCTATGTCGTAGTACACCTTGCCGTCGCTGCCCTCCCTGCTGGCTGCTGAGATGATCTCCCCCTCGCGCCTGATGCCAATGCGCGTGCTCATGAACTCCTTGTTCAGGTACTTGTCCAGGATGCGTGCAGCTGCAGCTTCTGGGCTGCCCAGGTCCTCCACAGACGCAAATCTGCAGAGATTAGGGTAATGGTATTCAAATATGGTACATAATGCCTGTGTTAGAGGCTTCCTACAGACCATGCTGGGCCTAGTGCATAAGTTGTGCTTCAATGCAGCTGGTCTGAGCTTGAGTTGCATTGCAGGCACATGTTTCACCTTGTCCACCTCTGCTGCTTGTTTTGAAAAGTCAGATGTGTCCAGTTGACCCACAGTGTTCACATAGTTGACACAACAGTGATGAATAGGCCCATGCACGAGACTGCCCCGCATTATGAATGCCTGCTATGCAACTGCAGCTGCAAACAAAGAGCCAGGCCGCAGCTGCATTCAGCCAAGCTGCTGCTGTGCTGATGGCAATGGGATTTTTAACAAAGGTTGCTTGTGCCTCTCACAGTCAACTTCCTGGGCTCGCTACTAGTGCTCCCCGGCCTATGCTGGCGTGTAGATACCTTGCATGAACTGCTGGCCAGTGCTGTGCCTATCGCCGAATGCAATAGCACCCACCTCGAGGAGCTGGGGGAGGTGATGTCCACGAACAAGCATTGGTCCACATTGAAAGGGTTGCGCAGGAAGATGTCATTGCCGCTGCTGGTGACTGGCGCCCACTGGTCCGGGTAAACAAACGAGTAGCCGTCCAGCCTGATAGCAGGTAGTCATGCAAAATATAGCTTGATGACAACAATTTACTAACATACAGGGGTTGCTGTGCCATTGACCAATGATGTACTGCGTGGTAGGTTAGCCACCGCAGCTGTGCATGCCAGTACAGATGCTGCAGTGGGTGCTGCAGGCCAGAAGCAGGGGGCAGCTGGGGACACGCAAGTGTGATAGTACAACTGCTTTATGTCGGGTTGTTGACGCATGATACAGCTCTGCATGACAATTAGCAGCTACGCAATGGGTGATCCTCACCATGCATGCATGCACACAGTTCACTCACTTGTCCACCCGCGCCATGAACCCGTCCGGTGTGTCTAACAGGGCAAACGCTGGTTGTACTGGCGCTGCCAATCCGGCTGCTGCCAGCAGGCCTGCTGCTGCCTGCATCAACTGCCTGCGGGATAGGCCAGCATCTGCTGCAGTGCTGTCCCCTGCCTGCTGCTCTGAGCCTGGCTGACGAGCGGCACGTAGGCGCGTTCTGCTTACAACTGCTACATGTGTTTTCGTGCTGTTGCTGGCTGTGAATGGGCGCGTGCAGACATGTTTGTGCTGCAGAGCTGAAGCCATCACGAAGATCTGTGCAAGAACGAGCTAGAGACAGTGCTTCAGCGGGTTGATCAATTCTCTTCAGATAAAAAATCTTGTTTGCTATCTAGGGGGCGCCCTACGCACTTCAAGCTTGGAACTGACACTGACAATGGTACTTTGCCAGATAGTTGAGACTACCTGGTGCGAGGCAAATACAGTAGCAGCATTGAGCTGCGTCTGTCGTTTGTTACACGTGCTGCGTCGGTCAAGTGCAAAAGGCACCACACATCTTCACCTCGCCTCAATTTCACAACGACAGCACGGCACATACATTCTCTTGCTTGTATCATCTGGTGGTGAGACATCATCGTCTAATCTTCAACAGCGGTGGCAGGCAGAATGATGTTGCAACGCTGCACTGCTGCCATCGCGTGTGCTGCTGCACATGGACCGAAACAGCAAGGAGTACGCAGCCCTCCCACCACCACTAGAGCTGGAGCAACCAACAACACCAGGCTGAGGCCTGTCTCCAGCACGGCATCTGCCTCATCAGCAGTGACCGTATCAGCACCACCATCACCTCCTGCCCCCATTCACACCACCGCCTACTTGCAGCAAACCAAGCAGCTGGTGGTGCGTTCAGGCTGGGATACTGCATGTCCTGCAGCACTCACTGTCTGCTTAGGCGCTGTGTGGAGAGAATCATGCTGATGTGTCAGACAGATTCACTGCTGGCATGTTTCTGGTGCAGCAGCATGCTTCATGCGCGAAAGCAAACATTGAACAGCTGAGCACATCCGGCCTTGCCAGGCAGAGCAGCCACGTGCCAGCGCCGCTTCGCAGAGCTGGTTTGCCTGGTGCTTGTGTGCCATGCATAGTCTAGCACAGCGTTTGCCACAGCGATGTTGACTGCTTGCAACCGCCTGCTGTCCTGCAAGCGCAGCAAGTGCCAGTCCTGTCAACCAGCAGCTTGGAGGAGGATGGGCAGCAGCCTGACCTCAGCAGCAACGCACTCGTATGGGCGCTCAAAAAGTGAGTAATCGTCTCGTGTTTGCACACGTGTTAGCACTGGCAGTGCTGTGTGCAGGTGACCATTGCTGTTGTTAGCCAGGGACAACATCGTTGTGTGCTTGCAATCGAGGCTATCATCCATCATATCATTGTAGCTGTCATGGTGGCTGTGATTGTGGGGCGCAGTAGGCACTTCCTGTTCGCTGAAGCGCATAGTAAGCAATGTGCCCTGCTGGTTGCTGCAGGGTTGATGACCAGTTGAATAAAGTGGAGCAGCAGCCTTCAGAAGTGCACCAGGCTATCTACCAGTTCACAAATGGCCCCGTGGGCCAGGCAACCAGCAAAGGCGTGCAGACTGCTGCCAAGCTGACCATCAACGCTACAATAGAGACAGCAAAGGCAGCAGCACCTATTGGCAAGTGGGCGCTGCAGCAGGTGCGACAAAGTGGCGCTGCTTCTTACTTGAATCCTGTGCATGGTTGTTGAGCACTGTCAGGTGCCTTGTTGCCAACCGGTGCGCGCTGTTGTTGGTGCCGAGGTTGCTTGTTTGCAGAAGCTGCTGTGCAGCTCAGCAACAGCGTGCGTGCAAATGCATGCATGCTGCTGCAGTTTCAAGTAACTGCATGGCGGATGCCATGTGCACCTGGCTGCTCACAGCATATGTGTTCTTGCTATGGTTTGCAGGGCTTCAAGGCTGCTGTTGGTTTAGTTGGCGCAGCCAGCAAGGAGCAGGAACGGCAGCAGAAGCAGCGCAAGCAGAACGGCAAGTGACCAGCAAGTCACGGCCTCAACAGGCACATCCAGCCGGCATGGCTGTCCCAGGCTATGCAGCACTTGCCACGGTAGAAGATGTGCAGCAGCGCCTGTCATACCGTATCATGAAGGCGTTGCATGTCACAGTGTGCAGCTTGACTTATCAGCGTCAATCCGGTTGCTTTGCAGACAGAGCCGTCAAACATAAGCCCGAGCATGTTGAAACCCCGGGTGTGCATGAGGTTTGACCGAGCGCACACACCCCGTTTGTTGGTTATGGGATTCGATGTGGCCATCTGGTAGCAGGATGCGTGGCTGAGGTATGTTTCAGCAAAGCAGCGTTGTGACAGTTATTGAACATCAGCACCCTGTTGCTTGCTTCGACAAAGAAGCAGCGGCGGATTGTTGTGCTTGCGTACCTGCTATACAGCGGGCGCTTTTGCTGAGCGCAGAACCTCCTGCTTGTGCTGCTTCTGATTGTGGCTATGGCGTGCGACAATGACTATGGAACTGTAGCGATGTTGGTAGAACAGGCGGAGAGGTGTTGATGCGTCACAGTGCTTTTGCACGTGGCTTGCTATAGCTGTGTTGCTGTAGCATACTAGGTCAGACAACTGGTTGGATTCAGTGGGTGGATTCAGTGGGTGATGATTTAGTGGGAGGGGTGGGCATGCTGGGGTGGCATTGAGGGTTCTGATGGAGTGTACAGAGCAGGGTTGTGGTTCAAACCAGGCCATCAGAAGGCAGGCAGCTGTGTCCACATAGGTTTGAATTTGCATTTGCTGTTGCTGCAGCCCTGCAGTTGTTCAGTAGCTGCCAGCATGGCTCGTCAGCGCTTGTTTGTACACCAGACTTTAATAGTTCTTTGACCCTGTATCACCACTACAATGCATCTAGGTGCAGCACCAGCAGCGGCAGTATAGCATGCCGCATTTCCATGTTTTCTTTAGGGGTTGTGGCAGTGGTGCTGCGCTGTGCTGTGCCACAGCCTAATATGCCCGGCTGCAAGGATGGCGCAGTACACTGATATTGTTCGGCAGCTGCAAGGTTCTGCCTGCTGCTGTTGCTGGCACCATAGTACAGAGGCTGCTGTTGTCATTGCACGTTGTTCATATCTTTTGAGTGCATTGAGCGAGCTGTTGTGTTGTGCCAAGATGATCAGTTTGATGCGAGCTTGAGCAGGGTGTATGTTGATGCCAACATCCCTCTGCCCAGGTAGCGATGAGCGCATGGCCAATAGCGCGCTTCGCTCCCTGGGGTCAAACAAGTACATGTGCTCTTAAATCTAGTTTTGATGCAAATTGTTGTTGGCACTGTGCTGGTGTGTGTTGCAGCATGCTGGCAGGGCCTCTGGGGTCTGCTGCTTTTGTGCTTCTTGCTGCATGATCACCTACTTGGTTGCCCGTGGCAATCTGCTCAAACAGCGTCTCTTCGCTGGTCGCACGTGTGTACAGGTGCCACTGGAATGGCGTGTGTTGTCACCAGTGTTTAATAGCTGGCTTGGCCAGCCTGGCTAGGGTTGTGCACTTTTAAATTACTTGCGATCACCTTCACGTGTCCGGTTACCTCTCAGAAGTTGAAGGATGTTCACACTATAATAATTGGAAGAGACGATCACGGCCCTGTCCGCAATCCTGTAGCAAGTCCACTGCAGTATCGGGCTGAATTGCTTGGCCGATCTACAGTAACAGCAGCTCCCGCACGCACGAACCAACGTTGATACGTGCTGCAGTATGCATAGCCTGGTGTATGGTAGCAACTGGGGCAGAGCAGGATGGGGAGGTGCCCATCCACTGCAGCGCAGACAGCGCCTGCAGTGCCGCGGGCGGGCAGCTTCAGGAGACGCTTTGACCAACAAAGGATCTTACTTTGACAGGGTGAAGGTGTGCTGTGGTATCAGGCGTCAGCACCGTGAGGACAAGCCAAGTAGACTCGTCTTGTGCCAAGCTGCTGTCTGATCTGCTTCTGCTGTTGTTTCAACACTGGCAGGGGTTCCAAGGACCATGGAAAGCAGGGCTTACATCAGGCACCATGTCAGCAGCTGGTGACTTGCTTGCACAGTTCCTGACTGGCCAGCTGGCGAAGGTAAGCAGGCGCGGCAACAGCGGGCAACCCGTGTTCAGCTGTCTAGACAGATCTGGCTCAGAGCTGCATGCAGCAACTGCAGCTCTGCTCGCCCCACTCGAAACGAATGCCAATGGCTGATCTCACCTAGCATCATAACATTCCCCTGAACTTTACATCGCCCTTTGTGCTGCAGTCAAAAGGCAAGCAGCCAGCAGCATACGATCCTATGCGCACGCTGCGCATGTTTGGCTACGGCTTGCTGTGGTACGGCCCCTACCAGTACTACTGGTACAACCTGCTGGACTTCTTCATGCCTGTGAAGAACACCGTGAACTTCCTTTCCAAGGTACGTTATCATTTTGAAATCAGCGCAGTTGAACCCTAAACCTGCAAGTTGCAGCTGCAGGGCGGCATCATGTGCAGCTTGTACGAGCAGCAGCACCTGCCACGTCAAAATATTCCTTGAGAGCCTCCTGTTGTAGATCCGCTGAAAATGCGGTGTACAGCTATGCTAAGCGGCGGCGCAGCTGGACGTTGCAGCTTGCAGGAAAGCTGGAGTCATGTAGGCGGCATGTGCACAAGCAGCTGGCATGGCTCAGCAAGCAGCAACGCAGTGCAAGCAGCATTCTAGGCAGCAAGAGGCCGCCCACCAGATTAGCATCACACATGCCAGCAGCGTTGCCTCAGCAGGGCTAGCTAGCAGCGTTGTACGGCTTACTTGCCGCGTTGTTTTAGCCGCTGAGAGGCATGTTGGCACTAGTAGCACCAGGCATGTGGACTTGAACTGATGTCTGCCTGCTGTACTGTGGTTCATCAATGTCCTGCAGGTGACACTGAACCAGCTGGCACTGGCTCCTGTGACGCTGTGTGCTGTGTTTGCGTGGAACCTAGGCTGGACTGGCCAGTGGCATGCAGTGCCTGACAAGATCCAGAATGACCTGGTGCCCAGCATGATCAACGGTGAGCCAAACATCAATCAGCTTGCACTTGTTACACATATTTTCATGATAGATCGCAAGTGGATGACTCTCGCTGCTGGATTTGTACTGGATCGAGTGTTGTACACTTGATGTGCAGTTGTTACACCTGTGTGTCGCTTGGCAAGTTGAAAAGCAATACGCTATTGCTTTTCAAATTGATGTGCAGTTGTTACACCTGTGTGTCGCTTGGCAAGTTGAAAAGCAATACGCTATTGCTTTTCAAATTGATGTGCAGTTGTTACACCTGTGTGTCGCTTGGCAAGTTGAAAAGCAATACGCTATTGCTTTTCAAATTGATGTGCAGTTGTTACACCTGTGTGTCGCTTGGCAAGTTGAAAAGCAATACGCTATTGCTTTTCAAATTGATGTGCAGTTGTTACACCTGTGTGTCGCTTGGCAAGTTGAAAAGCAATACGCTATTGCTTTTCAAATTGATGTGCAGTTGTTACACCTGTGTGTCGCTTGGCAAGCATACTTCTGCTTTGACCGACCTGCTGGTGTTGAAGCGCTTGAACAAGTTGCTGCGTCTCATGCTTCCACTGCTGCCAGAGATTTTCTAGTTGCAACAAATTACAACAGCAAGCTCGGCAGTGGAATGTTGTCATCAACTTTTGCTCCAGTGGGGCGCGGTGCCGATGACGTTGATGTTATGGCTTGATGTGTGATATGATGATGATGATGATGATGATGATGATGATGATGATGATGATGATTGACTTTTTCTTGCTCACTGTGGCGTGCCCGCTGTAATTGTACCTGCTTCTGCTTGCAGGTTGGAAGTTCTGGGTACCAGCAGCCAGTCTCAACTTCTACGCAGTGCCGCTGAAGCAGCAAGTGCTGTACATGTCCTGCTGTGGCATGCTATGGACGGCCTACCTGTCTTACATCTCCACTGTCAGTGTGAAGCAGCAGCAGCAGCAGCAGGCACAGCCAGTGCTGGCAGCCACGGGGAAGGGCAGTAAGAGAAAGTAGCACCTCTTTTGAAGTAGTGATATCCTGAACTGCACTTGTTGTTTGCCAATGCTCCATGTACACTGGGGTGGCTGCTTGCTGTGCCACTTGAAGCGTGCGGCAGTGGTTTCTTGGCTGTCCGCGACAACGCGTACCACCAGTTTGTCATTTTTTGAGTACGCTCACTACCATTGAGCCTGACATGGTACACGTGGGATCCTTCTCTGTTGTGGCATTGTTTAGCATATCGGCCGCGGTTTTGTGCCATGTACTCAAGAAGCAGCAGTGAGTGGACGCCTGTGGCAGCACAGCCATTGTGCTTTGATGCTCAAAGTGGCATCTGGCTGAATGTCATGTTTTGTTCATTTGAAGCTCTCGGCAATACTGTACTGCAGCCTGTTGAGTAGTTAGGCCAATCAGCTGGATGGTGGCCAACCTCTTCCCAGCTTCTGCAGCTGTTGTCCGCAGGCTGGCATGTTTTTGTCATATGCATGTGTAGTGGCTGACAATCAGACATCTGCTTTGCGCATCACATGCGAGTTCGATCTGGCGCCACGCATGCGTCCTGCAACAGTAGCACGAGCAGATTCACCCGGTGGCATTGATGCACTGTGCACTGCACATCGGATCATCCCTTATTGATGCTATGAGGTCCAGGGGAAAGGTTCTTGCGCCAGAAATTACCTACATGCATTCTGATGCTGCATTGCGCCTGTTGCATGTTTGATCTGTGGCAATCGCATTCACCAACATTGTAAGAAACTCGCCACACATGTCATACACAATCGTTGTGGGTGTTACACTTTGGGAACATCGCCCGTTGTTGAGCCAATGACAGGCTCAATAATGGGCAATCAACTGATTGATACATTCCATCATCATCATCAAATTACCAGATCAAGCCATAGCATCAACGCCATCGGATACATTCCATACAATCAACAGCGTGGTACTGCACGCGCTGCCACCACCACTCATCTCTGCCACGATCTGTCACTGACAAGTGGCATTTGATATGCGTCAACATCAGCGATACATGGCTGATTGTCTCGCCACATAGCCGCCAGAGGTTTGAACTCCTCACTGCTTGCCTGCTGCCGCTGCCTGTAAAACGGCTGCAGAGCTGCTGTACGTGCGTGCTTCCTCCGCGTGCACTGCCCGCTGCTCCTGAAGCACGGCAGCTGGCACGTTCTGCGCACACACGCGACAATGCAGACGCAAAGGCAGCAGGAGTGAGCGCACGGTCCAAAGCAGATGAGCATTGAATATCAAAGTCGTCCAGCTGACGTAGGAGTTAGGCGGCCAGGTACAGCAGCAGATGCAAGCAGCATTAGGTCAGTCACACCTGAAAGCACTGCACACAGAGGATACACATATCGCACACACATCAAGTCCGCACCACAAAACTAGCCTCACCTGCAGCGCCTTGTGCTGCTTCATGATGCATTCAAAGCTGTCCAGTGCCGCATTGACGCCCTTGTATGCAGCAACCATGCGGCGTGCAGCCAGGCCCACTCCCTCGGCCACCTGGCTCACACTGTCGCTGCTGCTAGGCGCCTGCAGAAACAGGCCCAGCACCGTCTCTTGCTGCTGCAGCTGCTGGTCGTTGGCCACATCAGCCCACACTGACAGCTCCTGTGTTAAACAAACAACGCAAGGAGAGATGCAGTCAGTGGTATGGTGAAAGTGGTAGTATGCGTCATCAACTGTCAAGCATATAGAGGAGCATCACAAGCTACTGGAGGTTCTGGGAACATACTGCTGAGCGATCAACTGACTGCATAGGCTAACATAAACGCTTGATAGTGTGAGGGTGCAGCCCCAACACAGTGCGAAAGAAACTCTAGCAAAGGCATGCTGCTGAGTGGCTGCTTGATGCTGAACCATGGGATTCGTCATCTCTTTTGTTTGCTGCAGCTGCGGCTGTAGAACTGGACCGACCCTGGCTTACCTGCTGGTACGTCTGGTCAAACTGCTGCACCTGCTGCAGCAGCAGACTCACACCCTGCTCCACCTGCTGCACCTGCTGGCGCCATGACTCGCTGCATGCACCTTCGCAGCTGCTGCCAGTGGCCAGCACCTGCTGCAACTGCTCCTGCAGCTGCTGCGCCTTGGCGGTTGTCTGCTGGCGCAGCTGCTGCAAGTGCTGCAGAGCACCTGCGTCACTGCAGGGGCAAGGTGATATAGCAGCAGGCAGATCTCTTTCAATGCAACTTCACAGCATATGCCCAGCGCTTTGGTGCTGTTTGCTTGTAGCCGCTGGTAGAGACCGTTATGCTGTTGATACAGTTGTAAGTATAGACACCATCACAACAACGGCAGACATCCACAAGGCAATGAAATCCACGAATTAGCATCACACCTGTAGGTCTTCAGCACGTCGCTCATGTCTGTTGCAAACAACTGCATGCTGTCGCTCGTTAGCTTTGCCAGGTTGCTGCACGCATTCGTCAGCAGCTGCGCCACTGCCCCATCAGGAGGCCCAGCAGCGCCTGCTGCTGCCTGCTGTGTTGAAGCTGCTGCTGCACCTTGGCTTGTGCTGCCACGCCGCTGCTCCATTGCCTGCAGTAGCTGTGCTATGCGTAGAATAAGTGCAGTGTCCTGCTCTTGTTGGCCGCTGCAGCCCTGCAGGCAGAGAAGCACAGCATATAAACACATCCACTAGATTCGGCTAGATGCTTAACTAACTGCAAACTGCAGTCTAGCAGGCATGCTGCTGCAACCAGCAGTAGCAAAGGGTGAGAGAGTTGCACAGCCCCTTCTTACCCGTATTTGTTCTGCTGTGGCGGTGATGTTGAACATCTGCAGCAGCAAGCGGCACCCTGCACACAGAACACATGTGCATCAGCATTCCACGTCAGCATGTCTGACAAATGCAAGAGCATCATGTGTATTTTAGTCGAAGTCATTTGTCTGCGCAGGTGCACACACTCCTGCATCAGCGCTGGTGGCGTCAACGCCCTCTGCTCCTCACGTTCTGCAAACCGCTCGTCTCCAGCAAGGCCTTCCAGCGTAATCCCTCCAAGCTGCAAATCATCTACGCTCTTGCCACCAAGAATCCTGCATGACACAGGAAGCATAGTCAAGCAGCTGCTGCTTTGAAGACAGCAACAAGCCCAGCACAAACCGTGGAGTCCTACCTGCCAACGAGGCCGCGTATCAACTGCTCCCTTCGATGGCCAGGATACAGTATGTGATGATCAACCGCATCTGTTTGGCCAAGGGCGTGCAGCACCTGTTTGAGGCTGCACAGCTGCTGCTCCACGCTAAGCTGCATCTGGCACGCTAACCTGCAGTATATCGACGAAATTTACTGTTTGCGTTGTTTAGTGCGTGTACTGTCAAGCAAGCGACGGTCGATTTGAGGAACTGCACACAACCAAACACATGTGTCGGTCAGGCGGACTTGCAACAAGCTGCTAGATCTTCTGGATTGCAACTTCAAAGCATTTCACGTCCAATCTGCTCAGACACGCGTCGGGCGATGCAACCGTGCCTCATTGTTTTGAAAGTTGTTACACTGTCACACTTTCAGTGGCCCAGCCAGGGGTGGGTCGTTCCAAATTTCACTTTTCATTTCATTAAATTTCATTTAATATTTCATTTCAAATTTCACGCGCCGGTAGGCCCCACTGCAAGGAGTGAAATGACTGCAAAACGGGCGTTTAGACCCGCAAAACAGCAGCTGCTCGCGTCGTAAGCAATTACGGGTTAATATGTTGCCACATTATAGCTCTTTAGTGGGGCTAAACAGTCCAATCGGAGCCCAGCACACACTCTTGTCCTGCTCAGCTTGTCCACTGCTAGCCTGCAGCACGTCCTGCCCAGCCTGGCAGGATGGGGGGTCTCAAGAAACATCAGAACCATGCTACCACACTGCAGCTGCATACCACTCAGATCAAAACCAGCACAAAGTAATTCTGCGCGGCTTCACTGGTTAAGAACTGATCGCACTTCAGCAGATGGTGTTCAGCGCGGGTGATGTTGCAAGGGACAACTTTGTTGCAGTGGTTGCACTTGGGCTTGCCATCCACAGTGGTGATATCGTCACGCGCGAAGCTGAGCGATGCACCCTTTTGTTTTTTGCTAGACGGGGCATCTACGGCGCCGAGAGCATGCCGGGAACGCGCCAGGCCAATGCGGGCAGGGCCAGCAGTTGCGGGCAGGGCCAGCAGTTTGAATTTGCCCTCCCGGGCCCGCTTGCTGCTGCTGCTGCTCAGACATGTTTCAGTCGTTTCACTTTTCCGTTTCAAATTTCATTTCATTTCACATTTCAGTGAAATTTCACTCACAGGGGTCCCAAAACCTGAAATGACCCACCCCTGGGCCCAGCTGGCACTGGCAATAATGCGAACAGGATGGCAACTCAGGAGCCCACCATGGACCTAGTATTAAGGCTTGCCTTAGCAGCAGCAGGACACGGCAGCAGCACTGATGTACAATTGCCGCCCTACCTGGCACCTCAGGTGATCACCTGGCTGCGCGCAGCGGCATGCCACACACTGTGCTGGCAGCTGGCAAGATTATACACAGCTGACAGCTACAGACATGGCCCTGCTCTCACGCAATCAAATCGCACCAAAGTCACGGCCCTGGATACTAGCTGCACGTAGAATGCAGAACACATCTGCAGGCTGCTGCAGCGCTGACAGACATAGGTTTGTATTGTATGCACCGCAAACCCACAGTTCTTAACGCTATTCACACGCATTATCTGCAGATGCAGTTATTTGGATCATTGTGTCACTGACACCAGGCCTGGCCCAAGTGTTGTGTGCTGAGCACACAGCTAAAGTGACACGCTACACCCTCACATAACAACCCCTCTATGCTACTTACTACTGCGCACCTCCCCCACTACCACACTACTACCCACACTTGCCGCAACCGGCTGAGACCGTCATGGCATGCTACTGCACTTGCTGCAACCCCAGGCTCTTTGCCATTGCTGACAAAGAGAGAACAGCAGCACTAGCAGTCATGGATCGCTCCTTTGCAGCCTGCAAAGCAGCAGCTGCTGCCGCATACTGCTCCCTAGCCCATCCAACTGTGGCCAGTGCCGTCATGTGGGCCGCGTTCAGCTTTCCTGCAGCTGTCTGCGCTTCCTGCAGCTGCTGTGCAGCAGCATCTGCTGCCTTCTGAGCAGCTTCCCAGAGCTGCCCTGCCTCGCGTGCAACAGACTGCTGCTGTGCCAGCTGCGCCTGTGCTGCTGCGGCGGCCCGCTTCGCTGCTTCTACCAGACTTCCCTGCAGCTCCGTAGCATCCACCATCGTGATGTTGCCAGCTGCTGCTTGTGAACTCGCAGCAGCAGCCGCTGCTGTCACATTGGACGCTAGCGTTTGTGCCGCAGTGATCTGCACTTGCAGTGAAGCTACCTGGGCATCTACTGCGGCTAGCTCTGCCTGCTTCTCAGCTAGCTTGGCCTTGGCTTGCCGAAGCGCCTCTTGCTTCACCTGGACTTCAAATAGGGTCGCGTTGAGCTGCATCTGCGACGCAGTTAGCTTTCCAACTGCTACGCGCACCGCTGCATCTGCAGCTGCAAGCTGCGGCTCATCCCTGAAGATCTTCAGCATGTTATCAGCTGCTGCTGTTGCCACATCCCTGCTGGACTGCAATTGTTCCTGCGCCAGCCTCACTGCTGCCTCTGCTGCTGCCTCTGCATCGCTGGTGGTGTGCTTTGCTGCGGTGCTGTACACCAAGCGCTCCTTTGCTGCTGATGCAGCAGCCGCATAGCCCAAGCTGGCTTTCAAGTCCTGCACCTGCTGTGTCTTGTGCCTTAGCGCGGTCTTAGCAGCACCCAGTTTTGCTTGTGCAGCCGCAAAGTTGGCCTGTGCTGCTGCTGCGAGCGTGGCGTTGCTGGCAGAGCCGATCATCTGCTGTTTGGCTGCAGCAGCTGCAGCTAGCAGCCCCTGCACAGTTGCGTTCTCTGCTGCCTCCACTTGCAGTGCCTGCTGTAATTGGCCCTCTAGTGTTAGAATCTGTGCCTTCAATGACTCAACCTCTGTTGCTGCATTGCGGACACTGTTTGCCTCTTGATGCTTTGCCTCCAGCAACTGCAAGCTGCTGTTGACGTTGCCCTCTGCAGCGTTCAACGCTTGCTGAGCAGCGTCAAGTGCAGCCTGCTTCTCCTTGTAAGCCGCATGCACCTGGCTACTGCCTTTGTCAGCAGTAATGAGCTCCAGTTGTGCTGCCTCGTATGCCTTGAAGGCAACATCTGCAGCCAGTTCAGCTGCGATCAGCTCCTCCTTATGCATTGTCAGCTTTGCAGCAGACTCCAACAGGTCTGCTGCGTCAAACAGATACTCCTTTGCTGCTGCTGCCGCTTCCTTGCGGGCTGTATCAGCGCTGCTGGTCAGGCTTGTTGCATTCTTGCCCTGCGTCTGACTGCTAGCTGGAGGTGCAGCGCTTTTTAGTGATGAGTTAGCATCACCGCTGCTGCTCCTAGAGCTGTTGACAACCGTGGACGGTGCTTCACCATTGCTGCTTGTAGCCTTGCTACTGCCGCCGTCACCTGCAGGTGCACTAGTTGAGGTCTTGCTGTCACCACTGCTGCTAGTAGCGCTGCTGTCAGCTGTCTGTGCATTTGCAGCAGCTGTAGCTGCGGACAGCTGCAGGTGTGCTGTTAGTTGCGCAAGGCGCTGTACCTCTGCATCTGCTGCTGCATAGCGCTGCTGAGCTGCTTTAGCTTCTGCTGTGGTGTTGTACAGCACCTGCTGAAGCTTGCCAAAACTCGCTTGCATCTCCTGTACATCTTCTTTTGTTTCTGCAACACGCTGTGTCAGCTCGTCCTCTCTGGCATCTGCTGCCTCCGCTGCTTTGCTGGCCTCTGCTGCCTTCTTTTCTGCTGCCGCAACACTTGCCTGGGTTGCATTGACTGCATTAGAGGCTGCTGTTACGCCGTTCTGCGCTTCAGCGGTAGCTGCCTTAGCTGTATCGAGCTCTGCTGCCAGCTGCTGCAGCTTGGCTGTTGCTGCGGTGATCTGGCTGGCAAGCTGATCCACCTGTGCCTGCAGCTGTTGGGTAACATTAGGATCCTGCAGCAGTGCAAACGCAGCAGTAACAGCAGCAGCAGCAACAAGTGTTGAATGCTGTGCAATAAGCAGCGAGGAATCCAGAGTCACAGGTCTCATGCACCTGTGTAGGCAAGGAGCAGAATGCAGTGTTAGGCTCTGATGCCTCCCAGCAACAACTTGCACTTGTGCAGCAGGTTTCAGCAGGCAGCCATTGATAGAGCAGCTATATACACCGCATGCTGTCTTTGCTCACCGCTATCCAGCTTACCTTGGACGATGACACAGCAGCAGTTGCTGATGCCATCTGGTCTTCAAGCTTAGCCTTCAACTCCTTAGCTGCGAAGTAATCTGTCATTGCGTTGGTCTCATTCGCCTTTGCATTCTGCATTGAAGCCATTGCAGCTGTCAGCGTATTCTGAGCATTCAAACTGGCAGCGACAGCTGTAGACAGCTCCCCTGTCGCCTGCTGGTGTGCTGCACGTGTTGCATTGACTGCTGCAGTTGCCTCAATCAGTGCTGCCTGTTCTCCTTTGAGCTCCATGAGTGCAGCCTCCAGCACTCCCTGCTGCTGTGCAAGGTTTGCAAATGCTTTTGCCAAGCTTGTATCGGCCTTCTGCAGCTGCTGCTGTAGACTCGTCACGCTGGCCTTGGCAGCAGCGAGGTTTGCAGCTTGTAGCCTGAACTCTAACTCGGCTGCTGCTGCCTTTGCTGCCTCCTGCGCTGCAAGCACCTTCTGCTCTGCCATGATTGCTGCTACATCTTGCCTCTGCCCCTGAATGTGGAAGACTTTCACATCTGCCTCAACAAGCGCTTTCCCTAGTGCTTCCAAGCTGCTCTTGATCCGGGCCTGCTCGTCAGCTGCTGCCTTAGCAGGATCTGCCGCCTTTGCTGTGCTGAGCTGCGAGTGACTCTTGAAAAACTCAGCCATAGCTGATATCTGAGTCAGCAAGTTGTTATGCTGATCTAGGAGCGCGTCAACTTTGTCTTCTGCAGATTGCCACGCCTTTTCTGCTTGAGCAGCCTTCTCATCTGCTAGCACCACCATGCGTTCAGCTGCATGCACACCTGCTAACGCCAGCTTTGCTGCAAGCTCTGCTGCTGATACATTGCGCTTCAGCCCAACTAGGGTTTGCTGCAGCTGAGGGATCGAGGATTTGGTCAAATCTGCTATCTGGGAGTCCAGCTGGAGCAGCAGCAGCGGCATGCTGAGGGCAATTGATTCAGCCTTCTTCAGGCTGTTCCTCGCTGCTGTGAGGGCGGTTGCTGCTGAGTCTTTGGACGTCCTGGCTTGTTTGAAGACACCTTTTGCATCCTGCATGATGCACCGTTGCACAAAGCAGCAGGGCAGTGTGAGGGGAGAGGGGAGCAATATTGCATCAATGCAAAGCACACACCGAAAGGCTCTGCTATGATGGAGTGCTGCGGGCTGTGGCACCTGCCACAGCGATTCAGACTAACAAACCACATGCTGCATCGTATGTTATCTTAGCAGCGTATACCAGCCTAGTACGTCGAACGTGCAACCACTACATTGCACTCCAGTACAGCACCAACACCCACCTCTAGCCGTTTCTGTGCTGCCAGGAACTTTGCTCTTGCGTCTGCTGAGGTGGGGCCACCCAGAGCAGCCATTAACGTTGCATTGGCTCGCTCCAGCGCCTTTGTGACAAACGCCATCTGCAGGTTTGCTGCTGCCCAAGCTGCCTCTGCAGCGATTGCTTTGCCATTGGAGCTGGCAACCTGCAGTGCAGCAGAAACACAACTCTATTTCAACACTGGCATTGCTGGCTTCCTTTGTGCAAGAAACTCCCAGCAAGATGCATTCAAGCTCATGATGGCTCTGCAGTGGGACATGTACAGACGTGTTATGGGGAGTTGCGCTGCCAGCAGCCCTGAAAGGGCTTACAAACTCACCTTGAACTGTCCTGCGCCCAGCTGCCCTGGCACTGCCACCATCACACCTAGCACTGACTGCTTCTTGCCCTGAGCTGTTATCAGCGCCTGCTGCAGTTCGCTCAGCTTTGCTTGAGCGTCCTTGAGCGTCTGCTGTGCTGCATCCCGGTTGGCGTTTGCCTGGTAGGATGCGTTTGTTGCGCCAGCATACAACTTGGCAGCAACTGGCTTGGCAGTCTGCAGGGCAGGCACATGCACCACCACCAGGGCAGGCAAATGCAGTCAGCAATCGCAGGACTCTGTAGGCATTCGAACTGCGGCCGTTTGGCCTACATGCCTGGCAATTTAGCTGTGCTGAGATGGCCAGAACAGTGTGTAGCAGCAGCTAGGCGCCCAGTGAGCAGTGATGAAATGAAAGAGCGCAGCCCTTTGCTCACCAGGATTGAGTTGAGCCGCTGCTCTGCTGCCAACTTCACTGCCAATGCTTCACTCAGCGCTGCAGATGTCTGTGCCTTGTGGCCCATTGCCCTGCTGAGCTCTCCCTCCAAGGCACTCACATTCATCTGCAGCAGTACAACAGTACATGCACTACAATTAGCCTTGAGATGAGGATCACATGCAATGCTCTTTGCTTGCTACTTGCTTTGCTGAGCTGCCCCTACAAGGCACTAACATTCATATGCAGCAGGACAGCATCACAAGTACTTATGTTGCTACAAGCTGCAACATGACCCGGTCAACAAATCCGCAAATACGCATGCACACCACGCTGTGCATGTCATGCAGCCCTCATGATAACTGAGTTGCATTGCAGTCCCAGCCCACCTGAGCATACATAATCTGCAGCTTCAGGCTCTGCTGCTTTGCCTGCGCCAGCAGCAGCTGACTCTTCAGTAGCCGCAGGTCCCGCTCAGCCTCGTTTGCCTTCAGCCGCACAGTGTTGGTGGATGTGCAGCGAGAGCGTAAGTTATGGTGTCAGACAGCATGCAAAGAAACAGCAGCAGGGGTGTCCTGTGTGCTCTCAACCTACTGCTGCTGCTGCTGCTAGTGCTGTCACAGATAGCTATTGCGATGCCAGCATGCGTGGTTTATAGCAGCTGCTGCAGAGGGTAATCCGCACTGCACAGGGAGCCAGCCGCAGCCATCGGCACTTTCTTCTGCTCTATGCCTTTCAAACTGGCCCCAAGGTGCCGCACCAACCTTTTGTGCTGCTTCTGCAGCTGCAAACTGCGCCCTGTCCATCTTTTGTCCAGCAGCCAGAGCTGACTTGGACACATTCAAAAGATGTGACGAGGCATTTGAAGCCGCTTGCTGCACGTCCTGCAGCTCTTTGTGTGCCAGCTCATACGCTGCTTTGGCTGCTGCTTTTGCTACCACTGCCTGATCATACGTCTCCTGCTTTGCTTTGATGGCTGCTGCTGCAGCATCAGCTGCCTGCTTTGCTGCGTCTGCTGCCTGCTGCGCTTGCTGCAGCGTCCGATTAGCTGCGTCGTATGCTGCCTGTTTGCCTGCGCAACAAAGCAGATGAGGCACAGTATGCTGCCCTCAAAGGCATACACTGCATACATGAACAAGCCGTGTTTCAAGCAACCTGCCATGCACATGCGGTATTCAGCACATTACACGGGTTCTATGCCTGATAGCTTATATGTTATGGTAGCTTCCTCACTCACTTGACAGATCCACTGTTGCATTCTGCAAGCCTTGCTGCGCAACTTCCAACTGTTGGCTGACAGATGCTGCTGTTGTTGCGTTTGTTGCCAGAACAGAATCAATTTCACTGGCAGCAGCAGCAGGTACACTGCTGCGATTGGTCAACACCACTTCAGCTGCCACTGCAGCTGGTGCTGAGTTGGAGTTTGCTGCATGGGGATCCGTATACAAGGCTTCTGTCGATGGGCGAGCAGCAGAAGCAGCAGCACCAGCAGTAGCTCACTGAGCTCAGTTCGACAGTGGCAGAGGTACAGCAGCAGCATAAACGGCACCAAACATCGTGCTTTGCTGATAATTGATGATAAGCTGCTCTATTATGGCGCCTGCAGGCGCGATATGCTGCATCCGCCCACCTTGCGCTGCCAGTCCAGTTCCCGCGCAGAGCAGCACCAGCAGCAGCGGCGCCACCAGCCTCCTCGAGGGAGGCATTTACCTGGATTAATGCGCCTTACTACCTTTTTGCAACCATGAAACTGCAGGACGGGAGAAGCTGGGCTGCGGTACTCTTCAGCAGTACAAGCTTTACGCGATGTGTTCAACACTCAATCGTTCGTTTCAGGACCGATATTTCATGCATGACGTGCAGGAACCTGCGACTGGCACCTGGCATGCGAGAGTGACACAGCTGCGCGAGCCCTCACACACGAATGTGCATCATAGGTGCGGCAGTTGCGCTTCCCGCACACTGATCCCAGCGATCCCGCTCACTTGTCCAGAAAAAGAGGTTATCAACTCTATCATGGCAAATGACATGGCCACGCCCTGGCCTGAGCAACTCGCAGTTCATGAGCTGGTCAGCACCCCACTGGCCACTACCCACTGTTTGGCCACTGCTTCAGCTGGGGCCCCAGCTCAAGCAAGTGGCAGACATGACGTGACACCGCTGCATATTTGTCCAGCACAACCGCAGCTCAAAAGGTGACAAATCGCGTCCAAAGTAGCCTCTGTTCCACACGAGTGACAGCATCAGCAGGCACTCACTGCACAGCTACACGCACGTGCCGTGCAGTGCACATGCCACAGTCACTACTGCATACAGTGTATGGAACTCCGGCACGGCTCACACTGAGCAGCGACCACAAACACAACTGCTCTGCTTCCTGCTATCGCTCCCAGGCTAGGTTCCAGTGCCGCTGCGGCATTTTGCGAACACAACACACTGGTGTGACTTTTGAAAGGCATGAATCGACACAGCTGCATCTTCTGCAACTAGCTGATCCATGAGCAACAACAGGTACCCAGGGCCCCGTCTCCAAGGTACCGCAAGCTGCCCCAACTGCTGGCTTACAGCAGCTGCTGCTACTGCTGCGCTGCCGCTTCCTCCTGCTGCGCATCTGGCTGCTGCTGCTTGTCCTGTGCTGCAAACATGGCTTTGAGCCGCTCCCCTTCTCTGAAGTCTGTGCGCACCTTCTTGCGCTCAGCAAGCTGCACAGAAAAATCACAGCAGCGGCAGCAGCAGCAGCATTGCTAATGGAACGTGCACAGCACTACAACACTGGGCCCAAGCGGCACACACAACGTGCGCCAGCAGACGCAAAAAAAGGCGAAGCCTGCCACCTGCTGTGCGCATGCAAGCCTTGGCCTACTAATGCACTACAGCCTGCGGGTTCACCTGGCTGAAACATGGTGCCTGAACATCACAAAGCACCAAGGCAGTTGCAATACTAGGTCACTTGTTCCAAGCAGGCCACAAATAGTACAGTACCCACCGTTTCTTGTGTGTATACCTTGCGCTTGAAGCCTTCATGGTAGTAGCTGCCCACTGCCTGCCCTGCCTGGCCCTCTTCCTCTGCTGCCAAACGGCACTCCAAATACGCACGCAGGCTGCCTGGCAGCACTTGGTCAGTCACAGTGCTGAACTCGCCACCTGCACACAACAGCACACACAACAGAGTGCAGGGTTTGACCATGGACTGTGTACGGCACAGGAGGGAGGTGCTAGCCGAAAGCAGGCCTGCAGGCTGTCAGGCAGCACTTTGTCAGTCACAGCGCTGAACTCGCCACCTGCACAACAGCACACAGCAGAGCGCAGGGCGTGATCATGGATTGCGTACGGCGCAGGTGAGAGGTGCTTGCTGAAAGCAGGCTTGCAGGCACATTTCTGGTCACAGCGTTGAACTCACCACCTGCACAACATCACACACACCACAGAGTGCAGGGTTTGACCATGGATTGCGTACGGCACAGGGGCTCGTTGAAAGAAGGCGCACACAGGTTGCCCGGCAGCACTTGGTCAGTCACAGCGCTGAACTCGCCACCTGCAGACAACAGCACACAACAGAGTGCAGGGTTTGACATGGATTGCGTACGTCACAAATAGGCGGTGCTTGCTGAATAATTGCCACCTTCTAAAGCAGCTGCAAGCTGGCTTTGCTCGTCTCTCTGCCCTCCATCCTTCAAAACCTGCCATAGTGTGCACTTTACTGAACAGCACACAAGCAATTGCACAACCAGAACACCCACCTGCTGCCTCCCTGGCTGCTACGCCAACATGCGCTGACTCAGTCTCCAGCAGCAGCAGCCCACCAACAACCCACAGCCGCCCCTGGCCATCAAACGCCACAGCCGCAGGGTTTGCCACATCTTCAAACGCCAGCCTCTGCAGCAGCTGCAAGCTTGTTGCCTCCCCCTCTGCCCCCTGCTGCAGCTGCAGCAGCTGCACCTCTTGCTGCCCCTCTACAGCTGCTGCGACAACAGACCCGTCTGGAGACACTGCAACGCTCAGGACAGCTGCACAGTCTTGACGCTGGTATGGCCGACCCCTGAAGGGTTGCGTATCTGTTGTTTCGCCACCAGCTGCGTTGTCATCGTCCTCTTCTTCGCTACCGCTGCTGCTAGAACCTCCATCATCACCCTTCGCATCCGCTGCTGCTGCTGCTGCTGGTGGTGGTTCGGCTGCGGGTGCGGGTGCATCACCTTGTGCTGCACCATTTGATGCTGCACCCGAATGCGGCTGCTCCTGCTGCTGACAATCTTCCTGCTGCTGCTGCTCCTGCTGCTTTGGCTGCTCAGATGCCACATAGCTAGCAAGCTGCTTGCCCGTATCTGCATCCCAGAGCCTCACTGTGCCATCACCGCCACCTGTTACTAACAAGCTGCGGCTGCCGGCTGCTACTGCTGCTGCTGGCGGCACTGCTGCACTGCAGGTGACAAAGTTGGTGTGGCCCAGGCAGTAGTTGTGGATCTCATATGAGCCCTGAAGCGCAGAACACGACGCAGAAAAAGGCATGGCATCAGGCTTGAAATCGAAGCGGTGTTGGGTGCAACGTCAACCAGGTTGATGTGGCGGCAAGAGAGCACAAGCGTACTGGCGCACTGTCACTGCTGCTTGCATTTGTTGTGAGAAGAAGAAACAACAGTTATAGAACATTGCACTGGCGCTCAACGAAATAAGCAGGTCTTGCTAAGTTGCCAATCTGCTGGTCGCGCTGGCACAGGGTAGTGATGTTTTACAATGCTCCGCTGCATCATATGCCAAGCAGGTCATCTAGCACTGCTCGATAACCTTGTTGTGGGGTCAGCTGGCTGTCTAACAACTGCAACATATGCACAAACGATTAACAAAACTGTACGCTCACCTTGCTGGGGTCTGCTGGCAGCACGCTGGCCCGCACTTTGCCGTCCCTGTCTGTGCTGACCAGCAACTGCTGCCCGCTGCTGCTGACGAGCCCGCTAGTAAGTGATGTGATGATGGCCTGACGATAGCAGCAGCAGCAGCAGCAAGGGTACAAGGGCAAGCTTGAGACGACTGCGGTCGCAATTCAATGTTGTCGCATGTGGCTGTTAGCTGTTGGATGTTACAACAGATGTGCAGCATTTTGAGCTGCCAAGCTGCAACATTGGGGAGGCGCTGCAGCAGAGGCAGTTGCTGCCATTTGGTGCTAACCCCTGCTCTGCACCGCTCCCACCTGCAGGTGTCCTAGCAGCAAGTTTGGCTCCTCTGCATCTGCTGCATCTGCTGCTGCTGCTGGCGGTGTGGTGGTTGCCACCAGCACGTCTCCAAAGCGGTCTGCAAAGAACAGGTGGCTGCCGTCTTGTGAGAACGCGCACGCACACGCCTTCTTGGAGGACGTGCTGCGGGCAGAGACAACGCAAACGACACAAAGCAGTAGAAGCCGCAAGCAGTAGATCAGTTGCTTGATGTCTCAACAAGCAGCAAGTGCAGTGGATGTGATGAAAGGTTGGTGGTGCTTGCTGCAGGTCAAAGGCATCAAGTGCTGCCCTGCCAGGCGCTTGCTGGACTGGTAGGGATGCCGCCCGCAGCACTATGCGCAGGCCCGCCTGCTGCACAAACAACGCCTTACAGGCTGCCTTTTTTTTGCTGATGCGATGTTACTGGTGTTGCCACTGTTGAAAACGTGCATTGGAGTGCATCAACCGTCTGCTCTGTCACTCACAGGACGCGCAGGCAGTTCCAGTCTGCAGCACTCCAGCTGCGCGCTGCTTTGTCATCGCCACAGGTCAGGACGTACTGTCCATCGCTTGAAAACTGAATACCACGCACGGCACCCTCATGCGTGGTATCTGACTGCACCTCTGCTTGTGAGCTGTAGATAGAAGCAGCAGCAGCAGCAGCAGCAACAGCAGCAGCTGCTCAGGAGGACCGCGTAGCTGAGCTGTAGGTGGCGCACTTTATCTGAAATTGAAACAATGTCCTCTTCGCTGTTTCTTGGCATGGTCAAGCAACCTAGACTGCTGTTGCCGGGGAGCGGCCCACCTGACATCCACAACGCGCCAGCGGCGCCCAGCTGCGATCGCTACTCTGCCGCCATGCAGTGCTATACTCCTGGTTACAGGGTCTGCATCTGTGGATACTACGGGCGCTGAGAGGCCCTTAGTTTTCCACCTGCGCCTGCGGCCCATTTTGCTTTTACTTGCAGCAGTCGGTGCTCCTTGTGGAAGCGATGAAAAACGTCACAAGCAGCACTAAACATTCAATGTATCGGCTTGATAGGGAAACCAGACCTCGTAACCGTTCAGCTGTTTGCAACTGCTTGTCATTGTCATTTGTCACATGCTACGGGGTTACGTCACCGTCCAACTCTCAAACCTGTTCCCAACGCAACTCGGCTGACCCCTCAAATCTGCTACCTATGACTGCCTCTGCGGCTTCTGCTCAGCAGCTGTTGCAGGGTTGTCGCCAGCAGGCCCATCCGCCCTCTCAAACTGCGCCTGCTGCTCTGTCACAGATTCTGGCAGCACCTCGTCCATCACTTCCATTTCCTTGTCAACGTCCTGCAGCACATTTGAAGCAGACAGATGTCATTAATTGTCATGGCTTTTGTTGTCAGCAGTCGCGTCTGCCAGTATAGAGCCTGCCTGGAACAAGCATCGGTGTGGCAAATCTGCAACAGCTGCCCGCATGCCCTCGCCAAGTCGGCAATCTAGTGATTGCTTTGAAGCAGTAGTACATACACTGCTCAGTGGACGGTACCTGATGGCATCAATGAACATGCAAGGCAGTTTGTAATCGGCAACATTGGCCGTCTGCAAAGCAGCAGGTTCACTCAGGCTGGGCCTGACAGACTGCAGCAGGCTGCAGCAGGCCCTGCTCAACTGCCAACATGCTGCCGCACCTGCTGGATCTGCTCAAGAGTGACACCCGGACTCTCATGCCCGGCATCCTCCTGCTCTACGCTCTCCAGGGCAGCCTGCAGTCAGCGAATGCGACAGGCCCTCGAATTTGAATTGTAGCAGCAGGCAGCCGCAATGATTGAACGCAGCAGCAGCAGCACTGGCTGAACACGATGAAAGGGTGCAGAGCAGCATGCTCTTGCACCAGCGGCAGTGCACTGCAGATGGCAGTCCTGCGCATTTTGATATGTAGGGATGAACATGGCAGCAGTGTGCAGCTATGTTGCGTGCATTCCTTCGCTGCAGCACTCCAGCGTCTGCCGCCGCCAGGCTGGAGTGCTAACAACTATGCTTAGACTGCAAAGCTGCAAAGAACTTGTTTGTCTGTCGCTGTTGGCTAGCGTGTCGTTGTGTGCTGCATGCGACTACGCCAGTTGCAGGACAGGGACAAATGCTGCTTACTTTCTGATCAGGGTTGATGTCCATGGTTGGCAGTTGTCAGGATCAGGGCGAACGTTCGAGGGTTTCAGTCAGCTTCCAAAGAAGTAGTGGATGGTCTTAGCCAGGCAATTAGCCGCATTGCGAACATGCTTGCCAGGCAGTGCCTGTCGCTTTCCTCACCATGACACCAGGGTGGTTCACACCTAGGGTTATGCGTCTGGCCCACGACTCGTAGGCCAGAGTACGGATAACTAATTATCAGTGTTTCTTTGTTTCAATCTTTCAAGAGCGCCTGGGATTGAATACACCCGCCACACGTACAGGCTGTATCGCCAATAAGCACAACTTCAGACCGTAGTCGACAGATGGATGAAATTATACGCTTGTGACTTCAAAATGGACATGTGTAAGCAGAGACTTGCTGAGCAGCCACGGCAGTCAGACATTAACGTTTGACTGGAATTGCGAGGGGGACAGTGCAGCAACAGCACACCGTGCCACCCGTGCTTCCAGCACGTACAGTATGATCCAGACCACTCGAAAACAGCATGCTGGAGCTGCAGGGCAGCTGGGGACTGGGCATGGCAGACCAGGCGCTGGCTCACCTACAGCAGCTGGCAATGGCAGCAGCAAGCGCACCTTCAGGGACAAGTTCCACATCATGCTGCAGGAAGCACAGGAAGCAAACATCAAAGCAGTGCATAGACAAGAACTGCAGGACAGGCGCTCCCTGTCAGTAGCTATGCTGATGCAAGGGAGGCCGCACGCCTTTGTTGATTTCTTCATGCTCAGCCAGTCGCAGTATGGCAGCGCTCCAGCAGCAGAGAACTCAGCTGCCGCTGCAGCAGCTAATGAAGCGGCTGCTGGAGGCATGGGCAGTAGCAGTGAGCTGTCGCTGCAGAGCGTGATCCTGCTGCAGCAGCAGCTGGTGGTGGCTGATGCAGTCAGCAAAGCAGGGCAGCATGAGCAGGCGTTTGCAGCACATGCCCACATGGCGCGGCACTTCACGCAGCTAGGCATGCTGGACAAGTCGGTGTTCTTCTGGAAGAAGTGCTTGCAGGTGAGGCAGCATGAAAGTACGCAGCAAAGCAGCACTCGCAGCCCAGTTGAGCATGGTCAGCACGCCCTCTTGCTAAGCTACATCATGCCGTCTAAACCAAGTCAGAGGAATAACGCACTCACTGTCTGTCTGTAATTCTCTGCTTGCAACCCCCAGTGCTTTGCACCCAGCTGACATCTTGCTGTGGCACGTGTCACCTATGTATAAAGCAACAAAACAAGGCAGTAGCTTGCAGTGCGTGCCGCAAGCCATATCTCGACCATTTCTGACTCTCTCTGCACTTGCATGCCTGCTGCTCATGTTGTCTGCAAATGCCAGGTGTCTGTGTCAGCGGCTTGGGGCCCAGGAGAGCTGGAAGCCAGCTGCGCACTAGGCCTGCTGTACGAATCCCTGCACCAGCCGCACCTTGCAATGCCGTGTCACGAGCGCTGCTTGCAGCTGGCCCAGCAGCTGCAGCGGCAGGATGATGCAGCTACAGCACATGCGCAGCTGGTGCAGGTGTACGCGCAGCAGGCAGAGCAATGCAGCAGGGAGGGGGACTTGCAGGGCGCTGTTGCGTACTACAGCAAGTGCAGAGACGCAGCGCTGCAGTGTGGCGATGCTGCATCAGCAGGGGCAGCGTGCCACCACCTGGGGCTGATAGACCAGCAGCAGGAGTCCTGGCAGACAGCGATGGATCACCAACGGTGAGGGTTGTTATCAGGTGTTTGGCAGCACACCTCGCACTTGCGTGGCAGCTGCCGTGTGTGCGCTCACGATACTGTTGGCCGATGTGTTCAAGTACCATTGCATGCAGTGTTGCAACGCCTCAGGTTATGGGTGTTGTACTAGTCACATGGCATAAGCGACCCGCAATCCCCAGCGCCAAGCAGCCTGCTGCAGCAGCACACATTGGGTCACCCTCTGCTGCATGGCTGGGTGTGCTGCAGGTCCTACATGGAGCTCAGCAGGCAGGCTGGCGACCAGGAGGCTGAGGGGCGTGCATGTGTAGCGTTTGCAGAGTGCCAGCAGCAGCTCGGGCAGCTGGCAGATGCAGTGGAGTCGTTGGAGACATATCTGGAGCTGTCACGGTCGCAGGTGGGTTGCGTAATTGGTTCAGCAATTGCTTGCAAGCACTGGTTGGACAAGGATTTGCTGCTCAGCCCAAGACATATTGTACAGTATGCTGCATGCAATCGCTGCTCCTGCTGCAGCCAGGTGCGGAGGGCGGCCATGTGCTGTCGGCGTTGCTGACTGCCGGTGCTGCTGCTACTGTTGATGCGCATGCAGGACCCTCGCGGACAGGCTACTGCCTGCTGCAAGTTGGGCGTGCTGTACCAGCAGCAGGGCAAGCCGGAGCAGGCGGTGGGCTACTTTGAGCGCTTCTTTGAGCTGGCAAGGTCGCTGGGTGAGCACCTGCTGTATGGGAGTGGCGGACCGAGTATTATTGCTGCACGTGGTACCTGCGGCATGCAGCGTGTCCACAGGGGTGCATGATGCACAGCAGCTGTGATGGGGTGCAGGCGGTGCTGGCAGTACTACACTTGACTATGTTACATCGCATAATACGTTACAATTAATCAGGAGTGGCAACCCCTATCGGGAGCTAACAGGAGGCTCAAAAGGGCATGCATGCGCACCGCAGGCATGCTGCGCAATAAGTGATAGAAGCTGGTGTCTGTCAGCAGCCTGAGACGGTTTCTTGTGCTTCCTGCAGGCGAGCGGCGGCTGCTAGATGTGGCGCGCATTAACCTTGGCGCAGCACGCTCCGCGAAGCGTCTGTCAGAGTACAAGCAGCTGTGCTGGACTGACATAAACGGATTGCTGGCCTGGAAGTGCAGCCGTCAAGCATTCTGATTAGGCACATGTGCAGCTGCATGCTATGTATGGCATCATGCAGTGATGCACATTGATGATGACGTTGTCTTGAAGAGTTGCAAAGCGCAACAATCGTGACGCGCTGGGTGCAGTGCTGGTGCCACACTATCTCTGTCATGCCTGCCGCTAATGTTCGAGGACTACAGGCAGCCAATTGCTGCGGGGAACCCAACAGCACAGTCTGTTGTTTTAGGAGCAGTGCTGATAGCAGTTTGCTGCTCAGCAGACTGAGTCTGTACGCACCGGGTGGGTTGCTGCTGTGTACGGCTGCTTCATACTGCACAGTTTCACTGATGTGACATGTGAAGGAGGCAAATTTGCTGTGACTATAGGGTCATCAGGTACTAGCGGTCCATGGTCATGATACCAACAATCCATGGCCCTGCGCAGGGCATGCTAAGCAGGTGTAGGGTGTCTTTGCAAGCTTTTCTGGTAGAGTGCTGCTGCTTTTCACGCTCAGATCCCACGGTTCACCCCCATTTAACACCCCTAACCGGTGACTCAGAATGATTATCAGCACGTTACATCAAGCCATAGTTCCTGATGCGGGCAATGTACCGTGCAGCATGGAAGACAGCCAGTGCTTCCTTTCTGCATTGCTGGTACCCTTGCACGGCCAGAAGTTCTTTCCTGCACTGCGTGCCAAATGCACTCGCGTCCTCAAAATTGCAATACAGCAGGACTGCAACTGCTACAACAAACGTACAACAAAGCTCTGACAAAATTGCTACAACAAAGACAACTATCTGCCATTGGAAGGAGTGTCACAGCACAGCACATGTAACCTTTACCAGATTATGTTCAATCATGCAAGATGATAAACAGGCCTGGGTGAGGTGCCACACCAGCAACTGCTGCAGCTGCGCTGTGGCAAGGAACCTCCCCACAAACTTACAGCGACCGCTTTGCAGCGTTATTATTTGAACGAGAACACAGATCACCACCCATTGACCAATCGCACTGCCAAAAATCAATGACATAAACCCCTGCAGCCAGCAGGCTCAGCCTGACTTCCTGCTGTCAAAACCGCGTCACTGCTGGCTACACTGCAACACACCCAGCCCTAAGCACACCTACACAACCAAACCCATTCCTCTAGTGCTGGTGCTGCTGGGGGATGCTGGCATCAGAGGCTTTGGGGCTGCCGCTGGCCCCGCTGCTGCTGCTGCTGCCGCCTCCGACACCGCTCACATTCTGCATGCGCTTCAGCACCTCGTTTGGCAGTGCAGGCAGCCGCGCCACACGCGCTGCAGCATGCGGGCTCACTGGTGAGCCTGGTGACGCAGGCGCGTGTGACAGCACTGCTGACGACCTAGGCAGCGCAAGGCCTGGCCCTCCTGTGGCTAGGTGGGTGAGCGTAGCGCTAGCACGCTGCTGCAGCTGTTGGATCTGCTGCTGCTGCCGCGGGCAAGGACAGGATCCGATGCCGCCAGATGTTGAGGTGGTAGCTGCAGCACCTGGCGCAAGCAGCACTTCGACAACTGGCGTTGGTGCAGATCCACCACGCTGCATGTGCGGGTCGCTTCCGATGCGAGAGCCAATCTTGTCGCCACTGTAAGCCGAGTTGAAGGCCTTGGGATCATCGAGCCTCCAGTCGCCCTTGCTGTTTGGCCGCTGCGTCGTGCTGCTGTGGTGACGGCCCGCGCTCTGCGAGGCAGCTGGCGGAGAGCTCGTGAGGTCTGGGAACCCTGCTGCAGAGTTTGCGGCCGTGACGATTGTGGCATCGAAGGCTTGGGTTGCGGCTTGCCTGCCGCGCCTTCGCGCCCATGAGATCACTGCAATGATGGCTGTGATAGACACTGCAACTGACACTGCGGCGATGATGATGGCCACTGCGAGAGCCAGCAGTGACATGCGGCGGCAGCATCAACGTGTCAGGCACTTGTGGTGTCCAAGCACGTGCTTGAAGAGGTCGAGCAGTCACAGTTGCTGTGCCATGCAGGCATACTGTCAAGTACCAGATTCAAACTAGAACACAAGAGCAAAGAGCTGGCTTTTGACTGAGATAGGTTGCGACACATCAGCTAGTAAAACAACATACTGGCACAATACACTTGCCTGCTGACATTGTGCCCAGCTTCGCCAGCTGTGCCGCCACAGCAGCTAGGCCAGCATCAGCTGTGGCGACAGCATCCGGCTCCTCCCACACAGCTGCAGTTATTGCCTGCAGGATGTTGTACTTGCTCTTCACATCAGCCAGCCCCGCATCTGGAGCTGCCACAAGCTGGTCAACTGCAGTCTGTAGCTCCGCCACTTGACTGCTGTTATATGACGCTGGCACGCGCACGATGACGTCACATTCGACCGACCCTTCCCTGACATTGACCACCTCGACAAGCGTTGCGTCAATGCCTAGGGTCGCGGCAATGTTCGCAGCGACATCTGCCTTGAAGGAGTTGAGCAGGGACTGTGAACTTGAGAGCTCGGAGAACTTCATAGGGAGCGTGAGGTTGAGTGCCACTGTGGTGTCACTCGGGCCAGCAGCGCCGCTGCCTAGCTGCTGCTGTGGTGATGGAGATGGTGAGGGGCTTGCTGCTGCTTGTTGCTCAGGTGGTGTCGCGGGTGCTGTCTGGTTGGTAGGTTGGCCGGTAGCGTTGGTGGTTGTGTTGGTGGTGGTGTCTGCACCAGGGGCGGTGTCATTGGTGCCAGGGGTGGTGGTGTTGGTAGTGACATTGGCACCAGGTGTCGTGGTGTTGCTGATGGTGGTGTCATTGCCGGCAGTGGTGTTGGTCTGTGTTGTGTTGGAGAGGCCGGCACTGCCACTTGGAGGTGGTGCATCAGGTTCGGTGGTGTTGCTCGTCGTGTCGGTGATGTTGAGGTCTGTGGAATTGGTGGTTGTGTCAGTGGTGTTGAGCTCTGTGCTATTGGTGGTTGTGTTGGTAGTATTGAGCTCCGTGGTGTTGGAAGATATGGTGGTGTTGACGTCAGTGGTGTTGCAGCCGGTGGCATTGGCATCCAGAGTTGCGTTGCCACACGCAGTGGTGTTGTCAGGTGCGGTCGCGTTGCTGCCACTGGTGTCATTTGCTCCACCGACAGGTGCCCCGCCAGTCCTTGTGACCTGACCCAGCATGAAAGTGCCAGATTTGGAAGTCCACACTTGGGCTGTTGTCGCACCATCAGCCAGCAGGCGACGCCCTTGGGTAATTGATGTGGTGCTGCCGTTGGCAACTCCAAGCAGTACACCATCAGGCGTGGGCACACCCGAGGCGGCAATGCGAAGCACGATCAGCTCCTTACTAGAGCTGCTTGACAGCTCGCCAAGTATGGGAAGGGTCAGTAGAGCTCCACAGCCCTCTGGTAGGGTAGCGTTCTCAACACTGCTGCTGCTGCTGCTTCTGCTGCTGGTGTTTGAGCAAGGTAGACGGTCATCAGCATTAGCACCAGTAACTGCCAGCACCACCGCCCCAGACATCAGCTCCAAGCCTGGCAGAGGGTCTGCGGTGGCAGCATTGTCAGTGGTGTTGGTGTCATTGCCACCTGCTGCCAGTGCTGCAGCCACATCTGTGTTGAGCAGCAAAGTGGCATTTTGATAGTACTGCAGCACAACTGACACGGTACTGTCGGTGCAGCCAGTGCTAGCGTCCACAGCAGTGCCTTCCGGTGCGTCATTGTCATCACTTGTTTGACAGATGCCAAGAAGTGGGGAGCTGAACTCCACGATGACATTGCCAGGTGACGTGGTGCTAGCTGCCTTGTTGCTGCTGGAGCTGCCTGCAGCCTCAAGTGCCTCCCCAACAGCCAGGGGCGCCTCTGCATATGCGCTGCCCAGAAGGTTCGCCACAGACACACATAGACCCTGACTGCCGGTGGATAGCAGGCCACTTGCTGGTGTGCTCTGCGCCAACAGAAGGTCAGCAGCTTGGTCCATCACAGATAGGATAGCTGCACCCTTGATGCTGGCAGCAGTGCTACTTTCAGGGGTGACGGTTGAACCATCTGGTGATGCAGTGTCCTGCTGCAGCCTCCTGTTACTCCTGCTGAATGGAAGGGTGGTTAATACCTGCCGCATCCCACCAAGCCAACTAGCAGGTGCTGCAGCTGCAGCTGCATTGCCATCCCAAGATAGCAACAGGCGCTTGGGCTTGCCTGAGCCTTGGCTGCTTCCACTGCTGGATCCAGAGTTCTTGTTAGTGCCGGTGCCAACAGCTGCAACTGACACGATCTGACTGATCTGGTCGCTGGTAATATCCTTGTTGGGCATCTGGGCAGATTGAAGGCCTGCTTGCGCGATCGACAGCAGGTTGTCCTGCGTCTCTTGGCTGCTGGCGCTGCTGGTCTGACTCAAGCCAGCTGCAGCAGAGATGACCTACAAGAGCAGCAGCAATCATGGCAGCAGGCGCAGGAGGTGTAAGCAGTCAATGCAGCAGCAGCAGTGAACAACTGCCGTCCGCACAAGCAATCATAGCAAGCTGCACAAGTGTTACAGCTAGTGAAACGGGCAAATGCTCATATGCGCATATCAGGCTCCTGTTAGCAACAGACATGCTGAGACTACTGCCGGCCCCGATCACGTACAGGTATTTCCTCTAGAGGAGAAAGACCCTCGAGATCTCGCACCTGCTGCATACTCTGCGGGTCAGACACCAGCGCATCTGCATTGCCTGCCAAGCTGTTGATCAGCGCTCCAGCCTTCGTATCAATCTCCTCCTGCAGCTTCTTCTGCACTTCATCAGCAGCAGCGCTGCTGGTGTCGTTGCCGCCTGCTGCCACATCGCCAGCCGCCTGCTGCTGTGCATACGCATTCATGCTCTGCAGCGCTGCAGCACCAGCTGCCAGCACACCGACATCATTCATGCTTGCCAGATGTCCCACATCAAACTTGCTGACAGCATCGCTGAGCCGAAAGTTGTCATCTTTCTTGACAGTGACAACAGTGGTCTCACAGGCCTGTGCGCCATCAGCGTCTGACACACATGCATACAGCGTGTTGTTGCCTTCAGGCAGCATGAGGCTGCTGCTGAACTCGGCAATGGAGGTGCCTGTGTAGAGGCTCTTGCGAACGCCAGCTGCATCCACCACACCAAACTCATAGCTGCACAGCAGCAACAGAAAACAAGATCAACAACCGCAGGAAGTGTGTGAGCCAGAATTTGTGCAGCATTCACCAACTGCGAGTGCTGCGCTAGCAAACTGCGGTGCCAGCGACTGTATACAGTGCCGATAACAAACAACATATTCACACTCGAATAACCATCTAGTGCTGTGCTCACACCACACGAAGTTTTGCGAAAGCAAGGATATGTCAACTCACTTGAGCTTGCCGTCATCCTGATAGGCCTGTGCATTGACAGTGAATGCCGCACTTCCGTACGTATCTCTGATGGTCTCCACCTCCAGACACCCTGCCGCCAGCGTATCACTGCTGGCAAGCGCTTGAGCAGACATCCTGCAAGCCGGCTTTGCATTGAGCCGCACCGTGTCCTCTGTGCTGCCGCTTTGGCCGTTCAAGGTCATGATTGCCTTGACGGTAATCGCGGATAGTCCCTTGAGGTCAGCAGGCTGTAGGGTCAGCTGCAGCGCGGAGCTGCAGTGCTGTTCAAGTTGGGCAGCTGTGGTGACTGCCACGTCACGACAGCAGCCTCAAACCCAGCATTGAGCTTGAGCTGCAGGCTGAGAGGGCCGTCGCTGTTGTGCTTGTCAGGGCAGTTGCCAGCTGATGCCACATTGCCAGAGCTGCCACGGACACACAGCTGGGTGATTCTGCCAGTGGGGATAGGTAGCTGCGCAGGGCGCGGCGTTAGGCTGATCTGATCCATTGCTGATCTGGTGTCGACGCCTAAAACCTTGGACACTGTCACCTTGAAGGTGTGCAGCTTGTCCACTGCCAGCAGTGAAGCTGGCAGCTCCCATCGTGCACCGTTAATGTCACCCCACTTGCTGCCGCTGAAGCATGGAGCAGGGAAGTCCTCGCGAGTGCAGCTCCAAGTGTGCTTGAGCGGGACATTGCCAGCTGGATCGTCAGGATCTGACGATCCCGAAGCATCCAACTTGATTACCTTGTCACTCTTTACATCACCAGAGACACCCTTGAGGGCAGCAGTCAGGGGAGAGCCGATTGCCCGCAGGACTAGATCAGCTGATGATGAAGTGTCCTTGGAGCCAGAGAACCATACAGTGAGCTTGACGGGGTAGCTCTGGCCAGGGATGGCAGGCACAGGCCCAGGGATCACCTGCAGCAATGAAATGTCCCCAACGATGTTATCCAGCTGGTGTGGCAGGAGCTTATACTTTGTATCTGTTTGTGACATGCGGTAGTGCCGTGTGAGGCAGTTGTGCCGCAGTTTGTTATTAGCATATGGTGCAGCTGCTCAGACATGCCAGCTGCAGGCCACATCACACATGTTTGCAGACAAGACTGCACTGCAAAGAAAGCTATGTCATTATGACGCCTGTTGACTCACAAGGTCCTTCAGCTTTGAGGCCTTGTCTGGGATGGGCAGGTCGGTAGAGGACCACTGGAACTCCACCTGCACAGCACAATACACAGAAGGCAAAGCACATGGTAAGCAGTACCGAACAACATCCCTGATTGTGCGTGTATGTTGTCGCCCGGCCAAAAGACTTCCTGCAACCGTGAAGCAGCTGTTTATTGAAGTAAATGCCCCGCTGCCAATGCAGACCCTCTATCCCGGCATCATGAAGCAGCCACAGCTGTCAGCCTATTTGCGCCCCCTCACCCGTTTGCCAGCGCAGACAGACTTGGCCAGCAGCTGACTTGAGACGCGGATGCCGTCCGCAATCTTGAAGTCCTGCTGCTGCCCTCCCACACTGCTCACAGTTGGCACCTCCCCTGCACCCTTCTTGGTGAAAGTGATGCTGCTGCTGTGCGCTGCTCCCAGGAAGTTGGTCGCTGTTGCTTGTAGTGTGTAGTCAGCATTCGGCAGCGTCAGGATGCTGGCAGCTGTGATGACAAGCCTGCTGGCCTTTGCAGCGTTTGCTTTGTCAATGAGGTCTTGCAGCAGAGGGTTGAGGCTTGATTGTGCCCAAGTAAAAGTGAGGCCTCTGCCGGAGAGGTCTTTAGAGTAGCTGGCGTCAAAGGCAACATCCAAAGCACTGGACAGGTCACAGGCCTCAGAGACAGCCTGCAGCAGTAACAACGACATGTTGGTTTGAGTGTATGCACACCACTCGTGTCTGTGTGGTGGCAGGAGGTGCATGGTAGATAAGGCATGTATATACACAATGACAACTGCGCCTCGAGCACACCAGCACAGACAGCATCGTGTGCAGCATCTGTCACGCACCGTCGGGCCATCCAGTTTTGCCTCAGGAGGGGTGCAGTAGCTGCCGCAGCTTGACACCGTGACATTGCCGCTGAAGAAAGCGCCGTCCAGCATCTTGTCAGCAAGGCGATTCTGATTGGGCTTGAGCACGAGTGCGTCACCCGGCATCAGGCGTGTGGCCTGGCCCAGTGTTATGGTCAACTGCACATAACACACAATGCAGCGGCAGCGTACCCAGGTCAGGCACTGAGTGCAACACGTGCGCAGCCCACAGATCGGTGAGTAGCAGATGCGCAGCGAACTACAGTACATGGGGGAGCCATCCAGTCTCCAAACAGAAGCAGCTGGCTCCACACTGTCCAGCCTGCGGCTCACCGTTTGCTCAGACACCTCACAGGTTGCGCCCCCTCCCATGGTCAACACCTCAAAGGCAGAAGAGCAGGGGAAGCTGCCCGACTTGGCAGGTGCATTCAAGCTGACGACCACTGCATTGCCGGCGTCGGATAACTTTGCGGATGTCAGCAGCCGCACCGCAGGCAAGCAGAGCCCTCGGCATTGCACTTGCTTGATACCAACGCCTGGCTCGCATCTGAGCTCCAGGCATGCGCTACTGGGCTGGCAGACAAGGCCGCCGCTGCAGCTGTCGGGCAGGAATGAATCGCAGATCACCAGCAGCCTGTTTGCATCAGCTAGCTGCTGGATGACTGCCTTGGTTTGGCAGTACTCCACGCAAGTGCCGAGCAGCTCGCATTTGTCTTGGCCGTCAGCGGCTGAGCAGGAGCAGCTCTGGTTGGAGCTGTCCATGCTGCACTTTGAGGTGCTGCTGCAGTCGCTGTCCCGTATGCAGAGGCCTGGCTGCAAGGCACCTGTAGATGCAACACAGAGTTTGACAGATGAGGAAACAATGCACAGATGTGCCGCATGCAGACTGCAACAGCTGCATCTTGCTGCTTGACGAAGCATATCCTGAATGCCAATGTGCTGCGATAGGACGAAAGCATTGTAGTAGACGCAGTGATCAGCATTCATGACGCACCTGTTGCTCCTGGGGTGAACATGGTTCCGCCAGCCACGCCTTCAACCGCACACATGCTGAGCGTGCTGTTCAGCACAGTACCGTTGCCGCCCCTTGCAGCAGTCAAGTTGCACCTGTCCGCAGCACTGCAGCTGCCCAGCCTGGTGCAGAGCACGCCAGCACGCTTTGCAGCGCTGCCGGCTGATGACAGCTTGATTGTCTTTTGGATGTCATTGCACAGCACGACGTTGTTGGCAGTGTAGTTCTGCAGGCAGTGTTGTCCAAAGCGAGCTGCCAAAGTGTCCGCATTCTCGCTGCTGGCAGCGGCTGCTGTGACGAATGCCTGCACTGAGGTCAGGCAGTCCTGGCAGATCTGGCAAGCAGTGCGCTTCTGTGCGGGTGGTGGAGGTGGCGGGGCCACAACTACTGCTCTGCATGTGCCAATGTTGTTGCAGCTGCAGCAGGGTAGTTGCACACAACACACATACTATTGTCAGAAGAGTAACTCAGCAATCGTTGCTGCTGCGGCAGCAGGCAAGGCATGTCGTCACATGGCAAATCCAGCTCCATGGTTTGATGCAACTAGCACCATGATCTCCACTGACTGCATGATGTGTCTCATGCACCAACAAGCACTGCAATGCCAAGCAGCTACATTGTGGTTGGTAGCCACTGGGTTGGTCTGGACTATGTCTGGACATGGCGGTTCCCAGAGTGTGAAGTTTGTTCCCAGAGTGTGAAGTTTGTTCCCAGAGTGTGAAGTTTGTTCCCAGAGTGTGAAGTTTGTTCCCAGAGTGTGAAGTTTGTTCCCAGAGTGTGAAGTTTGTTCCCAGAGTGTGAAGTTCGTACCTGTCGCTGCCACCAATGCACTTGCAGACTTGCACAGTCGTTGACAGGCTGCATAGCTGGCCCTGGCCACAGTTGGCGTCTGAGGTGCAAGCCCCCGGTGGACCAAGCTCT
This sequence comes from Tetradesmus lagerheimii, assembly GCA_902809745.2. Lineage (NCBI taxonomy): Eukaryota > Viridiplantae > Chlorophyta > Chlorophyceae > Sphaeropleales > Scenedesmaceae > Tetradesmus > Tetradesmus lagerheimii. The sequence goes on from CADDIJ020002910.1 coordinate 121,334, forward strand.
GCACACAAGTCGCAGCAGTACAGCAGGTTGCAAGTCATTGACCCCAAAGCCATCTAGCAGCAAGCCATGTACAGCTTTGCTTTCCTACGTATATTAGCCTTTTAAGGCGTTTATACCTGCCGGCGCTGCTAAGAAGTGCGGTTGGGTGGGTGTAGCTTATGTGCCTGTGGTTTAGGTTGGCCTATGCTCTTAGGGGCAGGGCCTGGCCTTGCTGGACCTCTTTCTTGCTGCTGCCTTCCGGCAGCAGCAATCAGTCGTTTTTTACCCGCCCGCCCACCCCTCTTCTTGCTGCTGTTGGGGATTGTGGTGGGGCCTTGGGTTTGGGTTTGGCGGCCCCGGTTCCTTGTGTAACGAATCAAATCTTATGCAGCAAGGCGCAGTATAAACAAAGCTTTATCACAAACTGTAAGCACAGATCTGCAGTCACACCAACAACGTGCACAGGACACCACAGATGTGCTTATCAACAAGCAGATTTGCAGTGCACTCAGCCGCAGTGCATGCCCTCTTACCTGTGCTAGCGAAGATGCCACCAACCCGGCTTCCACCCACAACGCCGTCCACAGTGCAGACGTCCAAAGGCGCTCCTGCGGTGCCGTTCACCAGCACAATGCTGCATGCAGTACTGCCATCAAGGGACGAAGCACACTCTCCGAGCCTTGCACACACTGCGCCAGCTCTCAGTCCCAGGTTGCCTCGGAAGCTTGCTGCCACCACAGTAGACAGTGACTGGCAAGACGTCAGGCTGTAGCCGGCTGTACTACACCAGCTGTATAAGCCGTCGATGATTGCCTTCATGCTGGCGTTTGTGGAGATGCTGCTGCTGATGGTTGCTTGCACGCTGGTGACGCAGCTGCTGCAGCGCTCGCAGGGCGTGGCTTCCCGTGGGGGTGGCAGGGGCTTGCATTGGCCCACTGCTTGGCACTGGTCCATGCCTCTGTTGCAGCGGCAGACCTGGCTTGTACTGCTGAGGTCGCACTCTGAGGTGGCGTTGCAGTCGGTGTTCTTCTGGCACTTGCCTTCTGGTAGGCCTGCAACAGCAAACAGAAAGCACAGTTATTGTGGGTGCGGCGTCCCCAGCAGGCGCTGCACGGTTGCACCCCGGCTATGCTCTTCATCACTGTCACAGGCTGTACAGACAGTGCAGGCAGCAAGGGATGTGGCGAAGATGAGGCACTCTGCCAGGAGGCAGACGCAACACTCAAGCACACAAACTCACCAGTAGAGAGTGTGATGTCTGCTAGCTGCCTCCCGCCCGCCACTCCTTCAAAAGTGCAGAGGTCCAGCGAGCCGTTCACTGCAACCCCAGACGGCTGTAGCCTGCACGTTGCATTGAGCACTGACGAGCAGCGCCCAAGCATGTTGCACACGCTGCCGGCACGCCTGCCCGGGTAACCCCTGAAGGCGGACTTCACATAGTCTGACACCTTGCGGCATACTGCGATATCTGAACTGCTGTCGTTGCAGAACTTTTCGAAGCGTAAGGCGACCTCAGACGCTGCTGCGGTGTCTGACATAGCAGGCAGCGTGTCGACTTGCCGCAGGTAAGGCTGCATGCTGTCGAGGCACATGTTGCAAGATGCGCAGGGTGTTGTCCTGCACTGCCCGTATGACACGCACGTGTCGAGGCCACCAGAGCACGTGCATTGCGAAACAGGTGCGGCTGTGCTGCAGAAGAGGTCAGGCGAGCCACAATCTGCATTGGCAGATGAGCAGCTGCCAGCTGGTGCTGGTGTGCCTTCCGCCACAAAGCCTTCGACAAGAGGGCCGCCTGTGACGCCACTCCTTGTGCAGAGGTCAACTCCGCCTGATGAAGCAGTGCTGCCGTTTGTGATAGCCGCCACAGACACCCTGGAAGCATAACAAGAGCCAATCCAACTGTTGTGAAAGCAAGCCCAGCTTAGGACAGGAACCCTGACCAACGTTATGATGCCGCGCTGGTTCTGAAGTAGATACGACTGCTACTCCGACACCTCAGCATGGTATAACTGCCCACAGCGCCACACAAAAGGTAGCTCCATGTGACATGATGTCAGCTGTCACACGCTGGCCAAGCTTCAACTGCAGCTGAATCCAGGCTGGCAGCATGCTTTGCGCCGGCTGCTGGCTCCCTAGCCGCCGTAACAATCATGACATATTATAACAGCCTGATGACAGAGGCACATCGCACAAACTCTCACCTGCAGCTGAAGCCCAGGCTGGCAACATCACACTCCTGCAGCGCAGCACATAGTCCAGCTGACCGATGAGCCAAGTTCCTGCTATTGCCAATCGCCACTTGCACGGCAAAGCACACAGAAGCTGGGCGCCCGGTTGCCGTACAGTACTCCTGGAACTTTGTAGCCAGAGCGCTTGTACTGGATAGTGTTGGTGCAACGCCAAACACAAAGCCATTCATGGCGTTGATGCAGCGGTTGCAGCTGAAGCAGGGGCTTTCTTTGCAGCCCCCAATCTTGCGGCAGAAGTCCACACCACCAATGCAGCTGCAGAGTGGCCGTTCGTCTGCTCTGTTGCATTCAAAGCCGTCCTTCTTGCAGTCTGCATTTGTGTCGCAGGTGCCATCTGGCAGCCAGGATGAGTTGGGGGCAATGCCAGGCAGTACATGTACTGGCACAGCAGCAGACGACAAGCCTTCGGGAGCGCACAAGTCCAGCGAGGCGCTAGACAGGACTGTAGCAGGTGCTGCTGTTGTGGCTGTAACTGTGGCTAGGCTTGGTGCGGTGAGGGTGCAGCCAGCAGTGCCGCTGGTAGCAGCAATGGAGTCCATGTCGCAGAGCCCGAGGGACGTGCACAGTCCAGCTGCGCGCTTGCCTGCACACCATACGGGCAGCAGAACACAAACATACCTCAAGATACGTGACAGACGTAAGAAAAACGCAAGGTATACATAACAACACCAGAACCAGAAAGGCCTGCCAGTGATGCTTGTTCAATCTGTGTGCAGGTGCTGCGGGTCTGTCTGCAGGGGCACAGGGCATGACGGGTCATGGTTGGCTGGGCCTCACCTCTGTTGCCCGTTGGTGTGCTGACATTGATGGCGGCCGCAAGCTCCGTGCACACTGCAGCTGTGCCCAAGCTGTTGCTTGTGCAGTAGCCGTGGAAGCCAGCGGCAACCTTTGCTGCATCTGTTTCGTAGAGCTGCTTGCTGACAAACTCCCTGCCGATTGAAGTCAGGCAGTCTGAGCAGACCTTGCACGGGGTGCGCACACACGTGCCGTACGTTGCGCATTCGTCCGCTCCTGTAGCTGCATTGCAGAGGCAAAGCTGCCTTGGGCTAGTGCTCAAGCTGCACATCATCACGCCGGCTGCGTTGCAGTCAGCAGTGCTCAGGCACTTGCCGTCAGCAAGCAGCAAGCCTCTGCTGGCAGCGCTGCCAGTGCCAGCAACAGCTGAGCCGGGGGTGATGCCTTCTGCACTGCATAGGGAGATGATGCCGCTTGCTGTTGTGTTGTTGGCCAGCAGTCGAGTGGTGATTGAGCAGTTGCCCATGTCACCAACACAATCTGCAGAGAGCAGCAGAACACGACGCAGTGTGGTTGCTTGAGGGACAACTGAAAGGTTTGCTCAGCTGATGCATGTTGCGGTACTCGCTCTAGCAGAGCAGGACGCCAGCATGCACATGTATCACGTTTGCGTATGCAGCATGCATATCTTGCAGCTGATTGCATACTACAAAGTCGAGAACACATCACTTTGTCGAAGCCTTACCGCCAAGCCCCAGGCAGACAGCACCCGCTCGCTTTCCAAAGTTGCCAGCATGGCTGCGACTGATGCTGTCGGCAACCTTGGCACACAAGCTGCTGTTGCGCTGCAGGGTGCTGCTGCAGAAGGTGCTCCAAGCTGCAGATATGTCAGCAGCTGCTGATGCATTGGTTTGATGGGCTACAAAGCTGTTGGCAGCAGCCACACTGCGGACAACAACAAGAACAAGAGTTAGCGCCCAATGCGCAGATACGCAACAGAACCTGTCATCTTTGACAGGCGCCTGCATCTGATGGCAATGCAAGCATAGCCCAAGCACTGCTTTGGGCTGCTGAATCATTGTGATTACCACATTGCCAGCAGGGAACGAACTGCCGCCAAACAGCCGGCCTCTCACCATCCAGCGCATCTGCCACACTCTGTCAGGATGCACACGCCATGGTCGTAGCACATATCCACAGCAGCATCGCCACTCTCAGCGCACGTGCACGTCCTCTGTGCAGAAGCCATGCTGCACCTGAACGCGGACGCAGTGCCGTTGCTTGCAGCTGCACAGTCTGAGGTCTGTGTGCAGCGCCCCGCTGGCAAGGTGCTGCTGCTGCTGATGCCGGACACCAAGGCACCAGCGGCGCCTGTCGCACTGCACATGCTGAGCTGAGTCAGAGCAACTGCAGTTGCGTTGCCAGGTGCGGTGCTAGGGACTTGTACCGTGCAGGTGCTGTTGGCAGTAGCCCTGCATTCCCCAAGCAGCCTGCACAGCAGAGCTGGCCGCTTGCCAGTGTTGCCTTGTGAGCTGGACTTGATTGTGTTCTGCACTTGGCTGCATAGTGCGGCGCTGCGGTTCTGGCTGACACATGCTGTGAAGAATCGCTCTGCGATAGCTGTGCTGTTTGTGGCAGTCTGTTGTGTTGCGGCCAATGCGTTCATCGCACTGACGCATGCGTTGCAGTTGGCACACAGCGTTGGCTTACATTGTCCCTGCAGACACAAAGCAGCAAGCAGGGCTTGTAATAAGATGTCATGTGGCAACAGCTGCATTCAGAGTATCTGCTAGTTCCTTCGCACAAACTTGTAGTGCTGTGCACGCCCCGCTGTAGCCCCCTGCAGTGTCATATTTGCACCAAGAGTAGGCATGCATACAGCTCGTTGAGCACAGCCTCTGCAGCAATCCTGAGCCCTTACCAGTGTTGTGCATGACTCAGCGCCTGATGTGGAGTTGCAGCTGCACTGCCGGGCCACTGTGCCGGCCATGTCACAGAACAACGACGTGGAGTTGCAATCGCCATCGCTACTGCAGCCAGTTGCTGCCCTGTATGTTGCCAACGTAGCGCCACTGGTTGTGCCAGAAGCAGTGCATAGGTCCAACTGCCCCGCAGGGATGGCTGCAGTACTTGTGTTGGAGCCTAACGCACACTCTGGTCCAATCGCGCTACTGCATTCGGCGAGAGCAGTGCACAGCAGACCGGGACGCTTGCCGGCACTGCCTGCTGTGCTGCTGGCAATCAGCTGCTGCACCTGTTGGCACATGCTGCTGCTGCGGCCGCTGGACAGGCACCGGGTGGAGAATGCTAACGCGACAACTTCTGCGTTGGCTGTGCCTTGCTGCGAAGCCATTGCAGAGTGCCAATCTAACAGGCAGGAGCGGCAGACGGCGCACGGTTTGCGCTTGCACGTGTATGCGTCGCGGCAGGTGTCTTCGCCGCCATTGCAGCTGCACACTTTGGTGGCTGGGGTGGTTGCGTCAGCTATGGCATCACAGAAGAGGTCTGCGCTGCCGCAGTCACTGGTGTTGAAGCAGCGGCCGGTGGGGGGCACTGCGAAGACGAGCGACACAGCATAGCGTCACGTTCGGATCGAGCAGGCTTTGAATTCAGCATGAGCAAGCACGAATGCGGGCATGCTGTATTGCTAGTTTGCAGCTGATGCAGCCCACCAGAAAACAGCAACTACATGCAACAAAGGGTGCCATGTGACGGAGTCGTGGTTTGATGTAGATACTCACCCAGAACGGCAGTGAAGCCTGGCAAGAGGTCACCAGTAGAAATGCCTTGCACAGTGCAGGCGTCAATGGTGCCTGCAAAGAAAAGACCAGCGCATGTTGGCATCAGGGCCATTGCAATCACATGCCTTCCAGAAGTGTATTTTGCCCTGCCAAAGGGACTGAGGCTGCTGTGTAAGGACGCTTTCCTGCTCCTTGCACCTCTGACTGCAGACCCAACACAGTGATGGAGGCACAGCTCAAACCTGCACAAGCATGGCAGTTGCATTAGAGCCCCAATGTACAATGCCACCCATGCCTCTCACCATTGATGCGTACTCCACTGAGGCTGGTAGCAGCTGCACGAGGGTTCTCACAGCTGCCAGGGCGTGTAGTACTGTTGGCTTGGCCGCCAACCACACACTCCTTCAACTGCATGCACACCGCTCCAGCTCTGAGGCCGCGGCGCCACCTCTCGCTGCTGCTCGTTATGTGCCCCCGCAGAGCACTGCAGCTGCTGTCTGGTCTGCCAGTGGCCAGGCAGTAGTCGCCGAGTGCCTTTGCAACTTCTGCAGCGCTGCCAGACAACGGTAAGTTCTGCCTACAGGCGTCTGCAAACTGTGCGATACATGCTGAGCATGTATCGCATCCATACCCTGCCTTGACAACAACACGCTGCGCCGGGAGATCGAGGTAAGGCCCAGACACGGTGAAGCTCTGGATCATGTCGCTTTGCTGGAGGTCTGTGTGGGTGAAGCGGTACGAAGCCCTGCATGTGACCTCCTGCCCAACACCCAGCGTGAAGGGACTAGTTAGGACGCCGCAATGCACGCCAGATGTGATGTGTGGTGCCGCAGTCACTGCGACGTTCCTCAGAGCAACGTTGCTCTGGGAGCGGAGCCAAATGGAGAACGTCACAAGGGAGCCTGCAGCATCAGAAAGCGGTTGATGGAGGTTAGCAAGTGCCAATCATCGCAACATTTGCCGTCCTGCTCACATACCCACAGCAGTAGCGTTTGGCACAGACAGTGAAGCTGCTAACTTGTCAGCAGCTGCTAGCTGCAGCCTGATGCGTCATGCACACCATGACGCCTTACCTGCGACTGTCACGTTTGAAGCGTTTGCCGTAGCCGAGACAGCAAGGCTACGCCGTTGCTCCAAGGCAAGTGTCTTGCTGCTGCTCAGCTCTCCGGTAACAGCTGCAGTTGTGTTGCTGCGTGGTGTGGCTGTTGCCGTGGCTGTTGCAACAAGCTGAGCAGCCTCAAAGTCGTCCTGCGTTACTGCAAACACGGTGGTGTTGCAGCGTGCTGATTTACGCGGCTCCAGTGTTCCGAGAATGCAGCCGCCCCTGCCGAGGATACTGACTGCATCCAGCCTCACATTGCCGGTGTTGAGCACAGAAGTTGGCACAGTGACGTTGCCAGCTGCAGGCACCAGGTCACACAACAGTGCAGCTGTTAGTGTACACGCGTGTCATGTGCCGCCTTCCGCCCCAAAGCATGCACGCAAATGCACACTGCCTGCTGCTTGGAGCAATGTGCGTGCGGCGAGCCAAGCATCCACCCACAACGATGCCTGGCTCAGTAAAAAGGTGGCACATGCGGGCACTGCTTCCGTGCTCATGCGTTCACTCACGTGCAATTGTTGGCAGCACGCCTGACTCTGCTGCCAGCACTTCGACCTTGAGTGCAGGAGCATACGCAGGCTGCACCACCACTAGCTGCGCAACAGCTGCATTGCTGAGCTCCTTAGCCGTTGCCGTCGCTTGCAGAGCCAGCGGCCCAGCTTCGAACGTTGCCTGGTCAAACGTGAATATGCCTGTACATGTGATGGCTGCTCCGACCTCCATTAGGGAGAGTGGGAGGCTGGCGATGCTGCTGTTGGTGCTTGTCCACATGCAGCTGAGGTTGGCGAGGGGAGGCGTTGTGAGGATGGTTACTTCACGCAAGCGCGTGGTGCCAATGTTGGAAGCACGGACGATGTAGATGATGCTTTCACCTGCACAGGGGTGGCAGCATCTGGTGTTACGTGCGGCCAGCAGTAGGTGGTTGCACACACATGCACAAAGATGGTGCTGTAGAGATGCAGCTACAAAGTAGCACGCGTGAGCACCACCAACTTTGGTCATGTCTGCTGTCCAGCATGCCCACAACATGACACGCTGCAGCATACCACACAGAGGAGCAGCATCCACAGCAGCGCTTCTCACCAGCAGCAGCCACCCAGCCTTGAGCAACAGAGCATGAAATATCCAAGGCTGGTGTGCGGTCAATCTGCACAACCTCGGCTGCATCCAAATTGATCGTCAGCTCCTTGTTGATGCCACGAGGCACTGCCTGTGCCTCTGTAACTGCCACCACAAAGGTACCGTTGTCAAAGTCGTCCTGTGTTACATCTTGCTTCAACGTGCAGTACTCAACCTGGCCAGGAGACAGCACTGCCATAGAGCATGTGCTGGCAGAGCCACCTCGGATGAAGACAGCGGCAAGCCGCACGTTTCCAAAGTTGCGGACCTTCACAGGGCAGCTTGAGACACCAGCTGCATGACAGGCGCAGTAGCAACAGCACGGGCGTTAGCAGCTGGCCCCGAGACATGCCAGCGACTGCAATGCAGCATGTACAACAGCACGCGCGACTACATGACTTACTGCAGATATCTATTGCAACACCAAAGCCTCGAGCAGCATGCTTACATGCACGTGGCGGCTTGGTGCAGTTGCTGCCCAGCACATCGATTTCAAGCTGGGGCACAGGCACAGCAGTGATGGTCGCTGGCGCTGCAGTCACGACTGCAGCCAAGTTGGCTGCAGTGACACTGGCGTTCAGCGTGTAGCTTCCTGCCTCGATATCCTCTAAGGTAATGAGCATTGCCCCGCTGCAATGCACCGAGGTCTTGACTGGGATAACAACAGCGTCTGTCAGGGGCTTGTCGCAGATCAGGCTGTCAGCTAGGGCAGCAGCCAGGCCGAGCGTGACACCCTGAAGATGGATGTTGCCAGTGTTGCTGATTGTGACGTTGAACGCTGCCGCAGTTCCTGTCAAATAAGCAGCAGCATTGCCAATAAGTCAGGCGGATTGTTGCTGTTCGCCGCAGAGCAGTTGGGGGTAGGTAGCGTAGTACGGAGAGGCGTTGCACAGGTTAGCGCAGGTTAGCGCAGGTTAGCGCATACACGTCAAGAAAACATGAGCATGCAAACAGGCAAGCTACAGCAGCGATACACGCAGGTGCTTCGCACACTCTTACCTGCATTGTTGGCTGTTGTCACGTTTGTGGCCACTGATACCACTGCTGCTGGCGTCTGCACAAGCTTTACTGTCGCTGTGTAGTTGCCAGCCACTTCTGTTCCACCACTGTTGACTGACACAGCTGTAACACGTGTTGTGCTGCTCATGCTGCCATTTTCAAAGTGATCCTGGCTGGCAACGACAGTTATGCTGCATGCATTGCTAGCACCTACTGCAAGCACAGCGGTGTCACAAGTGACTGTGCCGGCAGATGCGTGTGGTGAGATGCTGCTGAGGCGTATGTTGCCGGTGTTGGTCACTTGGACGTTCTTGCACGTCAACAGCTCCCCTGCAGATCACACACACGTCTTAGTGGCTGCAGAGGCTTTACGAGATACAGACTCCTGGCAAAGAGGTGCAAGCAGTTGCAAGTTGAATGGATCAACCACCGGCCACAGATGTATCAACCAACCACCAATTAACCATCAACCACCAGTGTATCACCACCGCTGCGGATGTTGCAGCAGCACCGCTGATGCACACCACACCCCAACGCAACACAACCGCTAGCAGACATCACCTGCAACCGACATTCATATGCCAGTGTTACGTATGTATGTGCCATAACGTACTGTCATGAAACATACAAACCAGCACAAGTCACTCTGGCTGCTCTTTCCATAACTGTTCACACTACATGACCTTGCCACAACACTGGACAGCACTACCAATCAACCCTCAATGATTCAAACATTAATAGACATCCGTTCAACCCTCGGTGCGCTTGACTCAAAGAACACACCAATGAGGACACTCAAAGCAACCACCACCACATGGTACAACACAGATGATAGTGGGATAATGCACTTATGACCGGATTCGTACGGGTGATTCGTTTTCAGTTGTTGTGTTACTTCTCCTGGGCAATGAGGCAGTTCCTTTACTTTCAGCGTAGATTTGCATCGTGGTTTGCCTATCTACTAGGCACTGCATGCTGCATGCATGTGTCACATGTGGCCGGAAGCTGATGATGCAGTTGAATGAGCTGCTGGCAGCTGCTGGCAAACGCACCTGCAAGTTGTGGCAGCGTGCATCCTGACGTATCAACAGTAACCAGAAGTTCAGGGAGACTGGGTACAGTGATGACTGGTAAGGCCACGCTGACTGGCGCAGCCAGGTTGGCAGCTGCCGCAGACACCTCAGGGCTGAGGTCACCCGCCTCAATGGCATCCTGGCTGAAGCTGAAGCTGCCACCGCAGGACAGGCTGGAGTTGGCAGCCAGGTCTGATGCAGCTGGCCAAGAGTCGCCAGTAGTTGGGTCAACGCACGTAATGCTGCCATCACTGCTGTTGCCAGACAACACAGGCACCACGACTTGCAGGCCACGTAGCTCGACGTTTCCAGTGTTGAAGAGCATGAAATTATATGCCACGCATGCGCCTGCATGTTCACACAAAAGTTGGAGAAGATGGATGGTCTTATTCACTAACTGGGTGCACAGCATACAACTTGTTCTACAGGGTGCTAGTGACACGACGGCACGCACAGCAGACCACAGCTTCACAAGCAGCAGCATAATGCCATGCCAAAGGCCCCTGCAGCGGACACGATATAGCTCCAGTTTGCATGCTTGAGCGTTGCATTGTTACACCTGCCATCATGTCTCCAGCAGGCACCACACCAACCTCAACGGCACTAACACCACTGTACCCCTGCTCACCTGCTTTAGTCACAGTAGTTGGGCTTGCAGTAGCTTCCTCAGTGCGCATGCTGTGCCTGAGGGCAGACACCAGCGTCAGTGCCTCTGTATCTGCAAATGTGACGTCGCTGCTGTTGCTGCCTATGGGAGTTGCTACACCAGAGACGCCAACGCTGATGGTGTACGCTGAGTCATCATCTGCAGCGTCCAAGTCAGCTTGCGAGACCATCTGTTTGACCTTGCATGTAGTTTTGCCCTTTGGCTGCAAAACGCCGAACTCACAACCGTAGGCGATGGCAGAACCCGTGCCTGTGACGGCTCCTCCCTGCAGGCGCACGTTACCGCTGTTGGTCACCTCCACAGCGCAGGCCAGCGCGCCGCCAGCAGCGCTAGGCAGGCTGCAGTTGGCGCCCACCACGTCCACCAGCAGGCCAGGCAGGTTGAGCGGCACAACAGCCACAAGCTGCGAGGACGCAGCAGTAGTGGCGTTGCCAGCGCTGCCGCTGCCCGTCACGCTGATCTGCTGGGGCCCTGCCTCCAGGGCATCCTGGTCAAACGACAGCAGGCCGCTGCAGCTCACAACAGAGCCGGAGCCGTCAACAGACAGCACGGCCAGGGTGACGCTGTCTCCAGCTGCTGCAGGCACAGCGTTGGCGCTGTCGCATGCCAGGTTTGTCGGAGCTGGTGCTACAGCCACCTGCACATCACGCAGAGTGACGCTCCCTGTGTTGCCAAGCACAAATGTTGCACGCACGGCATCTCCTGCTGCTGCCACGTAGCTCTGGTTGACGTTGGCTGACAGGTCCATGGCTGCAGTCTGGTTGAGCGGCACGGTTGCACTGTCAACAGAGATGCTGGTCAGGGCAGTGACGGGGCCGCGCGGGGTTGCTGTGGCAGCATTTGCAGCCAGCACTGCATAGCCGGCATCAAAGTCTTCCTGGATCAAAGCTCGGGTCATGAAGCAGCGTGTTGCAGTTTCTGGCTCCAGCAGGGCAACATTGCAGTTGTTGTCATCACCAGTCACTGCCACATTGTCCAGGCGCATGTTGCCGCTGTTGCGCACCTCCACAGGGCATGTCACGTTGCCAGCTGCATCAACAAAGCAACAAAGGCGAGGCAGGCAGAGGGACCGTTTCAGCAATGGTGCGTCATGTTGTGGTCATGCCTGCAGCCTGCAACGCATAACAGTAGCACCCGAGTTTGCTGCAGATGAGTCGTACGAGTTTATCAAAGGAACATGTTGTACACAGCGCAGTTCACAATGCAGCACAAAGACAGGGGAAGCAGCAGTCTCAACACTCACGCATGCGTGCTGGCTTGGTGCAGTTGAGTGCGTCCACGTCCAGCTGCAGGCTTGGGCTGGCTGCCACCACCACCTCCACAGTGTTGGAGGCAGGGCCAGGCCCACCCAGGTTGGCCGCAGACCCGCCAGCAGTGAAGTTGCGCGAGCCAGCCTCCAGCGCATCCTGGCTGAAGGCAAAGCTGCCGCTGCATGTCACAACACTACCAACAAGCAAGTCTGCTGGCAGAGTGATAGCAGCAGTGCCGTTGTTGCAGACCATAGCCTCAATGTTTGGTACAGCAAGCGTGATGCCACGAAGATGGGTGTTGCCGCCATTGGTGGCTGTCACTGTCAGCTGCACGATAGTGCCAGCGCGGTCAATGACTGCACTGCCGTCAGTGCGGTCCAGGTTCAACACCAACTGGCGCCGGACTGGCAGAGTCACTGTCACCGCATTAGATGCAGTGGCTGGAGCTGAGTTGGTACCTGATGGTGCTGCTGTCGCTGTCACAGCCAGGGTCATGTTGCCTGCCTCAAAGTCGTCTTGGGTTGCTGTCTTGTTTACGAAGCAGGTGATGTTGCTGGCAGCTTTGGGCTGCAACACAGCCTCAAGAGGGCAAGCGGCGTCACCTGAGGTTTGAACACCGTTCAGCCTGACATTGCCGGTGTTGCGCACCAGAACTGCGCAGACCATGTGTTCGCCTGCAAGTCAGCATTCACAGATGTGCGGTCAGTACACAGAAGGCTGTGATCTTGCTGTTGCTGCTCAGTGCATGCACCAACCACAGGCATCTGGTGCCCAATGCATGTGATCCGCATTTGCACATGCAATGACCAACACACACCTTGCTGTTGCATCAACCACGAACCTGCATTGCTTGGAGCTACACAGCTGGACATATCAACTGCCACTGACAGTGCTGGAGTGTTGGGCACAGCAATGGCTGGCAGAGCCATGGTGACTGCTGCAGCCAGGTTGGCAGCTGCTGCGGACACCACAGGGCTCAGGTCACCCGCCTCAATGGCATCCTGGCTGAAGCTGAAGCTGCCACTGCAGGACAGGCTGGAGGTGGCAGCCAGCTCTGATGCAGTCCAAGTGCTGCCATCACTGGTGTGAGTGCATGTGATGGTATTGTTGTTGCTGCTACCAGCAAACGCAGGGACCAACAGCTGCACACCACGTAGCTTGACGTTGCCGGTGTTGATAACAGCAAAGCCATAAGTAACGGGAGTGCCGCAAACAGAGATGTTGGTGGGCCACTCATCATATCCAATGGATCTGGTCACGTCACTCCTTCCCATGTGATTGAAGCTCACAATGCAGCGCAGTACAGACAACTAATTGCTGAAGCTGTAAGATGTGTGCCAGCTACTGTTCACGCATGTTTGGCACGTTTTGTTGCTGCTGCTGAGCATATGATGAACAGCATCAGCTGTGCGACACATGCTGCAGCATGTTCACACATGTAAGTTGTTACCTACCTGCTTCAGTCACGGTGGTTGGGCTGGCAGTGGTAGTGTCCACGCTCAGGCCGCGCCTGACCGCAGGTGCCAGGGCAAGCAACTCAGCATCGCCACGTGTGATGTCACTGTTGTTGCTGCCCATGGCTTTTACCGTAGCAGAGACGCCCACACTGACAGTGTGAGACGCATCTGCATCTGCAGCGTCAAGGTCTGTCTGTGATACCAGCTGTTCGACTTGACAGTTGAACTTGCCACCCGGCTGCAGAACACCAAAGTCGCAGGCAGTGACAGTTGCAGACCCTGTGCCTGTGACGGCTCCTCCCTGCAGGCGCACGTTGCCGCTGTTGGTCACCTCCACAGCGCAGGCCAGCGCGCCGCCAGCAGCGCTGGGCAGGCTGCAGTTGGCGCCCACCACGTCCACCAGCAGGCCAGGCAGGTTGAGCGGCACAACAGCCACAAGCTGCGAGGACGCAGCAGCAGTGGCGTTGCCAGCGCTGCCGCTGCCCGTCACGCTGATCTGCTGGGGCCCTGCCTCCAGGGCATCCTGGTCAAACGACAGCAGGCCGCTGCAGCTCACAACAGAGCCGGAGCCGTCAACAGACAGCACGGCCAGGGTAACACTGTCTCCAGCTGCTGCAGGCACAGCGTTGCTGTTGTCGCACGTCATGTTGCTCAGTTCAGGTGACACTGCAACTTGCACAGACCGCAGAGTCACGCTGCCAGTGTTGCCAATTGTGAAAGTGGCTGTCACAGTGTCTCCTGCTGCTGCCACGTAGCTCTGGTCAACGATGGCTGACAGGTCCATGGCTGCAGTCTGGTTGAGCGGCACTGATGCACTGTCAGAGGGGATGGTCACAAGGGCAGTGACGGGGCCGCGCGGGCTCGCTGTGGCAGCATTTGCTGCCAGCGTGACCACTCCAGCGTCGAAGTCATCTTGTGTCAATGCACATGTCATGGAGCAGCGGGCCGCAGTGTCTGGCTCCAGCAGTGCAAAGTTGCAGTCGTTGTCATCACCAGTCACTGCCACGTTGCCCAGGCGCATGTTGCCGCTGTTGCGCACCTCCACAGGACATGTCACGTTGCCGGCTGCATGAAGGCAACAACAAAGGCAAGTAGGCAGAGGGACCGTTTCAGCAGCGGTGCGTCACGTTGTGGTTGTTCTTGCAGCCTGAGCGGCATGATCAACATCATGTTGGCACATGCAACTGCTGTAATTGAGACGCGCTCATCAAAGCACCATATCGTACACAGCGCCTTCCAGTGAGCACAAACACAGAAGAAGAAGCAGTGGCAGTACTCACGCATGCGTGCTGGCTTGGTGCAGTTGAGTGCGTCCACGTCCAGCTGCAGGCTTGGGCTGGCTGCCACCACCACCTCCACAGTGTTGGAGGCAGGGCCAGGCCCACCCAGGTTGGCCGCAGACCCGCCTGCAGTGAAGTTGCGCGAGCCAGCCTCCAGCGCATCCTGGCTGAAGGCAAAGCTGCCGCTACACTCACGGCTGACACCGGCGACAAGCAAGTCAGATCCAAGAGGACTGCTACAAGTCAGGCCCCCAAGATCTGGCATGCTCAGGGTGATGTTGTGCAGGTGAATGTTGCCGGTGTTGCTGGCAGTCACTGTCATCTGCACCACAGCACCCGCCCTGTCGATAACCACAGAGCTGGTGCGTGCCAGAGTTAGCACCAGCTGGCGCCGCACTGGCAGCGTAACTGCCGCAGAGTCTTCACCAGTGACTTGACCAGGAGTTGTGCCGCTGGGTGTGGCTCTTGCTGTCACAGCCAAGGTCATGCCACCATTCTCAAAGTTGTCCTGGGTTGCAGCCTGGCTGACTGTGCAGCTTGACGTCATGTTGGGGAGAAGGATGGGGGTGTCTGGTGTACAGCTGCCGCCACCTGGAGCTACAAGCGTGATGCTACTGAGCCTGACATTGCCGGTGTTGCGCAGGGTAGCCGTGCAGGACAGCATCTCGCCTGCGCAAGCAACGGAGGCAGCAAGCACGGCCTTAGCAGTACCTCACACCTGCCCAAGTATTCAACAACACTCACCCCAGCATGCACTTACACTACCACCGCACATTGTTGTTTGCTATGTCTGCAGCAACGAGTTGCACATGCATTCCGAGCCGATGTCTCATACCTGCATTGTCTGGCTTGGTGCAGCTCGATGTGTCAGCAACGACTGACAGGCTGGGTGTGTTGAGAACGGTTATGGTTGGCAAGGGTAGGATGACTGGCGCAGCCAGGTTGGCAGCTGCCGCAGACACCACAGGGCTGAGGTCACCCGCCTCAATGGCATCCTGGCTGAAGCTGAAGCTGCCACTGCAGGACAGGCTGGAGTGGGCAGCCAGGTCTGAGCCGGCTGGCCAAGCACTCCCTGTGCCTGACACAATGCAGGTGATGCTGTTGTCGATAAGGTCTCCAGCTAGCAGTGGCACAAGCAGCTGCAGGCCGCGCAGCTTGACTTTGCCAGTGTTGGTGACAGAGCAGCCGTACAAAAGGGTGGTCCCTGCAGAGTACGTAAGCGTGTCAGCAGAAGTTGTGAGCACAGGAACGTACGCAACTTGAGCACAAGACGTTTGCAACCACGCAGGTGCTGAACAGCGTGTGACACGCAGCGGCAGCTGCTGGCCTGATGCATCAAATTTAATAAAAAAATTGCTGCAGGGTCAGAACCTCACCTGCAGTTGCGACTGTGGTTGGGCTTGCGGTACCGCTGTCCAGACTGACAGCTGGCCGCAGAGCTGCGGCCAGCGCCACTGGCTCTATATCTGAATATGTCACATCGCTGCTGTTGCTGCCCATGGGTGTGGCTGCACTAGAGACGCCAATGCTGACAGTGTACGCTGAGTCATCATCTGCAGAGTCAAGATCTGCTTGTGACACTGCTTGCTGCACCTGGCACCTGAACTGAGCACCAGGCACCAGGACATCAAACATGCAGTTGCTTGTGATTGCAGACCCTGTGCCTGTGACGGCTCCTCCCTGCAGGCGCACGTTGCCGCTGTTGGTCACCTCCACAGCGCAGGCCAGCGCGCCGCCAGCAGCGCTGGGCAGGCTGCAGTTGGCGCCCACCACGTCCACCAGCAGGCCAGGCAGGTTGAGCGGCACAACAGCCACAAGCTGCGAGGACGCAGCAGCAGTGGCGTTGCCAGCGCTGCCGCTGCCCGTCACGCTGATCTGCTGGGGCCCTGCCTCCAGGGCATCCTGGTCAAATGACAGCAGGCCGCTGCAGCTCACAACAGAGCCGGAGCCGTCAACAGACAGCACGGCCAGGGTAACACTGTCTCCGGTTGCTGCAGGCACAGCGTTGGTGCTGTCGCATGTCAACCCTGTCAAAGCTGGTGCTACAGCCAGAAGCACATCACACAGAGTGACGCTCCCTGTGTTTCCAACAACAAACATAACCCGCACAGCGTCTCCTGCTGCTGCCACATAGCTCTGGTTGACGTTGGCTGACAGGTCCATGGCTGCAGTCTGGTTGAGCGGCACGATTGCGCTGTCAACCGATATGCTGGTCAGGGCAGTGACGGGGCTGCGTGGGGTTGCTGTAACATTGGTAGCTGCCAGAGAGACCATTCCAGCATCAAAGTCTGCTTGTGTCAGGGCGCGTGCCATGAAGCAGCGTGCTGTTTGCTCGGGCTCCAGAAGTGCAACGTTGCAGTCGTTGTCATCACCAATGACGGCCACGTCAGCTAGGCGCATGTTGCCGCTGTTGCGCAGCTCCACAGGGCATGTCACGTTGCCGGCTGCAATGCAAACAAGCACACCAGGAAAGTTGGTTGCATGCATGTTTCATTTGGATCAACAGCGGCTTGCTTGGCAACACAATAGCATGCATGCATATGAAAGGCGTCTACGCAGTGGCCCTTTTGGAGTCCTGCTTGCAAGCCCCTTCAAAAGCTGACATACAACTGCAGCAGCTGCAGCCCTACTCACGCATGCGTGCTGGCTTTGTGCAGTTGAGTGCGTCCACGTCCAGCTGCAGGCTTGGGCTGGCTGCCACCACCACTTCCACAGTGTTGGAGGCAGGGCCAGGGCCGCCCAGGTTGGCCGCAGACCCGCCAGCAGTGAAGTTGCGCGAGCCAGCCTCCAGCGCATCCTGGCTGAAGGCAAAGCTGCCGCTGCACACGATGCTGCCAGCGCCCACCAGCAGATCAGCTGGAAGAGCAACAGGACCATCTGCATTGGTACACGTCAGGTTCTCCAGGCCTGGCACATCCAGGGTGACGTCACACAGATGAGCGTTGCCGCCGTTGCTGGCGGCTACAGTCATTTGCACCACAGCATCAACCTTGTCGACCACAGTTGTGTTGTCGCTGCGCACCATTGACAGCACCAGCTGACGCGTAACTGGCAGTGCGATTGTCAAAGACACAGGAGCTGTGATGGTGGACAGGCTGGCGCTGTTAGACACTGCAGACACGGTGACAGCTAGTGTCATGTTGCCAGCTTCAAAGTGGTCCTGGGCAGATGCCATTTCTACGGTGCAGGAGACCGTTTGGTTGAGATCCAGTACGCCAATTGGTGGGTTGCAGGTACCCTCACTGATGGTGATGCTGTTGAGCCGGACGTTGCCGTTGTTGACAACTGTTACAGGGCACACCAGGGGCAAGCCTATGCAACAGACAGCAGGAATGCAGACGCAAAGTTCAGCACAGGTGATTTGCCCTAACGACAACAACAATGGTGGGCCAATGAAAGAGAGGTGTCGAGTCAAACAAAACACTGTTGACTGCATGTGTCTGGAGTGGTATGCTACTTTGTTTGTGCGGTGTGGCGTCGACGATGTGTGTTTGTTGCGCCCGGCGGAGCGCAGGACCGGCCTCAACCGGCAACGAGGCCCAACGGCTGTGGCTTTGAACAGCCACATGTGTTGGGCCAGCGGGTAACATCAAACAAATGTAACACACAAGAAAGATACATACATCCAAGACAACACAGCAAACACGACAGCAACACAACACTCCAATATAGTATCAGCTCAACTCCTGCGCAGCCGAATCTGGTGCCGCGCAAGACTCACAGAGCGCTGCAACACCTGGACATATGCACTTGCTTCACCATGCTTGAATATGCAGCAACAGACACTCTCACGCCATGCACACTAGCCCTGGTCTGCATGCAGACAGAGGGGGGCGACAAACTGCGGCCATGCTCACAGCACAGGCGTTGGCGTTGGCTGGTCAACCTGCCACACCATGAGACAGAGTCATGCGCTCAGCAGGGCAGCCAAGTACACAAAGTGCAGCTGAATACTCTGAGAGCAAGAACACCACAAGATGCAACGCTGATGCTACCAGGTGCTTGTAGAAGCTGCACAGCCACCGACAGGCTGGCTGTGCAGACAGCAAACGCACAACCAACAGTCAGGCTTGCGGGTACGAACTAGCAGGTGTAGACTGGCATCAACGCTAAGCTGCAGTGACAAGCATACTGCACATCATGCAGGCACAAAGCCAATTGCATCTACGGATGCTGGCAGGTGGTCAACTGTCGACCAGTGCAGCTGCTGCAGCAGTTGCAATGTCACTGCTGCAACCAGGGCCTGGCCCACCTGCATGGCCTGGTACTGTGCAGCTTGATGTATCCACTGACACGGAAACGCTGGGAGTGATGAGCACAATGATGGACGGCAGAGGTGCTGTGACAGGTCCTGCAGGGAAGTTGGCAGCTGCCGCAGACACCACAGGGCTGAGGTCACCCGCCTCAATGGCATCCTGGCTGAGGCTGAAGCTGCCACTGCAGGACAGGCTGGAGTTGGCAGCCAGGTCTGAACCAAGTGTCCAAAGGCTGCTGTCAGCAGCATAGTTGCAGATGATTGTGCCGTCACTGCTGTTGCCAGAGAGAGCAGGGACCAGCAACTGCAGACCAAGAAGCTTGACGTTGCCAGGGTTGGCCACAGAGAAGGCACAGGAGACAGCGGCGCCTGTGGTGCACGGCGTCAGCAACAGGCAGCATTGTGTCAGTGGCGACGAGTAGCTCGGCAATGACTGCAGTCAAGCAAATCCCTTGCAACACATTGTAAGCAAAGGGGATGTGTGTAGATGTCAACAGTGGTGCAGTGAGCTTCTACTGCACAGGTACAATGGCACCAGTGCAACACATGCTGCAGCCTGCAACCTTTGAGCATTGAGTCAATGTGCGTGAGCATGCAAGATGAGCTCACCTGCTGCATCAACAATGGTGGGGCTTGCACTTGTAGCACTTATGACAAGGCCATGCAGTACCGCAGGAGCAAGCACCACATCTTGAGCTTCTCCACTTGCAACAGCACTGCTGTCGCTGCCCATGGGTGTTGCAGTGGCAGTTATGCCAACGCTGACTGCATGTGACGAGTCAGCGTCTGCAGCGTCAAGGTCAAGCTGCAATACTGTTTGCTCCACCTGGCAGGTGAACTTGCCGCCAGGCTGCAGAACACCAAAGTCACAGCCGATAGCGATTGCTGCGCCTGTGCCTGTGACGGATCCTCCCTGCAGGCGCACGTTGCCGCTGTTGGTCACCTCCACAGCGCAGGCCAGTGCGCCGCCAGCAGCGCTGGGCAGGCTGCAGTTGGCGCCCACCACGTCCACCAGCAGGTCAGGCAGGTTGAGCGGCACAACAGCCACAAGCTGCGAGGACGCAGCAGCAGTGGCGTTGCCAGCGCTGCCGCTGCCCGTCACGCTGATCTGCTGGGGCCCTGCCTCCAGGGCATCCTGGTCAAACGACAGCAGGCCGCTGCAGCTCACAACAGAGCCGGAGCCATCAACAGACATCATGGCAAGGGTGACGCTGTCTCCGGTTGCTGCAGGCACAGCGTTGGTGCTGTCGCATGTCAAGCCCAAAACAGCCGGGGAAACAGCCAACTGCAAGTCGCGCAAGGTGACGCTGCCTGTGTTGCCCAAAGTGAAAGTGACAATGACACCTTCTCCTGCTGCTGCCACATAGCTCTGGTTGACGTCGGCTGACAGGTCCATGGCTGCAGTCTGGTTGAGCGGCACGATTGCGCTGTCAACAGAGACGCTGGTCAAGGCAGTGACGGGGCCGCGTGGGCTCGCTGTGGCAGCAGTTGCGCTCAACTCAGCAAGCCCAGCGTCGAAGTCATCTTGAGTCAAGGCACGTGTCATGGAGCAACTTGCTGTGGTGTTGGGATCCAGGAGTGCAATGTTGCAGTCGTTGTCATCACCAGTCACTGCCACGTTGTCCAGGCGCATGTTGCCGCTGTTGCGCAGCTCCACAGGGCATGTCACGTTGCCGGCTGCAGGAGCGTTGCAGGAGCAGCAGGCACACGCGGGCGCATCAAGATGTGTGGCTGTTTACAAAGTACATATGTGCCACAGTGTCAGCCTGGAGCAGGAAGCAAACAGGGCATGCCAACGTGCTGGGGCTAGCACAGCACAGCGCAGCACAGCTCTACAATCTGCAGGAGCAGTGCCCCGCATACATGAGCATGTGCTTAGCCAGATGGAGCTTCACTGGGTTGAGACAACCCAGTGAAGCTCCATCTGGCCAAGCACATGCACAAGCACAAGCACAGCACATGCACATGCACAAGCACAGCACATGCAGATGCACATGTACGCGGGGCAATGCTAGAGGAGCAAGATTTGGTGAGTGGCCAGGCAACAGCACATTGCAGTACATCAGACGCAAAGAGCAGCACCAGCAACTCACGCATGCGTGCTGGCTTGGTGCAGTTGAGTGCGTCCACGTCCAGCTGCAGGCTTGGGCTGGCTGCCACCACCACCTCCACAGTGTTGGAGGCAGGGCCAGGGCCGCCCAGGTTGGCCGCAGACCCGCCTGCAGTGAAGTTGCGCGAGCCAGCCTCCAGCACATCTTGGTCATATATGAAGCTTCCACCACAGGCTACATGCTGGTTGACAGCCAACTGTGTCACAGCAGATGACATGTTTTGCCCCTCACAGAACACCTCAACTCCTGGAATAGTGATGTTGAGCTGCCGTACAGCAGCGTTGCCAAGGTTTGCCACAGTTAGGTTGAAGTTGATGAAAGTTCCTGCAAGTGGCAGCAACAAACAGACATTGTGCTGCGTCAGTGCCCACAGGTGTTATGGTCATTATGGTTGGCATGATGACAAGCATTTCTGCCACCGCCTGTACCACGCATTTCAGCAAAGCATACAGACTAACAACATTTGTGTTTGCCCCTCACCTGCAACAGATACCAAGCCTGATGACGCTTGCAGGAAAACAGTGATGGCAGGCTGCAGCAGCAGCTCCACATGTGCCGCATCCTGTGCATACACAACATGGCTTGAGTTGCTCAGGCTGTATGCTCGCACGGATACCGCTGCCTCAAAGAGCTCCCCATGTGCATTAAAGTTGTCAAAGTTTAATTGGGATGTCAGGTGGTGCGTTTGGCAGTAAGTGCTCTTGCCAGGGCCAAGTACGAAGACTTCGCAGCTGGTGTGTCCCACGACTGTTACATCATGCAGCCAGTCTGTGCCGGTGTTGGTGATGATTGAAGTGCAGGAGACGTTGGTGCCTGCAGCATTCATATACAGGCAGACGCAGGGAGCAGAGCACAGAGCGCGTCAGCATGCGATGGTGGCAAGCAATGTCAAAATAGGACAACACCATCACTGCTCTCCCTAACAGTCCACAATCCTAGCGCAGCCCGCTTTGTGACCAGCACACTGCACATCAACTCGTACAATCTGCACAAGCTGCCACAGACTGTGCTTACCTGCTTGAGACGCGGTAGTGCAGCTTGCGTTGAGCACCTTGACATCCACTGCTGCAGACACATTGCTGTGCAGCTGCAGCTCTGAGGTGGCAGAGCTGTCAACCTTGCATACAAACGCCAGTGGATAGTCGCACACTGCTACACCCCAAAGGGACGTGCTGTTGCTGCCAGGCGTCTTGGCAGCAATGTAGCCACATGCTGACTGGTCAAATTCCCCTGGATAGTTGGGCAGCCATGTAAAGAAGTCAGCTGCAGTTCCATCTGTCCAGCTGTAGCTGCTGTCATTGTGACCACCGGGCAACAAACCAAACCAACAGTCACCCATGTATGCCTGGCCGCACAGCTCCAGAAGCACTTGATTCTCAAGTGGGTTGTGCGCAGATGCCAACTGGCCGCCGACTGCTGTGCACTGCTGTTCTGCAGCGCTGAAGTTGGCTGGAAGCTCGTAGAGCATGTAGGTGTTGTTGTTGAGAACCATGGTGTAGCTTGGGGGTGGTGGCGAGTGTGGTGCAGGTGACCAAGGTGCAGGGCTAGGGTAAGTTGGGATGCTTGGGCTGCCATGGAGGTTTAGCAGGGATGCTGCTGTGCTGTCCAGCTTGCACCAAAACGGCATGCCTTGGTCGCACAGAACGCTGCCCCAGGAGTTTGTTGCATTGGCGGGTGAAAGAGCACCTGCTGTGATGAAGCCGCAGCCCTGACTGACTGCACTGTCAAGGCTGTCCCAAGCAGTAAAATCCACTGCGCTGCCATCTACCCAGGTGTAGTTGCTGGCTTGTGTATCGTAAAGGCCAAGCCAGCAGGCTGCAGACGGTGCATAGTTGCTGCACAAGTCCATCAGCAGCTGGTTTTCCAGAGAGCTGTGAGCAGACGCAAGGTTGCCGCCAAGCGAGGCACACGTTGCGTCGGCAGTGCTGAAGTTTACCTCCTTTGAGTACAAGATGTAGGTGTTGTTGTTGAGCATCGTGCTTGTGATTGGGAGGGAACTTCCAGAGCTTGGTGATTGTTGGGGGCTGGGGCTCGCACCGTACAGGTTGAGCTGGGATGCTGCTGTGCTGTCCACCCTGCACATGAAGCTACGTTGTGTGTTGCAGCTCCCCCCTTGCCAGATTGTTGACCAGTTGGTGATTGGCAGCTGCACATGAACGCAAGGGCCGCTCTCATTCAGTGTGTTGGTAGGAAACCAGTCCATGGTGCTGCCATCGACCCAGCTGTAGGTGCCATTTGATGCGGCATCTGCAAGCAAGCCAAGCCAGCAGCTGCCTGCATAAGATGCAGCGCACAAGTCCTGCAAGAGGTAGCTTTCTACTGCACTGTGTGCAGATGCCAAATGGCCACCCACAGACTGGCACATGGATGTTGCATCGGCAAAGTCGGCTGCCTGCTCATACAGCAAGTAGATGCTGTTGTTGAGAACCATGTTCTTTGTTGGGAGGGTTGAGCTGGGAGAAGAGGGTGGTACAACAGGACTTGGGCTGGGGCTGATGCCATACAGGTTGAGCTGGGTTGCTGCTGTGCTGTCCACTTTGCAGATGAAAGCCAACTGCTCGCCGCAGCTGCTGCTGCGCCAAGCCTGTGTGCTGCTGCCAGTGGTGTTGCCCGACTGCCCCGCCGCAAGGTAAGTGCAGTCATCACCAGGTATGGGGTGTGCTTCCTGCCATGCCAGGAAGTCAACAGGGGTGCCATCAGGCCAGCTGTAGTTGCCTGCAGGGGTTCCTGCAAGGCCTAGCCAGCAGTTGGGGATGGTTGCATAACGACACAAGTCTTGCAAGAGTTGGCTCTCCAGTGTGCTGTGTGCAGATGCCAGGGTGCCGCCAACAGAGCCGCACATCACGCTGGCAGTGCTGAAGTTGGCTGCATGCTCGTACAGCAGGTAGGTGTTGTTGTTGAGCACCATGCTGCTGATAGGGTTGGTGATGTCTGGAGACGTAGAAGGTGCTCGGGAGGGGCTGATGCCATAGAGGTTAAGGTGGGATGCTGCTGTGCTGGCCACTTTGCACAGGAATGAATGTTGAACAGCGCAGTCGGTAGTCTGCCAGGATTCGGGTGTTGAGGTATTGCTTGCAGGAACGTAGACGTGCACACAGCCGGCCTCAGTTGCCAAGCCTTGGGCGGGCAGCCAATCAATGGTGCTGCCATCTACCCATGTGTAGGTGCCGTTGGAGGTGGTTGAATGTAGGCCCAGCCAGCAGCTGCCTGCAATTGATGCAGCGCACAAGTCCTGCAAGAGCTGGCTCTCCAGTGTGTTGTGTGCAGATGCCAGGTAGCCTCCCACAGAGCCGCACATCACGCTGGCAGCGCTGAAGTTGGCTGCCTGCTCGTACAGCAGGTAGGTGTTGTTGTTGAGCATCATAGTTGTGCTTGGGTACTGGTAGGCAGGCGGCGCAGGGGATACTGGAGGGCTGGTTGTGATGTTGGCCAGCAGGTCAAGTTGAGCGGCTACTGTGCTGTTCACTTTACAAAGGAAAGACAGCTGGTTGGTGCAGGCACTGCTCTGCCATGCGGACGCTGATGAGTCGTTTGGCGCTGCTTTGCGTAATGATGTGCAGGTATCATCCCCATTTGGTTGGTCAGGCAACCAATCCAAGTATTCAAAATCTGTGCCATCAATCCACGCATGGCTGTTGCTAACATTGGAGCTGGTGCTGCCAGTTGTTGCCATCAATCCAATCCAGCACCGAAGTGTGGTGTCCTGGGCATTGCACAGGTCAACCAGTGCTTGATTTTCAACTTGGCTGTGTGCTGATGCCAAGTGCCCGCCCACAGCAGAGCAGACGAATTCGGCTGCTTCCTGCGGAAGCGCTTCACTGTACAGAACATATAAGTAGGCCCCCATGCTTGTGTAGCTGTGTGCAGTCATGTTAATGGCATCCTGTGCCAAGACGCCTGCAGCAGAGGAGCAGCGCATGCAGGGCAGCAGACACAAGCAACACAACTACATGGAGCGCTGCATGCTTCCAGGAGGCGGCACTAGCCAAGCTTCGATTGACTGCGGTCACAATGCTTTGTTTAGCAATCACCCTCGCCCTTTGTCCCTGCCACGTGATGACATGCTTGTACACATGCTGATAGCAGCAGTCAAGGTATCTGTTCTACAGATAGAAGTGTCACTGCCAGAAGAGGTGCCAACAGCTGTTCCCATAAGCTTCCAACAGATGATATAAGCAAATCGTTGCAACTTTGCAACCCCTATCGGGGGCCACAGGCCAAACACGCACCTCTCCCGCCCTGAAAGCCTGAGGGGAGAAGAAGCGTCACCAACGCCAAAATCCACCACCGCCGGCCCCCAGCTGAAGCTAACATCTTCCCCAGAGTATTGAATCTTCTGTTCAGTTGCTGAAAGAGTGATGCACCGGCCCCATTGAGTGTCGTGGTGCGTTGGTGTTTGTGTCGGGACAGGCGTCGGAGGGATGGTGTTCTGCTATGACGAGAGGCCAAAAAATGTTGAGTGTGATGACCAAAGGAAAATTGCCGTGCGTAAGGCGCTGATCCCTGCGTGATCAGGCCTGCACAGTCGTGACGTGTGCAACGCACCGCAAGAAGAATGTGTTATTAATAAACCAGCATAAATTTAGAACTGAAGTGGTTGGTAGGTGGCGTGCTGCTGTCTCTGTAGCCTAGCAAGCAAGCATCGACATCCCTCTAAAACACCAAAGAAGCTTGACCGTCGCAAAGATAAATTAGATGAATCTATTGCCTACGATTTCGCCATGGATAGTATACATGAAGTTGAGTTTGAATAGAGAAAAACAGACAGCCGGCGTCGAGACGGCACAGAACACTTGGTGCACGTGAAAGCTGCAGTACAGGTACCCGTGCTGTCCTGCCTGCTTTGTGCCACGGGTTGCCGTACTCAAGACAACAAGCTGCATGCTACCGAGAATACTCCTTAGTGTGGCTGCGCATCAGGTATGCAGCCACACCCTGTTGGCACACGTGAGTTCATGGCAGTGAATGTTCACACGTTGAATGGTCACCGACAACAAGCATGCTGCTGCTGCCACAGGGCCTGCAATGTCAATGCGCGCACCTGAACTCATTACCAATGCCAGATGCTAGTTGATTCTATCTATTGTCTTGAGCCTGCAATCCCGGTTTGCGCACCAAAACCCCCTTACCAGAACCACTAGTGACAGTGTTCAAAAGCGCGTGGGCAACCGTTGCCAACAGTGTTGGCAATGCAGTGCGCATGCACGACCAAACATCCACCTGAAGACAGCAGCCATACATTGATGATGCGTCGCGCTTCAACATGGCTTGCAACTACATCCTTGCCACAGATGGCTCAGATATGCACTGATCACTTGGGGCGATTAGATCTGTCGGTTGCCATCTCAACAACAGCCTTCCACAGCAGTGCACCTGCCAGACTAACAACTTAACAAGGCCTGTCATGCCGACTGAGACAGAAGAACAAATTTGTGCAAATGGGCTTCTGCTAATCTCCTGAGAGGATGCCGAGCAGCGATGTTTCCTGCAGGCATGCAACAACCTGGCGCCACTGTGTTGCGTGCCGCACTCACAAAGTGACAACATGCATGCTGAACCACTGGCAACCTGACGTGCGAAGTGAATGCTCTACTTGCACACGACTGTACCACTAGCAGGCGTTGAGTGCCACACCACGCAGCTCAGCCACATGACTGCGATTGCTCACCATGCCTTGTATACTGCTGCAAGGGCAGGCAGCGAACGCAGCCCCGCTATAGTTCCAACTGCGTTGCCCACGTGTTGTGCCTGATTGCCTGGGCAGGGAGGGAACATCATAATGGATTGAGCGCTGCTGCTGCTGCTGTTGCTACGCGACAGTACGCCTGGTGCGTGTGGCCGTAAGTCCACGGCGGTGTTACGCCTACGGAAGCTGGCAAGTTTGGACGGGGTGTGGTGTTGTGATTGCCAACAAGGAGATGAAACGAAAGGACCAGGTCACCATTGCTGTGTTGTGTTGCCGCATCACTCCTTCAGGAACGTTCCGCAGAACGGGCAAAACAGGTAGTTGGGCTGCACAGTGTGGCCACATTGGTTGCAGCTCAGAGGAACCTCAGGGGCGGAGGGAGCTGGTGGCGTATCACCCTTGCTGCTTCTGCTGCTGCTGGTTGGGCTGCTTGGTTGCTGCTGTTGTGAGAAGTCTCGCCCAAGCAGCTGCCACCCATCAGCTGCAAGCAAAACAAGCAAACAGTGTGGCCGCGCGCTCAAAAGTTGCCTTGGTGTAGTTAACATAAACAGCTACCAGCCCAACTGCATGGCTGTGCAGTTTGACTATGCCCTACGCTGCGACCCAGCATGCTATGAAAGCACGGGCATGCCAGAGGTATCCTGCAAGTGTTGTGAGGCTCGCATACAGGCTGGTAGCAAAGCATGTCAAGTGCACAATGCATGCTTACTTTGCTTCGAGTCCCAGCCACATTGTGAGCACACCCTGTAGGGTTGTCCCTTGTGCACGGTGAACAGCGGCACAAAAAACAGGCTGAGCACCTGGTTCACTGTCTTCTCTTGGGTGCTGCTGCGGTGGCACACTGCATTATATACATCCAGCAGCAGCAGCAGCAGCGGTGTAGATAGAGCGCCATGGCTGTAACCACTGAATTGAAGTGCACATACACAACACTGCTGCTCTGTGCAGCTGCATGGATGTGTGCACACAGCTGGGCCACATGCAAACCGCTGTGTTGTTTGAACAAGGGTCGACTGACTGCAGGTCATGCAGGCATACCTGGGCACTCAAGATCCACCGTTTTGCTCTCAACTGACGGCTGGATGCCTCCCACAAACACAAACATGGTGTTGATTTCACCTGCATGCACGTGTATGACGCGCACTGCTGTGGTGACTTGGTGAGTGACAGGCAGCACACAGCCATGGTTGTGCAGATCGCATGCAAAGGCACGCACAGACGGCAAAGAGCTGCTTCATGCATTATAATTTGGCAGTTTGGGACCAAATGCGCATCCTAGTCTGTACAGGCCTGTGTAAATAGCACAGAATGGATGGCATATGCTTGCACAGTACTGTATAACCCGCTGATACTACTGCTGCTGCCTGCACGACGCAGGAGACACCTAAAAGACCCTTGGGTTCAACCCTCTGGTACCTAAGCTGAGATCCAGCGCTTTAACAGGCACGGCCGACGTCAGATGAGTGACTCCTGCCTACGCTTTGCGTGCTGGTGCGGAACCATGTTGCGAAATACGGCAGCCATTTGGCTATTCAGCGCGATCTAAGCACCTCTGGTCACCCTTGCTCGTAACAGGCTGTTTCAAAAAGCCCTACTCGAGCCCTGCTTGACATGTTATGGGGCTGCGCAACACGCCAGCCATCGCCACTACCAAAAACATGATCTTGATTGATTCGGTTAATCACACCATCGTTGACCTGGTGGTGCTGCACTGCTTATTGGCAGCTGAACAGCTGCTGCCTGACAGACTGAGCTCATCCTCAGGTACCTGACTGGTCTTGATGCAGCTAAAGACACAGTTCAAGTCAGTGTTTGACTTGGCGCAGAGCTATGAGGTACTCAGTGGTGCCAATGCTCGCTGCTTGCAGCGCATCTTTCAGGTGGGCACCTCATGCTGCAACAGCAATGGACACAAATCATCTGCCAGAGCCCCACACCATTGCCACATTGTAGCTGTGCTGGCACCGCAGCAGCTTAGCTATTATGAAAACTGATGAATGCTGGCAGCACATCCCTGGGCTTGAAAGCAGCTTGCGCGGCAACACAGCAACAGGATCCCAGCGGGAACACGTGCAGAAGAATAACACCACTGCAGCGCTCCCTGTCACAGTC
Organism: Tetradesmus lagerheimii; assembly: GCA_902809745.2. Classification (NCBI taxonomy): domain Eukaryota; kingdom Viridiplantae; phylum Chlorophyta; class Chlorophyceae; order Sphaeropleales; family Scenedesmaceae; genus Tetradesmus; species Tetradesmus lagerheimii. Next base: position 150,149 of record CADDIJ020002910.1, read on the forward strand.
ACCAGGGGTTCGCTCTGCATTGTTGTTGGGCGTTTAGCGCTGAGCTGAACCCTATGGGCTACCTGTGCAGATCACAGGCAAAACAGCGAGCTGCAGGGTGGGTCCCGAGCTGTCGGAGAAGTACAAGGTGCAGCAGGACAACAAGCAGTTTGTCGTGTCACTGACAAACAGGTGAGCAGCAGGCTGCATATGATACTGCGATATAATGTATGCCATGTGATTGTTGAAAATTAGACGAACCAGTGCCAGAACGCATATGAGCTGTGGTAGATCTGCGTACGGTGCTGGTGTCACTTCACAAGTGATACTTGTTACTTTTGTACTGCAGGTACACTCTAGAGCAGACATGGTTCAACAAGGCCAGGACACAGAAACCTCAGACGTTCACACAGGTGTGATTCACGGGAACAGCTGCACTGTGCAGCAGTGTAGGCGTGCGGGCACTGGAGTGCGCACCACAGCAGGTGTTGCTGGCCAGCTGGTGGACAGGCACCATGCGATGAGCAATTGCAAGGCAAAGCTGCCGCACTCTGTGTATGCTGAACACAAGCGTGATTGGGCGCCCTCTTGCATGCATGCCCCAGCATATGCACATGTTGTTGCTCATAGCCAGGAGCAGTGCGCCTTTTGCGGCTAACTGTAAACAACTGCCTGGTCTGCCGGTGCACTGAAAAACCGCTCATGTGCTGGAACCTGTACCAACACGACTGCAACCGCGCACGGTCAGGGCTCTGAATTTCTGGACTCGACAAACAACGGCGCCAACTGCGACTTCTGCAACTGGCAGCTGCTGACAGCCAGCGATCCTGGTTTTGGGCGCATTGAGCTGCCACATGCAGTGACCGGCAGCAACCTCTTCAAGTATGCAGGTAAGGGTGCAGCTGCAGTGTTGATTGCTGCAGCAGCAACAGCATAACACACACCGTGATGCCCCTCTGAACCTTTCTGTGGGCATGTGCTATCCACAGCTCCGACATGTTAGCTGCGTCTGCCAATGCCCGTGCTAGAGCTGTGCTGCCGCGTGCATCATGCAGTGCACCTGCGAGTGCCAACGCGCGTACCTGCTGTGCACTGACAGCACTGCTCTGCTATATCCATCAGTTGGCGTCCATGCAGACTTCGCCTGCTGTCTGTTTGTACAACCGCATGTCCACGCTGCTGATTCAAGCCAAGCTGTAATGCTGCATCAGCACCAAGCTTAGCTTGCCTGAACGCAGCCCTGGTTACGATCACTGCGTTATGACGCTGTATGCCTGCACTACACAATTGTCTTTGGCGTATCAACTGCACGCTGCACTGCAGAGCCCAGCCACGGTGTGGTGCTGTTCAAGCACCACCAGCCGCTGCAGTTCAGCCAGGAGCAGCTGTCAGACCTGCTGGATGCCTCCTGGCTGTGGTTCCAGGCAAGCCACAAGCTGCAGCCGCTGGCAGACCAGCCCTTCCTGCTGTGGAACTGCCTGCCACGCGCTGGGGCTAGCCAGTACCATGGCCATGCACAGGTGTGCTGTTGATACAGCAAGCGCAGGGGCAGTACTCGTGCGTGCAGGTTTGGAAGCGATGTTCGGTACAAGCAGCTTGTTGGCTGCTGCAGGCTATGCAAAGGGCGTGATTGCTGACTCAGCAAACACACGTAGCTCAGGTTTGAGGGCTGTGTTGTGAATGCTGGCAGTATGCAGTGCTTCTTTTGCCTTGTTACGCATGATGTTTGCACGGTACATTCTTCACAGGTCTTCTTGGCTTTGGTCAATCTGCGCCTCTCCCACCGCTGACTACTGCCGCAATCACACCTGACTTGTCACAACATCATCTGTGCCAAGCATGTGCTTGCCCTAGACAGCAGACTGCTCTGCCAATATGCCTTGCTTTGCTGCATAGTGCCTCTTCTAGTGTGTTGCCACATGCAACTTGTGTTGCCACGACTCATCATCTGACACTGTGGTGACCAACCACCTGCAGGTGATGCTAACCGAGGTGCCTGTGCCAGGCAGCACCCGGCTACAGCAGGCAGCTGCCACCTACCAGCAGCAGCATGCGGCCTGCTACTATGCAGACCTGCTGCGTGCACATGCAGCAGCAGGGCTGTTGCGGCAGCTCACCATACCGCAATCTGTACAAGCAGCAGCAGGAGCAGCAGGCGATGGGGCAGACGTTGCTGCAGGTGACAGAAAGACGGCAGGTCTTCAGCACCAACATAGTGCTTGGGCATTTGCATCGCTGAGTCCTTACAAGGACATGGAGGTGGTGGTGGTCGGTGGCCACCTGTGTTGCCCTGCGTTCCAGCGCTTGATGCATGCAGCGCTGCGCACGATGATAGATGGCTGCGGCTGCAGGACGTTCAACGCTGGCGTGTTGAATGTAGATCTAGCTGCTGAATTGCCAGCTGGGGTGGGACTTGAGCGGCAGTTCTGGCGGGGTGCCGCTGGTGGCAGCAGCGAAGTCAGCAGCAGCAACGGGCACGATGGATGTAGCAACGGTAGTGGCAGTGGAGGCAGCAGTATGAGCATCAGCAGCTTAGCAAGCAGCAGCAGCAGCTTAGCAGGCGACGCCAATGGCAGCGACACCAGCAGCGGCACCAGGTACCACTACTATGGTGTGTCAGGTAGCACTAGCAGCAGCAGCAGTTGCGAGGCTGCAGTGCCAGATGAGTGGCCCTGGGGCAAGAGACCGCCTGTTGTTGCGCGGCTAGTGAGCAGGGGCAAGCTTAGTAGTGTTGCGAGTGATTTTGGCTGCCTTGAAGTGTTTGGAGGTGCCAGCATAGGGCACACTGATCCTTATCTGATTGTGCAGCAGCTGGATGAGCAGTTGGCTGCTGCAGAGAGCCTGCCGGAGTAGTGTTCAACACCCTGAGTTGGCGTGCATTTCGTGTAGCTGCAGCTATACCAGTTGGTATGCACTGTCGAGAGTGCGACAGGCTATGCTACTGCATGGCTGCTGCAGTTGTGTGTGCAGTGCAGGAGGCATTGTTGTGCAGGGCAGGGCCCGATGACTCTGTGGTATTGGCATGGTTGCTGCTGCACGACGTGCAGCTGTCAAGTGCCAAGGATTGAGTTACATGGCACTCCAGTTGTAACCACCTGACGCATGTTGCACTGTAAATTTGATGCGTCCGACCCCGACTTGCAATGTCACATGCACCCTGCCAGGGTCAATGCGGCACTGACCGGAGGCATCAACAGGTGCACGTGAACAACAGAAAAAGCCTATGCTTGAAGCAACACATGACACCTGCTGCTCTCCTCGTCTGTCCACCTGCCTCCTCCTGCGCTGAAACACATGCTGTGAAAAATAGGCAAGGCAGCACACCCAGTAGGCCCAGAACAAAGGGGCTACCCACAAGGAACTGCCGAGTGGGGTGCGCTGGAGGCTTCAGGAATTGCCTGAAGCACAGCACATCTACGGGTGCACACGCAAAAATGTTAAACAACAGAAACAGCAACAGCAACGCATGACACCTGCTACTCTCCTCACCTGACCACCTGCCTCCTCCTGCGCTTTGTTGCGAGAATAAGCAAGGCAGCACACCCAGTAGGCCCAGAACAAAGGGGCTACCCACAAGGAACTGCCGAGTGGGGTGCGCTGGAGGCTTCAGGAATTGCCTGAAGCACAGCACATCTAGGGGTGTACAGGCACAGATAATACATTACATACATTACATACTCCACCCAACAAGGAGTGGGAACCCCATTAGGAGCCAACGAGAGGCTCATAGGGGGAGGGACACTCGAAGAAAACATCATCATCATCATCATCATCATCATCATCATCGTCATCAACAACATTCTCAGAAAGAGAAGAAACTACCGAGAAGAACTCATCAACATCCTCAATCACCTGAGCAATCGATTTAGAAGACAACAGAGACTCAGGATCGGTATCTGGTTGACACCGCATCAGATAGCAACAGTGCACAAAGGCAGCTACCAAAGCAGGACGCTGCTGCATGAAAGCGGCCATATCTGGCCCTGCAGGGTGACATGAAGTAATATTAGTCCACGTCTGAGACGAACCACCAAAGGGCTCGAATAGCATAGCAAAACGCTCACGGACAGGCGCATAGAAAGGACACTCAAATATCATGTGGAACTCATCCTCGACTTGCCCAGAGGAACACCCGGGGCGCAGACAGACACGCTCATCACGTGGGATAGGTGGGCGTTGCCACCGACCACTACACACACGCAAATCATGAGCACCCAAACGAAAACGAGTCAGAGACGCCACATGCTCCATGTTAAGCCCAGCAGTGCGTAACACATACTTAGGGCACCAGGCAGCAGGACGAGCTGACCGCATATCGTCATAGGAACAAGCTGCAAACCACCTCTCATAAGTACAGAAAACGCCACAACCACTAGCAGCATCACGTGGATTATCAGGACATCCCTGCCACTGCTGATATAGGCACTCCTCAAAAGCATTCAAAACAATCTTTGTGTTCAGGGACTGGAAATTTCTCATCCGCTGCACAACGTCCTCCAACTGTTGCGAGTGACTCTGCAAGTAAGTCAAGACACGCTCCAGCTGCACACACCACAGGGCACCATTGCCAAAGGATCCAGCAAGCTGCAGGTTTTCACGCATTGCACATGCCAACAAAGAAGAGCCATCCAAATCCACTACTCTGTTCCACATGTCCACTGCTGCTCGCAACCACGTACATACCAAAGGTTGGGCCCCAAACTCCCTAGAAAGCAACAGGCGGATATATAAATAAACAACAGAAACAGCAACAGCAAACAATAACACCTGCTGCTCTCCTCACCTGAACACCTGGCTGGCAGCGCCAACAGACACCTCCAGAATCGCCGAGTGCACACTGGAGGCGCGCGGAATCGCCGCATACACAGTGCAGCTATGGGTATAGGCAAAACAAGAGCACAAACTTTATGTGCAGACAGTGCTACAGTACTGCAGAAGCTCACCAGCTGCTGCACCACTCTTCGTCGGCGCCAGCACACCCTCGACAAGCTGTATATATATAGTAATACATGCTTTTCTGCTGCTTACCTTCTCGCGTCTGTGCTCCAGCTGCGAAGGGCTACGCCACAGCTGCTGCCCGGGACTGGCTTCTTCAGGCGGGAACACCGTGGCCAATCCAGCCTCTACACTGGGCTTGCAGCTTGGAAAATGTTCATGAAGCTCGAGGAGTGACGCATGGGAGTGTAGAGGAGTGCAGCAGGCTACTTTCGGGCTTGCCGAATACGGGGCATTGTTGAGGTGGCTCGACTTGTCAGGAGGCTCAAAGGCTCATTGAAGGTCTACAATCAAGAAACAGTCAAGTAAAAGCAACCGCATGTGCTTGAAGTGCTTCCCCAATAGGTGCACTCGGGCTTTTGAGTCACAATAGCTGTCTCTTCTCACGAGGTTCATGTCTGCAGGCCCTGAAGACAACCTGATGACAACTTGATGACGCCAGCTGTTATCCCTCAAGGATCCCTGAGGGATAACAGCTGGCGTCATCAAGTTGTCATCAGGTTGACATCGTAGGAACGACAAGAAACAATACAAGAGTCTAAATATTAATTTAGCGTTGTGTCTGCTGAGACGCAGCACCTTGAGAGACGCAGCAACTGAGCGCCTTGGCGCCAAAGCAGTGCGAGCACCGCGCGGTAACACGATCCGGCCGTCCATCTCTCCCAAAGTGCTATTTCGTGAAATGAACCGTCACTCCCTGCTTCAGTGAGAGCCTCATTGTTGCAACCAGGCAGATTGACACACTCGCAGGTTACCTGCGGCAGGTACACTGTACACTGTACACTGTACCTGCAGCGCATAATGCTGTTGTATACTATTGTTCGTAGGGGGTAGGCGGGAGCCCCGGAACATAACCGAGGTTTTCTGGGTTTGGCGGACAGCAGCGGACAGGGGAAACGGCAGCCCCAGCGGACAGTCAGAGGACAGCCGCCATAGGTGCCGACGTTGATAAGAAAGATTTATATGGTTGATTGAAGTAATTTCGGCCTATGCTGCCTCACCTATGTTGTGTATTTCTGGACTTGCTTTCGGCTGATCGATCAAGGTATCTCAGGCAGATCAGCCTGTATTTATACTATACGTCTCAACTGCCAATTTTCTATTTATATAATATTATTTAGTAATATTTTTTGATCATGTTGTGTGATGAACGGGGAGAGAGCTTCAGCAATCGAGTTCTTGTTTTCTTGTTTCTCAGTCACTGAGAGTAGGGATTATTTGGGCTTGTTCTTGTCCCCTGTTTTGAATCTTTCTTCAATCACTCCATCAAATCAATGCTACCACTGCCACACCCTGTGCGCGCCAACCATGTTGCCAGCCGACACCAGGCCTGGGTCACGTATTGGTGACAGCGTATGCCGGTTGGTTGAACTGCACGTCAACGTCACCAGCATACCTGTACCAATACCAAACCCAACAAGCCACATCATCATCATCATCAACAAGCCACATGAATCCCACCCCAACCATACCCAAAAAGAAGCGCTGCAGTACGTTGAGGGGGGGCCCCTCGCCACAACATACACCACACAACGAATAGGCTCACAAACTCAGCCAATCTGACAGATAATATTTTCAACAATGCTCAAGCTCTGAACAGAGCACAGTTGCCGCTTACTGCACTAGGCAGCTGCAGCCTCTGCCTCCACCCCGTCCCCATCACCCTCCTGCGCATCCCCATCCCCACTACCCTCCTCCTGCGGCACCCATGGCACCACAACGCGTTTGTAATACTTTGTGAGACTGTCACTGCCCCTCTCCGTGTCCAACGCAGCAACGGCATCCAACAGCTGAACAACAGCACCCTGCTCCTGCGACAGCTCCCACTGCTTGGCTTTTAGGTATCGCATGAGCTGCACCCACTCGGCCCAGCGCTGAAACCTTTTGCCCCGCAAGCCGCCCCGCCACTCTGACTTGCCCTTCTCCTGCATCTGCGCTGGGGTCCAACCTCTGCAGTCATCCTCCTCCTTGGCTGTCAGGTGGTCCGCCAGGGGCGTCTGGTGGTACCAGACCGCTGCCTGCTGCACAGTCTTGTTGCCAAAGTTGGGGAAGGCCATCTGCTGTTGACTGCTGCTGGACTTCTGCTGCTTGCTGCTTGCCGCAGCGCTTGCTGCTTGCACGGCGGTGTGCCCCGGGCTGCCCTGCTCTGCAACGCCAGCACCTTGCTTGCTGGAGCTAGGCTTGTCGCTGGCTGCTGCTGCTGCTGCTGCTGCTCCACCCTCTGACCTGCCTGCTGCCAGTGCTCTGACCTCCTGCCTCAGCTTCTCCAGCTCCCCAACCACTGCTGCTGCCGGCACCGCCCCCCCTACTTGCTGCACTGGTGGCATCGCAGGCTCGTAGGCACTGAGCGAGATGCCCCGCTGAGCTGTGTAGGGGTTGAAGATGGCGTTGACAGGGTCCACATTGGGCCCCATCTGACGCAGCAGCCCCGAACCTGCTGCAGCCGTGCCCCCAGCTGCTGCTGCAGCCGTGCCCACAGCTGCTGCTGCAGCAGCAGCGGCTGCGGCAGCCGTGCCCCCAGGTGCTGCAGCAGCTGCCACACGCCGGTCAGCATAGCTTGCTGGCTGCTGCAGCTGCTGCTCCCGCTGCTGCGCCCGAAGCTGCAGCAGCTGCAACTTATTCTCCCTTAGGCGCGTGACCGTGCTGTGCACCTGTTGGGACAGGTCCCGCTCCTGTTGCTGCAGTTGGACTTGTCCATCCAGATCTACACTGCCTGACCGGGTTAGTTCCTTTGAATTAAGCATCTGCACTGCACAACAGCAACGTTGTGGTTGCCGTTGTGGCTGTTTTTTCTGGTGAACTGAAGCACACCGCACCTTCCACACAGCCCATGCGGTGGCGTAGGCCTTTTGGGTCCCTTCATTCTGCCTGGCGCGCTTAGCAGAAGCCGCCTCCTCGCGCTCCTCCTTGCTCAGGGGCCTGCAGCAACAGTGCCAGCAACAGTGCAGTTGGTTAGTTGCAGTATCTACAGCCAGCTGGCTCTATAGGCTGAGCAACCCACAAGGGTGCCAAAGGGTCATGGGTGACACACAAAAGCACAAGCCAGCGTTCACGACTCAGGCACTACCCCTGTCCCCGTCACGGGGGCATGGCGTGCACCCAGGAGCCGGTCATTATTGTGCTGCAGTGTCGGCACTCTACGTGAGTGCAGTCTCATAGACTTCTTGGAGGCAGAACCCACCCAACAGTCCTCACCTGGCAATGCCTTTGCTCTTTGCCACTGCTGCCTTGGTCTTCACCACGCGAACAGGCTTCCCTGACTTCTTGCTGTTGGGCTTGGCTGTGCCCTTGCTGCTGAGCTCCCAGTCGGAGAGGCTGCCTGAGTCACTCTCCTGCTCGCTCTCCTGCTGGAAGCTGTCATCATCGTCTTCAAGGTCAGACTCTGAGAGGCTGATGGCATGGGAGGCAAGGCTGTCTGCAGTGCGCTTCCTGCTGCTGTTGCCTGTGGGCTGCTGGCGACCCTGGCTGCGCCCTCCTGTCTCTTCTAAGGCACCTGAATCACTAAACCTTGCAGGGATGCGGACTGCACGTGCTGGCCGGCCTTGTTCAGCCATCTGCTGTCGATCCAACCAAACTGAAGAGCAAACCGCGGCACTGCCTTTGATTTCTACGTGAGCATGGCCATCAAACAGATATCAACAAGCCTTCAGAACAGTATTACGGCCAGGCAATGCCTGCTGCAGCAATTTAAAGGAAGGGACTGGGAGCTCGAACAAGCCCTCACAGATATATCAATAGAGAAAGATGTTTGTCTAGCTGTAAAACGTATTCTGCGCTTTGTTGTTTGTGTCTGTGCACGCTCTGTCACTAACACCCATCCCGGCGCTGTTGCGGCCATATATGCGGCGCGCACCCAGCCAAATCAGCAGAAAATGTCCCTTTTCATCTCAACAACAATATCTGGCTCCGCTGCGCGGCTACGGTGGGAAATTTGAGCATAAAAGTGCCCGCCGACCGCTCTCCCATTCAGCGGACAGCACCACTGTCCGCCAGCTGTCCGCTGGCTGTTGGCCTCTGTCCGCCCACTGTGAATAAGTAGTGGTTTTATGTTTCGGCCCTGCCTGCTGCTCTCCGTTGATTCCGCTCCCTAACAAGAGCGTAGAAACTTGTAACTTATACTATTGTGTGACCTGCTGGTAGCCCAGCAACGCTAGTAGCGTGCAAGTGCACCTATAGAGACTTTGTTATTGTGTGGATTGTGCACTTGCATGCTACTAGCGTTGCTGGGCTACCAGCAGGTCACAAAATAGTATACAGCAGCATTTTGCGCTGCTTGCACCGCTGAGCTGCAGCAAGCACGGGCGATGGTTTGCATCAGTGCACTGCTGCACATTCCAGATGTGACAGCAGCTGCACCACGTGATGAACGCCATGCAAAACACCCGGCTCTGTATGCAAGCAGACACACACTTTTTTGAAAAAACCACTGTGCAGCTAAACATTCAGAAGGACATCAACGGACATGCAAGGAACTGCAAGAACAGACACTGCTGCATGCAGCATGCAGCATGCAGCATGCAGCAGGCTGTGCCCACAAGGCAGTGTGAAATACTTATAAGTGCAATGCCAGTCACAGGACACACTGTCACTCTGCAGCCAGTTTCATGGCATACCGCGCTCACATGTTACTCAGCTGGTAACATCACCAAGTGAGAAGGTTGTCGTTTGAACTGATGCATACAAACAAACAGCAGCACCCCAGACTACAGCGAAAAGTTGGACTGCACTGAACACTGCAAAACCTGCTCGCAATTTTGCAGGACCTCTGGACACCAAGCTGGAACACAGCACACGAGATGGCTTGAAGCTTTGCAACTCACACCACTTCATCGATGCCCATCCTCAACATCCTCAAGCATTGCAACTCACACCACTTCATCGATGCCCATCCTCAACATCCTCAAGCATACCCTGCAACTTGTGCAGCCGCTCTTGCCAGCTTGCCTCACTGCTACTGCTGTTGCTGCTGGCCTCTATCGATTTGGCACTGCTTCCAGTGGCACTGCTGCTGCTGTTGCTACTGCTACTGCTATCGCTGCTGCTGCTGCTTCCTGCCTGTTGCTTCGCTGCTGCCGCTGCCTTCTTGCTCTGCTTTCTGCTTGGCTTGTAAGCCAGCCGTTTCTGGTACTCCTGCATGGTCGCCAGCTTGAGCTGCTGTGCCGCTGCATCTAGGTCTGTTGGCGGCGCTTCTGGGTGGTCAAAACCCTCACAGATCTCATCTGGAGCACATCACAGATGGAACACAGATGGGCACATTGATGGCAGTTCAGCGGTACCGCCCAGCATGATGCCTTGATGGGCGCTAGCACTGCTGCGCCTGCGCCTGATGCGAGGCTCCAACCATGCCTACTGCTGGCCAAAGCCCTGTGCATGACCATCAATGCATCAGCTGCGGATCACCCTGCAACTGTTCGGTTGTGGTCGGTTGTGTACAGCGCTGGAAACCCACACAGCATGATTGCAGAATGCATCCATACGGCTCGTAGACATGCACGGCAATGTGTGCTCACCCTTCTCAAGCTGCCACTCTTTTTCATTCCTCAGCTCAGGCCACCTACAAGTAACAGTCATGTGACAGAAATTCAAAGTAGCAACGTCAGAACTAATGGTCAGCAGACAGCACCAAGGCCATACTCTGTCCCTGTCACCTGCTAGCGCATCACAGTTGCTGAGCCTTATGATAACGCCACTCGTTACGAATTAGGTTCTGAAGGACGACCGTTGAGCAAAGCAGCAACACAGGCATAGTAGAGGGGCGTGGCTATGGTACAAGCGCTGCAGGCTTGCTGGCACCCCTGCTAATAATCAATTGGAGTTTCGCTGCTGCATGCATGCAGCTGCGCGTAAAAAGGTTTATTGCGCAGCGTCCTCACCAAGGGTAGGTGGAGCACTGCAATGGCCGTACAGCGTGGATAGCACATGTGTTGTCCGGCCGCAGGAAGGTGCAGTCACGAGTCTGCAAAGAACCAAACACCGTTACAGTTGTTGACATCATTCGCATGGTGGTGCAGTGATTGGTGGCTGACAAACTGGTGCAGGTGCTGACTCTGAATCACATGAATTGGTAGCAGCAAACCAATTCCATCCACACTGCCAGCATCTTGTTAGCTCACGGCTTACTGCACAAGCATACCGACAAGCTGACACAACAGCTGCCTGCATGCTCAGCTCCATACCCTGTGCAGCCACTTCAGAGTGACACATACATCCCATTCCAAGCTCATGTTCAAACTACACCAACCTCTGAGTCCATATTTGACCGCAGCAGTCTGAAGCCCTCCACTTTGCTGTACGCGCGGCAGTGCAGCGCCAGAAAGCGTACCAGCGGCAGATTCAGGTACCGCGCAATGTAAGCAGCCTCTGCATCGCTCACCCACACCTGAATATGCAGCAGCATAAGTAACAACACATTCGTGATGAAGTGATTAGTGAGGTGCGGCATGATGATGCCCAGTACTGCTGTGCCACATGCTAAGGCAGTACACGTGAGTCTGCTGCACATCCACAAGCTGATGGTCTGGTTCAAAGGTACACGACCGCAGCTGCACCATGCAAGTGAGACAGCAAGCTTGCCGCACTGCCTAAAGACCTCACATGTTGAGCCAAACTGGCCAAAAGACTTCATGTGGTCAGCCGAAAAGCGGCTGGAAGGGCATAACGGGTACAATCATTGCTGCTGCTGCTGCACGTGCCGATGCTTGCTGTGTCCCACCTCTCCTGCCCCTTTGCAGCACTTGCCACACTGTGTGCATGTGAAGCGCCGCTCGCCAATGAGAGCTTTGAAAGACTCCAGGCCCGGGTCTGACGCTGCTGCTGCTGGTGTTGCTGCTGCTGATGTGTCACTGTCGGAAGCTTGACAGCGACCTGGAGTGTGAGGTACAGTAGAGCTCAGCATGCAAAGCATCTGTTTGAAGGGACGATACAGGCCTGAGGTGCTGTTGCATCCCAGGCTGGCTTGCAGCTCAGACGCATAGCATACAGAGGATGAGGAGTGCTGTCAGACCATAGGCCTGTTCAAGCTGTGGTTGCACATATAGCAACACGATTTTGCTTGCTGCCGAACACTTTCAGTGTGGCTGATGCAGAAGCACTGTGCTACTGCCTCTGCTGCTGCTGCTGCTGCTCTCCTGCTGACTGCCTGCTGCTACGCGCACTCACCCTGCTTCCCTTGATCTTCGTGGCGTCTCAAAGAGGTGACTGCGTGTAGACAACCCCACGTGTTCACTGAGCGATTGTGAGACAAGCACTGTGTGCTCTGCAATCGCGCTGTTCCTTGACACGTCCTCATTGTTAGTCGCTTTCCCCGTCAGCCGTGAATCTCTCGACTCTTCTTACGACTTATCACTTGAAGCATAATATGCAAACTTGGCAGCGACTTATGCAACGTCTGCACGTATAAAACGGGTCACCTTCTTGTAACAACCCCAGACCCTACCAGGGCGCACCTCATGGGCTGGCTTGGCGCGACTGACACAGCCTTTCATGGCGTAGTGTGATCCTATCCTTCTGTTACCGTCAGCAGCCACCATGCATTCTGCAACACAGAAACTGCGCAATATAAAGACTGGCACTGCACTGCACCTGCCAGGTGCGCATGGCATGCGGGTGCTACGTGCCGCATCAGGCCCAACTTCAAGTTGCAAGTGCTGCCACCATGGTGTGGCCACAGGCAGAGTGCTGCATCAACCAAACAGAAAGGGACAATAGTGACATGTACTGTATGCGCAGCTGTACATCTAGACAATCACGCCGCTGTCAGCAGAACAAACTCTTGTTCGGTGACATGCAGAAGTTCACAAACAGCACAGCATGGACATCTTCACTGTACTATATTTGACATGCCTCTCCACAACGTATCACCAGCAGTCGGCCCATTGGCGCCGATCCACCACTTGAACTAAGTAACTGATTGTAACAACATCACGGCCGTCACAACACCCTCAAATCTGCTGGCATGCCATCAACTAACGTCAGCGCCAATCGCCTTGCCTGACTGGATGCAGCATGAACGCGCAACGTCACAAAACCTTCTGCCTCACTACGATCTCTTTCTGCAGCCGATGTTGCTCTGACTACAGGTGCCCTGCTTGTTCTTACGCCGTCCCATGTATGTGCACACCATGGAAGCAATGCACTGCCCATCGAACGTATGTCTCTTGAAACAGCCTGCACCCGCAAATTTCAGCGTCACTCTTCAACCACCTCCGCTCGAACCACGTGCATCACGGACGCATCTTCACACACCTCTCAGAGGCGTATGATACAGACTTTCATACTGCAGCATGCATCCCATGTGTTGCTTCCTGCGCTGCTTGCGGCTGGCGCCAGTAGTACCCCTGCGCCCCAGCAACACCAACACCTCCTGCAGCACACCTGCTGCTGCTCTTGCTGCTGTTTGAAAGCCCTCATCACCGCTCACCCGCAGAGGCCATACCCAGGCTGCTACACTGCATGCATCCCATGTGTCTGGTCATACGCTGCGTGCGCCTAGTAGCTCTGCACCCCAGCAGCAGCAGCACCTTCCGCTCCACAGCTGCTGCTGCTGCCGCTGCTGCTCTCAAGCCCTCATCACCGCTCACCCGCCAAAACCATGTCCATTTCGCTACACTGCATGCATCCCATGCGCCTGCGCCTGCGCTGCGTGTGCCCAGTAGCCGCCCTGCGCCCCAGCAACACCAGCACCCGCTGCCACACCTGCTGCTGCTGCTGCCCCCAGGCCAGGTACTGCTGGGTCCTGCACTGCCACCAGTGCTGGCAGCAGCGGCTGCTGCTGGATGACCTGCTGCTGCTGCTGCTGTGGGGCCTGCACTTGTGCCCACTGCGTGAGCCGGTAGTAAGGCTCCTTCAGGTCAAACCTGCCGGAGGCCTGCAGCAGTGATAAGAAAAATGAATGGATGACTGGGCTACGCGTACTACTAGTGGTTGTGTTCACACTTGAACCCGCGTAAGTCAAGGGGAGGGGTGTGACGATGGGAACTCCTCATGCTCAGCAGTGACAGGATAGGGCAGAGAAAAGTGAGATGTGACCGTCAGGTGGCGAGACTGCAGGGAAGACGGAAATGATGCTCGCCTAGACCTCTCTAGCCTGCCATGCCTGCCTCCGCAGGTGAACGATGCAAGCAACAACCAGCACTATGCGCACAGCATCTCCGCTGCATCTCCTGGCTCCTGTATGGGGGCAGGCTGGGCTGAATTGAGAGTCCCACGGGCACGTCGCAGGGCCCAACTCCCTGAGACAATAAACTCACAATCAAGTACCTCCTCACCATTTGCGGTGCCATGCCTGGTGCCACTGGCGACGCGTGCAGCTCCACATGCACGTAGTAGCTCTGCCGCGCATGCGCCACCAGCCGCATGCTGCCGCTGAGCTTTGTGTTGGGCGTCAGCACCACCAGCGGCAACTAAGGGAGATGCAACTGCCCAGTGTGGTGCCATGCCTGGCGCCAATGGTGGCACACAACAGCCTCCCACATGCATATCAAAGTCAAACGCCAGCAACGTGTCCACATCACAATGCCACCGCACCCGCAGACGATGCTCGCCCCAACCTTTTTAGGGTGCCATGCCTGCCTCCGCTGGTGAGTGCGACGCAAGCAGCAACCAGCAGTATGCGCACATGTGCTGTACAGCATCTCCGCAGCATCTCCTGGCTCCCGTATGGGGGCAGGCTGGGCTGAATTGACAGTCCCACGGCCACGTCGCAGGGCCCAACTCCCTAAGACACTAGACTCAAAACAGTGCCTCCTCACCTTTTGTGGTGCCATGCCTGGTGCCACCGGCGGCGCGTGCAGCTCCACGTGCACGTCGTAGCTCTGCCGCGCGTGCGCCACGAGCCGCATGCTGCCGCTGAGCTTTGTGTTGGGCGTCAGCACCACCAGCGGCTGCTGCAGGCAGCAGCGCAGCTGGAACCAGTGCGTGGTGGGCAGCCCGGGCGCTGTCGACAGCCAGCGCTGGCTGGTGGTGCCGTTGAAGAGCACGTCAAACCAGCACGCGACGCCGTGCAGGGTGCAGGGGTGCGCTGCAGAACGAAAGACACGGAAGGGTGAGGGATAGCAAGGGAAAGGCAAGTACAGCAAAGCCTCAATTTACGGACAGGTCACAATTAGCTATGTCCAAGCTTTGACGAACAAAAGTGAGGCAATCAGTGCAGGGAACGGCAGCAGTACAGCTGGAGCGAATGTGTGGTGGGCAGGTGGGGCTAGCTATACCATGCTATTTCAGCAGTGCTGCTATACTATAGTATACTAGAAGTGCTGCTGCATGCGTATGCACTCACCCACTGTCAGGTTGAGTGGGATGTTGATGTCGTACAGATCCTCCTCCTTGATGCTGGCAAAGTCGAGCACGTGCGTGGCGCAGTCAGACACCAGCACGGAGGGGTCAAACGCGTCAACCACAACCTGCAACCGCGCAGCAGCAGGGTGCACTTTTGCCTGCTGGTATAACAGTTATCATTGAGATGATTTCAGAGTCTACAGCACTTGTCATCTGCGGGTAGTGTGCTGCACCTGTGTACAGTAACCCCGCGTGCCGATTGGTGCAGCATTACCATGCCTTGCATGCATTTTTAGTCAGCAAACAATTATGCTGATATAACAATAACAGCAGCCCTGAGCTAAGTCGCTATAGCGACTCTGCCGTACTCTGGCGCACCTGTGTGAAGTAGCCCTCCAGCGCAGGCTGGTGCAGGTGCGTCATGTCCAGCCCGAAGAAGTTGGGCTGCTGCCAGAACAGCGCCTTGCCCAGCAACTCACTGTGCAGCACCGCGTCGCTGAACGCAGCAGCGTGGATGCGCCCCAGTTGCTGCAGAAAACAAGAGGCAAGCAGTTGCTGTTGGCGGGGTGATAGTATAGCTGCAACTGCAACTTCACCACGTATGTTTACACATACAGCTCTGCTGTTACTGAACCCTTTTCAGCAGCAGCAATGTCTGGTCTACACATTGATGACACAGAGAACAATGTGCCGGCTTTTTTCAAGACTTGTCTGGCGAGAACAGCAAGGTTCCGGCAGGCGCCCGCTCACCACCAGCACACGACACACAGCTGCCTCACAACACGTATACAAACCAGTGTCATAGCCAGCCAACTGCCGCAGCAAGCAGCACTCACCGGGAACATCTTGCCTCCTGGTTTGAGGAACTTGTCGCGAGCGTACAGGTACGTCTCAAGCATGCACTCGTTGACCAGCAGCACACGGCATACGCTGCCTCATAACATACTTATAAACACATAGTCAGAGCCAGCCAAATGCCGCAGCTCTTTCTGAATATCTTCAACAGCAAGCAGCACAGGACACACAGCTGCCCCGTGTTCATAACCACGTTGTCGTGGCCAGGCAGTTTTCAGTTGAAACGGCCGCGGCAAGCCGCACTCACCGGGAACATCTTGCCCCCTGGCTTGAGGAATTTGTCGCGCGCGTACAGGTACGTCTCCAGCATGCGCTCGTTGACCAGCAGCGTGCCCATCGGCTCGCTGACGAGCACATCCACTTGCGTGCCAGGCGGCAGCGACAGCTCCTCCACCTTAATGTGACACACCTGCAGCGACAAAAGTGTTATATGAGTAGGCGAGTTTGCAACCGCACTGTGCCAGGCGGCAGTGACAGCTCCTCCACGTTGCTGTGACACACCTGCAACAAGTGGCCAGTGGCAGGTGTGTTTGATATATGCTGTATAGGCGAGCTTGCAACAACCGCACCGTGCAACACCGCAAACATCATGGACTCTGGCGTAGCAGACAAGACATGTGGTGCAGGTCCAGCTGCATTGGCGCATTGACAGATGCATCTCCTGCCCACCGCTGACACATCGCGACTGGGAAACGCAGGTTTGCTGGCGGGGTTGCAGCGCCAGCAACAACGCATGACGCTGCTGCGATTGCAGCAGTGCAAGTGGGTGTGCCAGCCATCTGCAGCTAGCTAGCCCACCTGGATCGCCTTGCCCACAGCGTTGCTACTGGCCAGCTTCTGTGCATACTTGGCCATGCCTGACGCCTCCACAGCATACACCTTGGCTGCACCAGCCTGTGCATATCCACAAGCAGCATTCTGGGGCTTTCTACGTGTTAGATCTTACAGCCAGCAGCACATTATAGTGGGTCAAGCCAGCCTTGCGTGCATGCACAGCCTTCCATGCAAGTGCAGCCTTGCATGCAGGGGTAGGGTGTCTCTGCATGCTTTTCTGCAAGAGTGCTGCTGCTTTTTCACAAGCAGGCGGTCAACGTCATCAACAGCCGCCATTGCTTCCACAGCGCAGCCCTGGTAAGCACTCTAGTAATTGTGGCTGGGCCGCACAGACCGTGACGTATATGATGACATGTGCTTGCACGTACATTCTGCAGCTGCAGCTCAACCCTTGGGCACTGCATGACTGCAGTAGGCTGGCAGCAGACAGCAAGATGCTGCTGCTGCCGCCTGCACTGCTTTTCATGGCTGCCTTGTGCAGAGATGAGCTGCTGTGACAAAAGTAAGAGCTGGCCTGTGGCTGCGCATGTGCTACAGACAATGCCAGGACTCCGCCGATTGCTCTGGTTGATGCTCCAAGACCCGTGACTGACAACATGCAAACAGCGCATAACCCAGGTAGCAGATATAGCAATGTGTGCTGGTAACCAAGTCCGCACCTGTGCAGAGAAGAGTGACAGGATGCCGCTGCCTGCGCCCACGTCCATGACTGTCTTTCCCTCAAAGTCTGCCCTGTTCTCAGTGATGGCTGCATGGTAGGTGCCGGTGCGTGTCATGTCCTGCAAGAAGAGGAAGCGGCAACGAACAAGCGGGATTTCAGCTATACTCAGATGAAGCGGCAGCGTACGAATGGGAGTTCAGCTGAACTCAGAACGATGCGTACAGAATGCATGGCTGGGTGAGTGCCACCGCCCATCATGATTTCAACATGCAGTGCCACAGGCAGGTGGTCGAAACACAGGACAGGATTACTACAATCATCAGCATGCACTCAAGAGGTTGAGGTTGGCAAATGAACGCCCACACTTGGTTTGTATGGACTGTGCGCTGCCGTTCTGCTTGCAGGACAGCCAGCCGCACGGCCTGCTCGCAGGACAATGCACTGATGGTGGGAAAGCTGCTGCAGCTGAGTGCGAGTGTGGTGCTGACCGCAACTGCAGCATGTTCTGCTGGTGCATGAGCACGCCATAGTAGCGCAAGTACAGCTGAGCAGGACAGCTGCATGGTGATGCCTGCTGTTGCTGCAGCGCTGCTGACATCCTGCAGTGTGTTTAGCATGCTTGCAGGACAATTGTTGACATTGCAGCGGCACAGTGCTGCCCCCACCTGCAGCATGTTCTGCTGGTGCATGAGCATGCCGTAGTAGTGGAAGTACAGCTCAGCGCTGCCCTTCTCCGTCTTAGCATCAAATATGTTGCCTGCAGCAGCGCCAGCAGACCCCTGCAGGAACAAACCAGCAAAAAGACAGATTGTGGTTGTTAACGGACCTGGGCTTTGTGCTTTGCGCAACACGCATCTGAAGCAACGACAGCATGATGGTCACGACTTCAAGACACAGCGTGCTGGCTATCAGGTTACATGATAGAGCAGCAACTCTGCAAGCAACAGAATCAACGGCACAAGTTATCAAGACGGCTGCTCACCAAGTTGCCTGTGTCCTTGGCAGGTGTCGTGCCTTCTGCTGTAGTTTCATTAGCTGCCTGCTGCTGCTGCTGCTGGGGCTGCAGCGCCTGCCATAGCTGCTGAGCCTGCTCGGTGCTGCTACACTGCAGGACAACCGTAGTGCTTTGCTGGCAGGCCTGCAAGAACTGCACACAAGCAGTCTGTTGGCAGTACAGGCCTGTATTGCTCCTAGGGGGATGACAGATATCGTACAAAGGCCTTGGATGCATGGCACGAGAGTGGTGCAGCTCTGTAGCACTGCCACTGCATAGTGTGCTAACGAACGAAACAGACAAGGTCGCAGGCTATGCACGGCACCATATCACCAGCTGCAATTGCACAGGGTTCTCAGGAGACAGATGTTGTAGAGCACAACGCCGCAGATGTGGCATGCCCTACCTCAGTAGCTGCTGAGTTGCTGCTATTGCTGCTGTTAGAAACGAGGATAGTTGTTGGCCCAGCCTTCCAAGCCTGCAAAAAGCGCAGCACCCGTGGCTGGTGAAGCAGCTGTGAGGAGTCTCCCTCTGCTTGTCTGCAGTGCTGAACATGGTTGCTGATACAGAGACTGCTGATGAACTGCAGATATCTGCACTTTGCTGAACCTGTGAACTTCTGCATTGCATAGTCCTTCATCAGTCATGTGGCTGTCAGCACGGTGCAAATGCACGGTGAAAATTGGGCAAATTGGGCACTGTGTTGGGCACTGTGTTGTGTATACGCACTGTGTCAGACACCAGCTGGCAGTGCAGCACTGCTTCCTGTGTGCTGCTTTCCCTGATGGCCAGGCTGCCGTCGTTGACTGTCACATCTACATTCCAAGGCTTCCCTGCAGCAAACACAACAACCTCATCAGCACTGCCGAGCGATCTGAAGGCAGGCACTGGCGTGCCACCCGCCCTACCTGCTGTTTGTTCTGCGCCCGGCAGCTGCAGTCGGAAGGCTTGAACCCCTTCAAACAGATGCATTTGTTTAGTACGTGTGCATAAAGGATCCAGGAAGCTCGCTAGCGGTGACAAACAACCCTTGCGTGCAAGTTTCAATCTGATGGCGCTGCTTACGCACGGCAAGAGGGCAATCGTAGAAATCCTGTGCTTCATGACACCTCGTAGAGGTGCGAGGAAGTTGAGCTTACGCACGCACGGCGTTACAGGGTTCACCAGTTCAAAACATCAAGTCTGACTGCAGCAGTGACACTGCATGCCACGGCCCAGCAGTCCTTTTCAGCAGACCCCTGGTCCATTAGCAACCTCTGTACTGCAAGATTTGCATCTCATGCAGCTCGGATCATGCCCCCAAAGCCGCTGCCACCAGCCAGCCCTGGAGCAGCCACTTTCAACGCCTCCAGCTGGCCGTTCAGCTCTTCGATGCGGCCCTCCAGCTGGCCTAGCGCCTGCAGCTGGCCGTTCAGCACGCGCACAACGCTGCCCATAGGTGTCGAGGGGTCGCCCAATGATGCTGCTGCCAGGTCGTTGACTTGGTCAACGCTGCGCGTCAGCTCCGTGGCCAGCACGCTCAGCGCTCCGCTGACCTGTTATCACGTTGAGCACAGAAAAGGTATACGTAAGCAGAGGTGACGGGCAGCAGGAGTAGACCAGATGATGTGCAGGGTACAGAGAGTGTGCAAATTGCAACGAATTGAGCAAAGCAAAGAAGGCACAACACACACAACCACAATGATGATCCACAGGCCTGACAGACCTAGCGGCTGCAGCCGCATGGCAAATCACTACAAACCACGCAGCACGTTATTGATATGTACCTGTACCCTAGACCCTAAAACCCTATGTATATACCTATGCATGTTGTATATCAAACTGCACACAGTCGTAGTGTGTCTTGCATCGTCAGCGAAGCACACCATGACTGTGTGCAGTTTGATTCACAAGGTATTCATTCATCAGGCATACAACAGCGAGCTGCGTGGTCAGAGTATTTAGCCATGCTTGTCGAGCACCCCCCCCCTTTCCAAGCTGCACAGCAGCCAAGCACACTGCAGCATGCCCTGCTCACCGCCTGTGCGCGGCCGTACAGCCTGTCCCTGTCCTGTGTGTCAGCATCCATGAGCGAGCGCTCTGCAGAGAACAGCCGCTCCGCCTCTGCCTCAACAGACACCAGCGAGTCGTGCACCTCCTGCAAACACACGTTGTGTGTAACACACAGTCATTTCAGCTTTTGTTGCATGACACCATGCGCTTTTGGCCTGAGCAGATGATGAGAGTCCATGCACCTGCTGCAAAAGCAAGCACAGAAGTGGAACATGTTCCACTTCCACTTGTGGTGCACGACCGTGCATGCTGGGCTACACTAGACACCAGCAAGACATGCACCACATGCGGTTATGAACATCAGCAACTTGAGAGGCGCAGCAGCATGTGGCTGCATTGTACATAGCATGAAGGCTGACATAAGTTTTATCCCCACCACAGAATCAACTGTACGCAACGCATGGCAAAACACCTGCAGCGCTTGCACAGCTAAGAGGAAGCAAGCATAGGTGGACAATACCCAACACCCCGCATGCAGTAAAATTAAAGAAACGCAGTGACAAGTAACACGAGTAACAATGTCCAATGTCGCACCTTTTGGTGTGTCTCAATCATGTCCAGCTGCCGCTCCAGCGCATCCTGCCCAGCATGCACAGCGCGCAGCTCCTGCTCCACATCAAGCAGCGCATGCCGGTTCGCAAGCACAGCGCCGTCCCATGCAGCGAGCAGCCGCGCCTGGCCCACAAACGCCACCGAGTGCTTCTCAAGCTCCTGCTGCCAGCCTGTGATGATGTCCTCAAGGCTCTTTCCTGCAAGCTGGTTGGGCACTTTGGGTGCAGTAGGACCTGCAGGAGTGCTGCCTGCAGCAGCGCCAGATGATGCAGCTGCAGCAGCACTGCCTGGTGCAGCAGCTGCAGCGCTGCCAGCAGCTGGTACGATAGCGCCAGCGCTGCCAGCAGCCGGCGCAGATGCTGCTGCGCTAGCCGCGGCTGCAGACGACGCAGCGCCAAACCCAAAGGCGCTGCCTGCTGCAGCAGGTGCCGAGCTTGCTGCTGGAGCTGCTGCTGCTGCTGCTGCGGAGCTCGCAGCTGCTGCTGAGGACCCGCCAGCAGCCGGAGCAAAGCTGAACGTTGGCGCAGAGCCTGCTGCTGCTGCAGATGATGCGGCCGGCTGCGATCCTGCTGCCGCACCCGTTGATGTTGTGCTTCCAAAGCCTGCAAAGCCACCTGCGGCAGGTGCTGAGGCAGCTGCAGGCGCAGCGGCTGCTGCACTGGATCCTGCAGCTGCACTGCTGCTGGCTGCAGGAGTGCCAAATCCAAACCCAAATCCACCTGCTGCTGGTGCGCTGCTGGCTGCAGGTGCTGATGTGGCTGCAGGTGCTGCTGCTGAGCTTGCAGGAGCCCCAAACCCGAAGGAGGGTGTGCCACCAGCTGGGGTGCCAAACGCTGGTGCGCTGCCAGCCGCAGGGGCTGCTGCACCGAATGCCGGTGCAGATGCTGCTGCTGGTGCTGCACCGCTGCTGGCACCAAACAGGTTTGGTGTGCTGCCTGCTGCTGGGGCTGCGGTTGATGCTCCAAAGCCGCCGCTTGCAGGAGCGCCAAAGCCGCCGAAGCTGCCAAATGCTGGCGCACTAGACGCAGCAGGTTGAGCAGCAGCAGGTGCTGCTGGCTGTGCGGCGCCTGCAGGGTGGGACGAGGCAACAATATAGCACACAACAGCTCAGCATGTTGTGGTGTGGCAGTTAGGATCCCCTACTTCTGAGCCCGCCTGCCCGTAAAGCACAGTTTAGCAGGTATTGAACGCCCGCCGCAAGACATCATTTCAAGCAGCTGCAGGTTGCAGAAGTGCACAAATGTGTGTGTGCATGTGCACTGGGCATGCTCACCTCCGAAGTTAAAGCCTGTTGTGCTGGTGCCTGCTGCTGACGAGGCAGCGCCAAAGCCAAAGGCGGGAGTGCTGCTTGCTGCTGCAGAAGCATCCAGACAACAAGGCAGCGCAGCGGCAAGATTGTTAGATGGGCGTAATCACCTGCTTGCGTGGCACACGCCGTGCAAGCATGCTGTACAGTGCAAGCTGCCCTGCGCATGCACTAGTTTGTGGGGCAGGAGCAGGTGCCGGTGATGGCGGTGTGCTGCTGCTTGACAGCCGCGGGTGCCATTCAATACAGCAACATGCTGTATATGCAGCTGTCTGCTGTGATCAAGCAGCATGTGTGCAGCCTAACGCCACACCTGCAGGTGTTGAAGCTCCACCAAAGCTGAAGCCACCACCTGTGGAGGCCCCAAACGCCCCTGCAAAGCAAACGATGCTTTCAAAACGCGGTTGGGTAGCCAGATCATGCCTGGATGCTCTGATCACGGCTATATGCCAAACACAGCAGATGACACCTTTGCTAAGTTGCTGTGCTGCAGCAGCTGCCTGCCGTAAGCGTCCATGACCCCAAACGAACACAAAAACGCACCTCCACCAAAAAAAGAAGCCATGTGCCTCCTTGCGGTGTTGCGGTGGGTTCACAGGTTGCTGCTGCTGCTGTCTTGGAACGACGAAGGGAGTTTTGAACTGAGCTGCTAAGGAAGGGTCACGTGTGTCGGCGCGCGATCTAATGCTATCCTAGAATTGCAGCTTCCAGCGAAAAACGGTACTTCACGCCAGGTCTCGAGGGGCTTTGAGTTGTCGTGGTTTGGCAGCGAAGGAGGGGAGTGCTGGCACTGTGCGGCCGTGGGCGCATTGCGGATGCTGCATCGATGCGGATCAGTGACGGGAAAGCAAAAGCGATGCTTGACTCGGGGCAAAGCGCCCTGATGTCTGTCTGATAGAAATGCAGCCGAACTCACTGTAGCAAGTGATGGCAAGTCCGAGGATTTTGTGGGTGCTGTGGCTGCTGCTATGGCATGCCGGGAGCTTTGCTAGCAGCGGCAGCGCTCTCGCTGTGCACCAGGTCAGTGTAGGCGAGGATGGTACCCCCCAACCTGCCGATCGGGCTTGCCTTTTCGGATATATTCATTTTATAGTTGTTTTCTGCTTTTTGCAGCTGAATGTGGAGGCTGGCTTAGCCCGCCATCTGTCCCATCCTGCTGGTGCACCAAGCGCACACGGCTCCCAAGTCGGTGCAGTGGCCTGTGGGTCAGATTCAGGTGCTCGACAACGCAACGACGGCGCATGCAGCGGCAATCAGCTGCCGCATCGCCCGGAGTCCACTAGTCTGCACAATTTTGTGTACAATGGGGACTTCGCGGGCTTCAGGCAAGCTCTGTCGCTGCTTGCGCAACATGAGAACTTTCCGCATCTGCTCGGAGCTCTGCAGATGAACGATGCACAGGTGCGGTGGGCGGGGTTTCCTAGGTGGTACCTGCACAGCCTGGCACTGTGTACTTCACAGCTGCTGTCTGCATGTGCTCAGTGGCAGATATGCGGCAAGATGACACGTTTAGTGCATGGTCAGCTGCCTGGATCTGATCAGACAGCTGCTGAGCTGAGGCAAGGCTGCAAGGCTGGGCAGTGCTACTGCATGGATGCATGTTTACTGACGGGCATCAAATGCTTGCACTGAATTCTTATGTGTATTCAAATGTATCAAGAATCTACGAAGATAAACTACGCCAGCCTTAGACTTCCAGCTTTGTTGCGATTGTTGCATTGTGCGACCGTGGTTCGTCATGCTGCGTGCAGGGCATGACTATTGCGCATCTGCTGGCATGCTCTGGCAGAGCTCAGGAACTGCAGCAACTGATGGACGTGCTATTTAGAATGCAAGGGGATGGGGTGGAGACAATACGCAGGTGGGCTTCGTATTAAATGCAGCACTTGGGGCATGTGCAAGCTTATACTTTTTGATGCATAAGTAACAGCATTGGCACATGAGGAATGCATCCATCATCTAGAGGGGAGAGGCCAGAGCACAAAAGTGCGAGAGCTTGCTGTTGTGCAGCCAAGCGTTGTCCTGCTGAACATTCATTGAAGCTCACTTGCAATGCTGTAATGGCAATCCATCGTCTGAGAGCTTGTGAAAACAGCGGGCATGGCACGCACCCTGACATTGATGTACCTTTGCTGGTCTATGTGCTGCTGCTTGACAAGCTTCCATTTGCTTTATGCTCCTTATCTTTGGGCTTTGCAGGATTGTGCTGGAATCGCGCAATGACGATGCCTGCAAGGGCAAGAATTGCCAGATGCTCGTAGACAGGCCCGGCCTGAATGCACACGGCACGCTGCACTTCAGCAACCAGCAACAACAAGTCGTGTTATTTGGCGACGTAACGCCGTTTGAATGCGCAGCTGCGCATGGGCACGTGCAAGCGATGAAGCTGCTTGTCCAGGTGTGTGGCGGGGCATGTCATTATGTTATATACGGCAGCTGTACAGCTGACAGGACTGTCGCCATGCAGGCAGTTGGGAAGGCGATTGCAGTGTGCACCATGCAGTGGCTGTGTGTGGCTTGCGGGGTGGTGGATAGCGCAACTGCATCACTTGTGACGTGTTGTGCTGGCTGCCTGCATCATTGTCACTGCTTGGCACTGCTTCCTGCAGGGGGGAGTGGCTCCTGGCAAGGCGTTTGAAGTGGCGCAGATCTTCACACTGACGAAGCACCTGCACGAAGCGATCATGCTTGCCAACAACGAAGGCTTCTTTGCGAAGCCACAAGTGTTCCTTCCAAGCTCTAAGCAGGCCCCTGCACCCCGTCAGCCAAGGGTGCGGCGTAAAGCCAGCAGCAGCAGCAGCACTGGGTCAGGCTCTGGTTCAAAGCAGAAGGCTGCTGTCAGCATCAGTACAGCTTCAACTAACAGCGGCAGCAGCATGCCGCAGCATGGTGGCATCCGTTTGAATCCGCAGCCAGCAAAGCTGCAAGCACCAAGCAAAGTCAAGCAGCAGCCGAGCAGCAGCAGCAGTACGAACGGCGGCGGCAGCAGTACTAAGATGTCGGCTGCTGCCGCTGCTGTAGCTGCGTCCACTGCCGGCAGTGGCAAGCCACAGATTGCTCACCCTGACCGGCCCAAGAAGCCTGCTGGCGCTGCTCCAAACCTCATCACCGCCAAATCAACAACAGACAGCAGCACAGGCGGGGACGGCAATACCACCTCGCCTGTGCCTGGTGCACGGCTGTCAGAAGCACTTGACATTGCAGCATTGCTGCTGCTAACAGGCATGCTGCTGCTGCCAGTGTGGAGCACACTGTGCCTGCTGTGGCGGCGTTCAGTACGTAAGCGAGCAGCAGTCGCAGAGCCTGCCCGCAGGATCAAGCAAGCAATGCTAGCAACCAGCGGATCTATCACAAGCAGCCAGGCAACAAGCGCGAGTGAGGCGGCTGCAGCAGCAGCAGCAAGTGCGGCTGCAGCTTCGGCCACCGTTTCCGCTGCAAGCAGCACAAACGGCAGGAAGAGCAAGGCCGCATTAGCTGCGCCTGCTGCCGCTGCTGCTGCTGGTGGAGCATCTGCATCTTTCACACGGCAGCGGAAGAGCAGCATAACCAGCCAAGGTCAGCAGCAGCAGCAGCAGCAGGGGCTGACGCGTGCGTTCTCTGGGCCTCTACCCAGCACCAGCAGCAGCGGCAGCTTATCAGGCAAAGCAATGGCTGGCATTCCAGTGACCATGCTCAAGAAAGATATCCGTATAAGTCCTGGATCAGGTGCTGACACAACAAGTGCTACAGCGCCTATTACCCTGCCTGAAAATGGCAGCAGCAGCAGCAGCAGCTGCAGTGTGACAGGTGCAGCTGATGCAGCAGCTGTGAGAGCTGCTCCAGAGGGTACCTTGAAAGCTCGCAGTGCAACACCCACCGGCAGCAGCAGCAGCAGCGCTGCGGCTGCCAGCAAACAGAAGCGTGTGAAGCAGCAGGCAGCTGGCAAGACACAAACAAAGTGTGCAGCAGCAGCTGCAAACAACAGCAACAGCACTGCAGTACCAGCAGTGCGCAGCAATAGCACTGGCAGCTCTGCGCTTACAGCAGAGCCGTCACCTCTTGCAGTGAACGTCGGTTCTGCTGCTGTGCTGGCCGGTGCCGACAGCGATCAAGCGCACGCAGGCGGCGATGAGCCGAGTGTATTCAGCCGGCTGCCAAGCACTTCAGCAGTTGAGGCTGACGCAGCTGTTGCATCAGACAGCAAAGCTACAGCTGGCAGTGACAGCAGCAGCAAGCGCAAAGCTGGCGGCCGCGCAGCAGCAGCAGCAGCAGCGCCAGCAGGGAGCGAAGACGTCACGCCAGCATCAGCAGATCAGCAACACCTCAAAGCCAGCGCTGCAAACAAGCAGCAAGAGGCAGCCACTGCCAAGGCTGCTGCAGCTGCTGCTGCTGGCAAGGCAAACGGCAAGCAGAAAGGCAAGCAGGCAAACTCAAACGCAACTGCACAGCCGCGGCAGAGCAGCGAAGGCATTGCGGCCCGAGCCAGTTCAGCAGCTGCTGCTTCCGGACTCTACAAGTCTGCTAGTGTGCCAATCCCTGAGCTGCGTGCATTGTCTGCCGACGATGCAGCGCAAACGGCTAAGGCGTATGCTGCGCTTATTGCACCGTACACACCGTCAGCAGCAGCGGCAGCAGCGAGGCCGGCAATTTACCTGCCACCAGGTGTGAGCAGCAGCGGTGGCAGCGGTAACGCTGCAGAGGCTCCAGCAGCAGCAGCAGCAGCAGGCACTGGCAGAGCTGCAACACCGACCAAAGATCAGAAGCCTGTCGCTGCAGCGGCAGCTGGCGCGTCTGGCGGTAAACAGCGGAAGAAGAAGGGCAGTGCTGCAGCTGCTGACAGTGATGCTGTGCAGCAGAAGCGTGACCAGGATCGGCCGGCAGCAGCAGCAGCAACAGCAGTGCAGCCGATGAGCAGCACTGATGTTGCAACAGTAGCAGCAGCAGCTGACTACCTGAATGTACCGGCAAGCACGATCAGTATCACAAGTGCAGCAGCAGCACCGTCAGCAGCAGCAGCAGGCGCAGAAGGGTTGGCTGCAGCAGCAGGCCGCTTGTCACACGTTGACAGTTGCTTCTCTGGCCCCCCTGCGCTCCCCCCTGCCCCCAACAGCAGCAAAGGGCCAGCGGGCCAGCTGCAGATGCAGCTCAGCGGCAGCGCTACAACGCTGCATCGCAACATCAGCAGCGGCAGCAGCAGTAATGCGCAGCGTGACGTTTTGCTGCCCAGCAGCGGCAGCGGCAGCAGCACAGGCAGTGCCAGCATGGCATGCGGCATCTCGCGCAAGCTGTCAGATGCTGCCTCCGTGGCCAGCGACACAAGCTTCACTTCAGCTGCAAGCCAGCAGCAGCAGCAGCAGCAACAGGCTGCAGCAGCAGCACCTAGCCCTGTGGTGGCGTCAGGTGGAGGTTCAGCAGGTGCTGCGGCAACAGCTGCTGCTACAGCTGTCCCACCCGCGTTTACAGGCCTGTCTGAGTTGGATCGCAGCACATCTAGCTGCAGCCAAGCAGAGCAGCAGCTGCTGGGCGAGTTTGCAAACGCAGTTGCAGAAGTTTTCGCAGCGCAGCGCACCAACAGTGGAGTCAGCAGCACCGGAAGCGAGGCACGTGCTGCTGCTGGTGCTGCTGTGCTTCCCATGACGGCAGATGCTGAGGTTGTGTTCCGGCCAAGGGGTGGTAACCCAGGCGCGCTGCTTGCAAGTGTGACGCAGCAGATGGTGCAGGGCCAGCAGCAGCAGCAGCAGCAGCACATGATGCATCCAGCACGGGCTCAGGAGCTTCAGGCGTTGGCAAAGATATTGGGGCAGCACCCTATGGAGGAGGTGATAGCTGCAGCAACACAGCAGCAGCAGCAGCAGCAGCAGCAGCATGGCCTGACACCAGAGATGCTGGCACAGATGGTGCACCGCTGGCAGCAGCAGCAGATGCAACAGCAGCAGCAGCAGCAACAGCAGTGGGTGGCAAGTATGCCGATGGCTGCACAGCAGCAGGCTCACAGCATGCAGGCAGCAATGCACCATCAGCAGCAGCAACTGCAGCAGCAGCAGCAGCCGATGACGACGGCTGGCATGTCTGCACCGCAAATGCAGCAAGCTGGAACGTCAGCACCACTGGCTCTACCAGCTGGTATGCTTGCGTTGGTGCATGCATCAACAGGGCAGCCTGCACAGCAGCAGCAGCAGCAGCAAACGCAGCACCTGCAACAGGTGCAGCAAGCTCAGGGCCAGCAGCAGCAGCAGCAGAAGTTGATGGTGTTAGTGCCGCAGCAGCAGGGTGTGCAGCTAATGTCTCCTCCTGGGGGTGGTGGAACCATGCCAGTGGGCTCCCCGGGACAGCTGCTACATCCACAGCAGCTGCAGCAAATGCAGCAGCAGCAGCAGGCAGGAGTGATGCACCTCCCACCCGGCACCGTTGTACTGTCTCCCAACAACGGTGGCCGCGACGGAGGCTTCGTGCTTGCGCGGGGTTCTGTTCAGCCGCCGCAACACGTGCTGGTGCCGGTTGTATCGGCCCCAGCAGGCATGCGTGCCATGTCAGCTAGCCAGCAGCTGCAGCTGCAGGCCTTACAGCAGCAGCAGCAGGTGCAGGTGGTGCAGCTACAAGGCATGCCGCCAGGCATTAGCAGCAGCACTGTGCAGGCTGCACAGGGCATGCTGATGCGTCCGGGTCAAGTCAATAAAGTGACTCAGGTCGCTGTCGGAGGTCAGATCTCAACGCAGCAAGCAGCGACGGCAATGTACGTTTCGTCAGCGGCGCCTGGCGTTAGCTTTGTTGCTGGTCAGCGCATGGCTGCAGCGCCAAATGGCGGTGGTGGTGGTGGGGTATCTGGCATTCCTGCAGTGAGCCAAGGAGCAGCAGCAGGTATGGCTGCAGGTGGCGTTGCTGCTGCAGCTGCTGCCGATGATGCAGCGCTCCGTCAGCGTCGGCAGAACATGCCGACAGCTTCGCAGCAACTGCTGGCGATGGCGCCAGGTCTGCAGCAGGCTCAGGCGGCAGCAACAGCAGCAACGGCAGCAGCAGCAGCTGCGAGCCTAGGCCACGGCGGCGCGCACAATGCAGGGACCACTGCTGGTTCTGCTGGTGCGTCTGCCGGTGCATTTGACTGGTCGCAGCTCGCTAACGAGCTGGCCTCAGGACCTGTGGCAGCAGCGAATGCAGCAGCAGCAGCAGCAACCACAGGCAGGGTGTCTCCATACGGCGAATCAGCAGCAGGCAACATTAGCACGAGCACGCCTCCTGGCCTAACACCGCAGCTGCCGCCAGCAGCAGCAGCAGCAGGTTTGCCGTCGCTTGCGCGCAAGAGTGAGCCTTGGCTGAGTGTGTCGGTGCCTGAGGCGAGTGGCTTGTCATTTGGCGGCAGGTCTGACAGTGAGAGCGCACGCATGGCGGCTGAGCTTGACGAGCTCCTGCACCAGGTGAGGGCGATCCCTTTGTGACATGTTCGCGTACGTGCGGTTTGTGATGAGCTTCTGCAATAATTGAGGCTGACCTGTTCGTGACACGTTTGTGTACGTGCTGTCTGTTCGTAACATGTGTGTGAACGAGCTGTTTCTTGTTTTGCTTGGTGGATGGAATTGCTGCAAATAGATATGGCAGTGCACACGTGGTGGCTGAGCTTGACGAGCATCTGTACCAGGTAAAATGTACATACCAGTGATTGCATGCTGTCTATGGCACAGCCACTAACTGTTCCTACCACCTCGACACATCTGTTGCAGTGTCAGCTCTCACAGCGCTATGTGCGATTGCATAGCAGATGAGCACCACATGCTCCGCCAAACTGCTGCAAAGACTGCCCCAGGCACATTACAACTTGCACCCCTCATCACTCAACCCTCATGCCACCACCACTGCTGCTGCTCCCCCAACAGGCAAGCCAGCAGCTCGGCTGGTCAGCCATTCCGCGAGCATCCGCAGAAACTGGCGACGCCAGCAGCCTCCCCTCCCGCTCACCCACAGATGGCGCTGGCAGCGTCTTTGCAGGCGCATTCTCCGCCATATCTGGCCGCAGATCAGCTTCACCTCACTCTGGTGTCATCGGCGGCATCGGTGCTGCTGCTGCTGCGATGTCGCGGCTCAAGGCTACTGCAGCGGAGTACCGGCCCTCGGCAGGAGCCGCTACTGCAGCAGAGGGGGGTGGCAGTAGCCACGGCAGCGGTGCCTCGCAGGGCAGTGACGGCCACAGCCATCATATCAAGAGCTTGGAAGAGCTGCAGCTGCCTGATGGCTTCTCTGCTGGAGACTGATTGTGGCTGCTGTGACGTCTGTGCTGCATTACGCCAGCGGTTGCTGGCGGCATAGCGTTGTGCTCAAGGGGATTGCAACAGCTGCAGCTGCCGGATGGGTTCTCTGCTGGAGACTGATGTGGCTGCTGTGACGGATGTGCTTGCTGCTGTGTTGCCCCAGCTGTTGCTGACGGCATGGGGTTACACCACTCAAGGGGTGTTGCAACAGCTGCAGCTGCCTGGGGTTGTGCTGGTGACTGGCGAGGTGCCACAGCTGGGCAGTAGTGGTACAGCATCTGAATGGCTGTAGTCTTGTCAGTATGTCTTGTCGGTGCCGCATGCTGCCGGGTGGCGCTGGTGCTGCAGTCAATGTGGGGCTATGACTGGAAGAGGTATTTTGCAGTCAGGCTGCCAATGAAGACTGAGGGGGCCTAGGGTTGGGGGTTCAGGGTTCTGTCACAAACTGATTGCTCTTTTGCGTTTATGGATCCACAGCAGCATGTGATGAAGCTGTTCTGGCTGTGACTCCAGCAGGCAGCAGCAGCAGCAGCAGAGTCTGGTAGGACATGTCCAGCAAAGTGCTGTTGTGTGCACTGCTTGTCAAGCTGAGTGCATCTGGTGGATGTTGGCACCAATATGAAGAGTATCTGGTACGTATGCGTTTGCGTGCAGATGGAAAAGCACAGCATGTTGAGGTACTCAGTTTCAGTTCAGTGGGCGCCAGTATTTTCTGTTATGCAGCATGTTGTGACGCTGTTGCCAATGTTTGCAACTGGCGTGGGCGCCTTGAGCCTTATAATGCATTGTTCTGGGCTGTTATGATAACGTACATGACACTTGCTGTTCACTGATGCTTGCTGCACTTTTCGTACCCTGGGGCGAGGTTGCGTAAGCATGTGGCTGCAATACCTACATGCAACAATGCAGCAGCCAATCTCTGTTTGTGCACTACGCGAGCGTCTGCTGGCAAGGGGACACCTTGCTGCGACGTACGTTCAAAACGTGTAGTTGTTGGTATACAGCTAGTGCTTTGCTGGTTCTTGATGACAAATTTTCTTATTGTTGTGTCTGTTACTCGGGCACTACATGCACCTGTGCAGTGCACTGCACCCTACTACTGGTTGTGCTGTGAGAACGTAATGCTATGCAGCATAATGCACTCATATGTGAGTTGAGGTTTAGATGTCCTAATGGGTGCAGGTCTCGCGGATGTTTACAGTGAATGCACTATGGCTATCAGCGCTTTTGTATAGTCAAGCATCGCCGGCAGTTGCTTCACAGTATGTTGTGTTGACTGCGACTTGTCTGGCACGCATGTGCAGGGTTGTTTTGTGACAGAGTAAGTTATGCACAGGCCTGACGTGTGCAGCCGCTCGCATCGCATTGAGTGTGTGCGTGTGCGAAGTGCGAGGTTGTCATGCCAGTTGCAGTGGCTGTCAGGAACGGAGCTGTGCTGCGAATGTACAACATGCTTCCGTGAGCAATCGCGTGTTGCCCAGTCATGCGTGCTCTGTGGTGACACGCGTCGCAAGCAGTGGGCTGATGAGCTGTGCTGTTGAGCTCTTGATATGCAAGCAAGCATGTGGTGCTGCCGCGATTCAGATTCGAGTCTTTGCGCGTTCTATGATCTGGTAGATCTGATCTGATATGGTGTGCTGTCACAGTCCAACGTTGCTGACATGACATGCGCTTGTTCAGCAGCAGCATTGGCATGGCGCGAGGTGCCCTGCTTCTGATATGCTGGCTGATTTGCTGGCTATGCTGGCTGATATGCTAGCTGCATTGGAGGTTCCCTCCTGTCCATGGTTGCTGTGGGCATGGTTGCTGTGGGTTTGCCACGTAAAAAGTGCCTTGCTCAGCCGCTGTGCGGGCAACCTAATTGCTGATCTGAGCACTTGCAACTACTCCTGAGCACTGCCTAGTTGCCTAGTTGTGGTTCAATGAATAGCATTAGCATACTGTGTTTGAGGAGTTCTGTTGAGTTGTTGCAGCCAGTTGAATTGTGCAGAATTATAGGCATTGCGTGTCAGTGATTCAACAGGGGTTGGAAGAAGGGCACAGGGTGTTGAGCTGGCTTTGTGTGTGTTGCTTTTGCTTTGCGCAGCAGAACCTCATCACCTCTCAGGTGCTGGCGATGTTGCTTGCATTGCTGCCTCAGCTGCTCGGCATATCTGTCTGTTTCACCTGAATCTTACTATTGTCAGTGGGTTTGTTGTGGCAATTCAAATGACGTACGGTCCTGTGCACTGGGGAATGCAGGTATCCTGTGTGCAGCAGTTGCAGTTGCTGTGCATTGTGGGGCTGTGCATGTTTTGTATGGTTGTATAGCCGGGTGTGCGCTTCCGAGCCTACCTGGAATCTGGTGTTGTGCCCTAGTGCTGTACAAAATGCACGAAAGACCGAAGCATTAGAAGTTCGTTTGGCCTGAGCCCGGTTGTGGCTGACCACCTGCGCGCGATACATTAGGCAGGTATGATGCTCACACACTCTTTGCACGTCTCACATGCTGCATGTATGTACCTACACACGCAAAACTTGGTCTTTAGGTATGATCTAGGTATGTCGTAGCAGCTACCCAACATTTCTCTTGATTGTGCCAGGATTCTATGTCTGTAGTGAGCAGTTGCATAGGTTACTCTACATACAGGAGGCGTACCGTACGGTGCTCACGAAAAGGCTGTAGATACACCCTTATCGAGTGTCCATACCTATTTAGTCTGATTTTTCCTGATGCGCACCGTTGAGAGGGGTTGCTCCTATCACATGTCAGCGTTCGGACATGCCACAGTTGGCTATTGCAAGTGAATTTCCATTGTACACATGGCTTGACAGGCGATTACAGCCGAATGTATTCCTCCTTCCCTTGCTGCTGGCGTGTTGCACAGTGACTGCCTGCCAGGAATGTTTGGTCTGATACAACATACTTTGTTTGGGTGGGCATGCTGTGCGATTGTCGTGGCTGCTCTTGTGTCTGTATGCAGACTACTGCACAGGCCTCAAGAAGCATTTGTTTTCCACTGCAACAGCAGTATGTTCAGGTACATGCACCTTCGCATACAACTGAACATTCGCTTGATCTGCCAGCCGACATGTGCTCGCAGCGCTTGTTCACTATCCGCGGTGACAGCCGCTGTGACATATCGCGCGGTATGTGCTGGTCACAGAGTGAAAA
Source organism: Tetradesmus lagerheimii (assembly GCA_902809745.2). Classification (NCBI taxonomy): domain Eukaryota; kingdom Viridiplantae; phylum Chlorophyta; class Chlorophyceae; order Sphaeropleales; family Scenedesmaceae; genus Tetradesmus; species Tetradesmus lagerheimii. The sequence goes on from CADDIJ020002910.1 coordinate 184,025, forward strand.
GTACATTCTGGTGCGGTTTACGGGCATCATGCTGATTACGGGCATCATGATGGCACTCCACTTGTGGTTGTGCTCCGTTCGACCCGTGCATATCCAAGTTGGTGTCTCAAGTGTTGCAACTCAGTATGTTTTGGCGGTTACGCTTTTGGCTGCGGTGTGATCATTTGGCGCCATCTTGTAACATGTTACAACGAGCTTTAAAAAATGTGTCCGTGTTACTGCGTTATCGTACAATTCAATGCGCATGCAAGCATGTGACGATGGTACTGCACAGGCCCAGCCTTGCATGCATGCACAGGCTTGCAATCTTGCGCAGCCTTGCCAAGGTCATACAGGGGTAGGTTGCCAACCGGACGGTCCCTGCATCACGCAGAAAAAAGTGTCACACTTGCTGAGTCTGCGAGGGTGCTGCTGCTGATCACGGGCCTAAGGAGGTTCGGGCGCTGCAACATGGCCGCAATGACTCGGAGTCAGCACAATTCACGGGCCTGCCAATGTATTGAGAAGAACTTCTTCCCATGGCATGCCTGGTCAGGCGACGCTGCAAGAGTCCAGCCATGCACGATTAGTCTCATGGTCGATGTCCAGCAGCGGTTACACTTACAATGCTAGAACAAAGAATGACAACTCGACCGGCTCACTCTTGATACAACGGCAGCACTGGAGTGTCTGTTATGCAGCCCCCACACTGCCATGTGCTGCACACTCATGGCTACTACAAGCACAAAGAATGTTCTCTCTTCCAGGGGCCAAACAACTGTAAACTACCGTGATATGAAGCAAGCTCCAGGGGCCATGACCGGACCCTTGAGCCATGCCAGTAGGGAGCCGCCTCAAGAGGCACGTGCGCATACACACCCCATGGCCACCAATCAACCGTGCAGGGGCGTCAAAAGAGAGACCTGCAGACCGTCTGCAACTGTTGCAGGGACTTCACCAAATATTTGCAGACGGTTGCAGGGATGTCACATAAAGGACCCTGCAAACAGCGCATCACACCATGCACAATGGGCCATGCAAGCTGGCCACTCCAACCTGTGTTGGCACGATGTGTGCGCCCAACACTACAAACACGACCATCACTACGCCAGCAGTACGCCACAGCAGGCGAACTAGCACTGGCATCAACGTGCGACTGCACCACGCTGACTCAGCGGCCCAACTGCAGCTGGTTGGCAGCTGCCAACGGCACCACAAGCCATCCACGCAACACTAAAGGTCCCTTTGACCTTAATCACACATGGACGCGCAGTGGAGGCAGCGTCTCACTCCAAACGCAACAAAGACTTGTGCCAGCACACAGGTCACAAGCAGGAGTCAAACCAGCCTGAAAGCTGAGCAGACAAAAAAGGAAGAGAGACATGCACACTAATACAATACCCATCATGACCGAGAAATGCAACCCCCAGGGATGCTGCACCAGACCTGCCGAACTGCGCAGAGCCTGCTGCTGATGCGCCGCTGCAGAGTGACAAAGAGAGAACAGTTTGAACGCATGTGGCTCAGGCTGTCAGTGCTAGCCACATGATAAGTGATGAGTCCACGTCATTTCAGGACTGCCACTGTCACAATTTGCCTGCTGAAGTGTATCCCTCCAACAATCGACAGCTGCTACCAGCGAGGTGACAGGCAGGGTACAAGCAGCGCATACGACCCTGCGACTGCTGCCATTCCTGCTATTTATGCTGCCCCTCCACAAGCAGCCACCAGTGTGCCTGCACACTGCGCTGCATTGCACAATCCTCACATGACATGTCGAGTTTGACCACCAACGCGCACAAGCCAGCGGAGGCCCATGTAGGCGCACCATGGCCAAACTCGCACGGCCAATGCTCTGTCAAGGCATTTGCATGTGCAGCCAGCACATGTGGCAATGCCAGGATAGGCAGCAGCAATCACAGCTGCTGCTGCAGCTGCGGTTTCAGCCAAGCGTACATGCTGCTACCAGCTTAGCTCTCCTGCAGAGCCACGCTGCCCTGCTTAGCTGCTGCTGAGCCTGACTTCTGCACTCCAAACAGCCGCGCGATTGTAACAAACGACATGCCACCCACAATGTTGTTGAGGCCGCGGATTACTGCAGAGTAAGTGCGGAAGAGCCCCATAGGCATCACCCGAACCAGCACCTGCAGGCACAGCGAAAATGAAAAGCGAAGCCGCGTCGTGAGCGTGGGTGAACCAGTCAGGCTGCAGTGGCCCAGGTTGTCACATGTACCAAAGCAGCATGTGCCCAGGCCAGGCCCGCAGGCTGCTGCTGCGGCTGCTGCTGCTCACACGTCAGCAACAGCAGTGATACAGAACGCCAGACTCGCTACATGAAGATCTGCACATGCACACCCCTTGCACAATGAATACATGCATGTCCTTCGCTGCCAAGTGGGCGTACGTGCAAGCCTTTCCCTGCTTGCAGGACACCATCCTAGCTGTTTATCAAATCGTTTAGGTCAAACACCATAACTCTGATGGCATTAGTGGCTGTGCCTTGTGTGACCACATTATGATGGTGATCCTCATACAGTCAGTCAAGGGGGGTATGGAGGAGTGATATTGTTAAACACACGGCCACCTACCGTGTCTGCTCCTCCCAGCAGCTGGTACCTCAGGTTACTGCTGAGGCCCATGTGCAGCGACCAGCAGGCTGCGTTGCCCAGCACACTGGGCGGCTCATTCACGCTGACATATGTGGGGTCCAGCTGCTGCCTGCAAGGGGAGTTGCACACATACAGACGCATCAGCACTGATTCATTGCGCTGCTGCATGCAATTACTCAGAAGCTGAAAAGGAGACGTGAAACAAAGGCTTGTGGACCAGCAACCCTGCCGGACTGCGTTAGACTGGCAAGTTGCCTGCTGCTGCTGCAGTGTGCAGATGATGATGCCTGCAAGAGAGCCTGGCAGCTCTACTGAACATGCATCCGGCGGCAGGTGCTGTAGAATGCTGCGTCTGACCAGCAACTTGCCTGCTGCTGCCGTTGCTGTGTCGTTGTGCAGATGATGATGCCTGCAAGGTGGCCTGGCAGCTTTGTTGAACACGGAAATCAACGAAGCTGCTAGGCTACCTTGCAGGCATCATCGTATACTAACCGACACAGCTGCAGCAGCAGCAGCATCCTGCCGCAGGCGCTCTAGTATGCTGTGTTTGACGCCACTTGCAGGACACCACTCACCTGACAGCCAGCAGCCCGTTGGATATGCTTGTGCCCACAGTGCCGGCCATCATACCAATGATGGCAAAGATGGTGCCTTTGTAGACGAAGTTGACTAGCCGCTTGCTGATGGGGAAACCTGGCTGAAACATGTTGCCTCCTGGGGCGCCCCACTTGACCAGAAACTCTTCTGACAGTGCACGCACCAGCAGCGAGCTGCCTGCTGCACCGCCTGCTGCTGCTACTGTTGGTGCGAGCAGGTACATCAACGCAAAGTTGACGATACTGCCCACCTGCACACGCACCAGACAGTGACAGCAGATGTTGCCACGCCGTGGTGTGCTGCTTCGTGTGCTTGCTGCCGTCGAGTAACTACTTGCAGGAGGTGCAACAGTAGTTTTGACTGACATTCCTGTAGCACAGTGCCAAGCCTCACAACCATGCTCAGCTGACCACACTGTGTACACAGTACAAATGCTTCATATTGATTATGTGCAGACACATACCCGCGAGACTAGATGCATGCCGATGTCTGAACAGCAACAGCTGCTGGTGCATATGCTGTCTCCTCTGCTTTGCTTGCTGCCACTCTGCCAGCCAGCTTGCAGGACTGACGCCACTACCAACACAGCATCTGGCTGCTCACCACCAGGGTAGCAAAGACAAAGTCCAGCTCGTTCAAGCCCCAGTTTGGTCTTGACGACATATCGCCAATCACAGAGGCACCCACACCGATGACCTGTGTGCAAGCAAACAGAGTGCAAGGAAAGGCTTCAGGCGGCATGATGGAGTCGGGCGGCATGATGGGGCCAACCAACAACAGCAAACAACCTCAGCCGGGCAGACCAGCATGTTAGCTAGTCTTGAATACAACTGCTGATGCACCGACCATTTCAAAAGCTTTGCTTGATGGCAACAGCATCTGGAACTGCCAAGTGCATAGCAGCAGCGCTGCCAGCTTGTAGCTAGAACAGCTTGGTTGCTGGGGTCTCACCTGCTCCAGCAGGACCTTGAAAGGAAACTCGGGATCTGCTGCGACACGATCCGCCCATCCCTGCCAGAGGAAGCCACCGCTACCGCGCTTGGGCTGGTCAGCGCTGTCGCCCTGACCCCCTGACCGGCCATCACCCCCTCCACCGCCCCCGCCCCAGCCACCGCTGTTGCTGCCTCCAAGGCTACCAGCTCCACCACCTGCTGCTACTTGAGGAACGAATGACGGCCTGCAGCACAACCATAGCACCTCAGACGGAACACAACTGCCTTGTCACTCCTGGCTGCCAGCTGCACCAGAGGCCATGCATGCTTTTCAGAACATACTGTTTATGTACCTTTGTTGCAAACGACCTATGGTAGGCCTGCAAACTGGCGATCTGGCACATACTGGCCGCTGCTGTGACTGCTGCTGACTGAGGCTGCTGTGCCGGTGCACGCAGCCAGCTGATTGGTTGAAGCCAAACGAAGCCATTCACTGCTTCGCGGACCCGGAGCTTCAGCAGCAGTCTGTCGTTGCGAGCTGCTCAGCGCTCCACTGCCTGCTCGGGTTATGGTTATGTATATATTTCAAGTATAACCTTATGTGGAAGCGCTCTTCATGTACACACACTTGCTGCTTGAAAGCAGGTGTTATCCCTGCTCCAGCAACACAACCCTTGCTTTGTGCTTGCTGCCTTGATCCGGTGCCGATGCCGCTACATGGTGTTTCAATGTTACGTACTGGATACGCTTATCTGCTCGCTTGCTCTTGGATTCGCAGCACAATGGCATCACCTGTTTTCCTTTTGTCTGCAAGCTGCTGTCTTGGGTGGTGTATGCAGTGCTGTTAGCGAGATTGATTGACGATGCCTCCCAGAAAAGAAGGAGCAGCTGCTGCTGGCCAGAATGATTGCCCTGGCCCGCTTGCCCTTGTTCTCGCCAAGCCACTTCTCTGTAGGGACGCCGCAGCTTCAAAGGTCGTCTATGCGCGCGTGAAGGGTTTCCCACACTGGCCGGTGAGCGTTGAAGGCTTGCTGGAGCAGTGTAGACAAAAAGAGCACCTGCTGTCGAGCAGCAGTCCTTGTCTGTAGCGCGGTAGCTCGCATGCGGCAACCAACAGCATGGGGACACTCTAGCCAGTGTGTATAGAGGCCGCACTGATTCGCTAGGCCAGCCGGTGTGCCTGAGCAATGGGTCCGAGCAGTGGCGATGCTGCTTCAGCCTGCGGAGCCAAATCGGGTGCATGACAGTGTCCAGCAGCAGCGATATGAGCAATCAGGAATGCCATATAAGCTTTGTGGCGCACCAGATGGCGCATGCGCCACGCAGTGGCAGCAGGCTCGTTGGCTTCCTGCAAGCAGTGCGACCAAGCCCGCCACTGCCCTCCAGCAAGTAACCCATCATGTTCGCTTCCGATCGCAGGCGCAAGTGCTTTCGAAGCAGGCAGCCAAGCAGCACCTTGGCAACGTGACACACAAAAGCAAGTCTGATGTACCGGTCATCTTCTTCGGCACCTCTGAAATCGCCTGGGTGGGCGCTAAAGATGTTGCTAGCTGGGAGGAGGGCACGCGCAACTCATACCACAACAAGGGGCGCAAGAACAAGAAGTTCATCGTTGCCCTGGAGCAGGTGGGCTACTGCTGCTGCTGCTGCTGCCAGGTCAAGGGTGCAGTGTAGCCACGGCTGATTGCATGCAGCACCGGGGAGAAAGCACAGCACATGTAGATCCAGTGGGTGCCATATATCGATGCCTGGGCCTAGCAGTCAGTTTCAGTTGGCCTAGCAGGCTGAAGTGGAATAGTGTATGATGGCAGCAGCATCCTTGGCCGCCAAAGCATCATCTGGCGTGCTTTGTGTTCTATTCGGCAGCATGAATGTGACCGCTCCACTGCAGCAGCAATCAGTGCGCTGTGCACACCAGTGTAGCACGCACACACGAAGCAGCCGCATGCTGCTATGCTTGCGCACACCAGTGTAGGTATCCAACGAACCCTGCAACGTTCCTGCAGGTGCGCGACTTTCTGTCGGTCAGTGGGGAGCGCGTAGCGCCGCATGGCTGGTGGTGTGCGCCGCCAGCTCGCAATGCTCAGCCAGTGCCGGATGAGCCTCCGTCATCAGATGACGAGGACGAAGCAGCAGCAATGGCAATGCAGCAGGATGAGGAGGAGGCAATGCAGCTGCAGGAGCTGCAGCGCAACCTCTCCAGCCGCTACGCTGCAGCAGCCGCAGCAGCAGCTGCGTCGGCAGCAGCAGCGGCTGCTGCTGAGGCAGAGGCGCATATGGCGCACCAGCAGCAGGCTGCTGCTGCAGCAGCAGCAGCTGGCATGCTGCGGCAGTCTGGATCAGCAGCTGGCTACGGCAGCAGCCGGCGCAGTGCATATGCTGACGAGGAGGGGTACGATTTCGGAGCAGGTGCGGCTGCTGGCAGGGGCAGCGGCAGGCACGGGCAGTTGTGGGGCCGCGGCAGCAGCAGCGCTAAGGCAAGCAGGCTAGCGAGCGAGCATGACGAGCAGGCGCCCCACCAGTCGCGGCGCAAGCGGCATACCAGCAGCAATGCTGGCTACTGTTATGCGTCAGCAGCAGGGGAGGCATGGAGTGACGGTGAGCAGCAGCAGCAGTACCGCGATGCTGACGCAGCAGCAGAGGCTGGTGGGCGTTATAACCGCAGCTTCATGCAGCGGCGCAAGCGGCAGCTGCTGCAGCAGGAGCATGGCGCTGTGGGCGATGGCAGCGAAAGCGAACTGACAGACACAGAGTCGCTGGCAATGGCTGCTATGGCTATCGCTGAGCTGGCGCAAGGTGGGGGCTGGGACCAGCCGCGTGCACTGCCACAGCAGCAGCAGCAGCAGCAGCATGGCGACTACAAGCAGAATCTGCAGCAGCAGCAGCAGCAGCACATGCAAGAGGATGCAGCAGAGCTGCAGCAAGAGCCAGCAGACATGCAGCAGCAGCAGCATGACGAGGACCCTGTCTCTGTCAAGATAGAGATTAGCGCAGACGGTGTTGGTCTCGGGGTGCATGTGAAGCAGCAGCATGATGGTGCAGCTGCTGCTGATGGCAGCTGCGGGCTGCTGTCAGGCTTGCCACCGCGTGGTGGTGGACACATCCGCAATCACCAGCATGCGCATCGGCTTGCTGGGTTACCACCGTCGCCTGGGAGCCACATAGAGCAGCAGCAGCAGCAGTTGCCAGAGCACCCGCCTGGCAGATATGAGCACAGTGGGGAGGGCCTTCCATGCAGCAGCTCGTGGCAGTATGCAGTCAGCATGCCTTCCTGCACACCCGCGGCTGTCTCAATTCCAGCAGCTGCAGCAGACAGCAGCGACAGCGGAGCTGCGGCACAGCAGCAGCAGCAGGTGGTGCCGGCAGTATCTGTGTGCACAGACACAGCCTATTACAGGCACTTGTTTGCAGGCTTTGCGATCAGCGATCACCATGACGTAGAGCATGAGTTGGAGCAGCACGAGCATGAGCTGCCCTCCTCCTCAGCAGCAGCAGCAGCAGGTGCGCAGCACCGCCTAGCCCATACAGCAGCTGGCGCGCCACTCCCTGGCTTTGCAGCAGCAGCAGAAGCAAGTGCGGCAGCAGCAGCAGCAGTCGGCGCGCACAGTGGTCTGGAGGCAGTTCAGAGGCTGGCGGCAGCAGCTGCTGCGCTGCCGCTTGGTCCACGCAGGGCCCGTGCTGGCGCGCTGCCTAACCACATCGCAGCCGCCAACGCAGCAATCATCGCTGCGTTTGCTGGGCCGCCAGCGCCAGTAGCACCGCCACAGGCACTGCAGCAGATCGCACTTGCTGCTGCTGTTGGCGGCTCGTCTGGCGTTTCAGGGGGCTCCGCTAGCAGCGGCAGCGGCAGGGGTGTGCACTGGCAGCGGCGCCGTAACAATGGCGGCGCGAGCATCGCAGCCGCAGCTGCAGCAGCTGCTGCTGCGGCCGCTGCACATGTGCTGACACCTCCAAACCCTAGGCTAGATCATCTAGTGGCTGCGCTGCTGCTGCAGAGTGAGCCCGTGCTGCCTAAGGTTGCGCAAGGAGAGGCGGACCTAGGGTTTCAGCTGCCTCGGGAGATGCTGCTGAACCGGCCACCCAAGTTTGAGTACCTCAAGCGCAACCTGTTTGTGTCGAGGGAGCGGCCAAAGCGCATGCCTAAGGACGAGGTGTCAGTATGCAACTGCAGGTAAGCACAGCTGCATCCTGCTTGCTTGCTTTCCGGTGGGTTGTTGGCTCCTTGTTGTCGAACTGTATTTGTTTGTGTTCAAATGTGTATAGTTTGCTTGCACTCCCCAGTGGCAGCTCAATCAGCTTCACCAGGCTGACCTGGCATGCCGGTGCTCGTTGCACAGATGCTGCGCTGCTGCTGTCACAGCGCAATGAGCTATCTACCAGGCTGAACTGATATGCTGACAATGCTGTTGCTGATTTTGTTGCTGCTGCTGCTGCCACAGGGTTGAGAAGCTGCTGCTGCCAGACGGCTTGCTTTCTTGCTTACATTGACTGGCGTGTGCTATATACACGCGGCTGAGCTGTTATTCTGACAATGCTGCTGCTGCTGTTGCTCATCCTATTACAGGGTTGAGAAGCTGCTGCTGCCAGATGGCTCCGAGCAGCTGACCGGCTGCGGTGAGAACTGCCTCAACCGGCTGTCCTTCATCCACTGCGACCCGCGCACCTGCCCCTGCGGGCAGCTGTGCAGCAACAAGCCCTTCCACCTGCTCAAGGCGCCGCAGCTGGACGTGTTCCTCACGGAGAACCGAGGCCACGGCGTGCGCATGACGCAGCCGCTGCGCAAGGGCAACTTTGTTGTGGAGTACGCGGGAGAGGTGAGGGGAAGTGCTGCTGTACCTGCTGCTGGTGGGTTGTGCTGGAAAAGTGCGAGGATCACGCTGGTGCTGGGTTCAGTTACGGTTGGCGTCGCATGTGCTGTGCGGATGTTGTTGCGTAGCCTGCTTATGAGACCATAGTCAACAGTAGTGGGATATAGCAGGGGAATTGTGCGGACTTTGTTGCAAGAGTGGTATGCCATTGCAGGCTTGCCTTACCTGCTGTCGCTGCTGCTGCTGCTGCTGCCACTGCAAGTAGCTGACACCACTGAGCTCCAGCTCTTCTTGCACCTGTGCACACAGCTTTCATTCAGCTTTCTTTGCTCTTCAAATGCCTTTCAACATGCTGCTGCTGCTTCTGCCCCCCCCCCCAGGTGATTGACACCACCGAGCTGCAGCGCCGCTTGCACATGTGCACTTCTCATTCGGCTAGTTGATACATGCTGCTGCTGCTGCCCGCCCCTTCAGGTGATTGACACCACTGAGCTTCAGCGCCGCATGGACGCCTCGCGCGAGAGTGGCGAGCAGCACTTCTACATCATGGAGATGGGCCCGGGGCTGTTCATCGACGCACGCAGGAAGGGCAACCACGCGCGGCTGCTCAACAGCTGCTGCGAGCCCAACTGCGAGACGCAGAAGTGGTAAGAGAGAGGCATGTTGGGGGCGTTGCAGGATATGGTTGGCCTGACCTGTGCTTGACCTTGCCGCTTGCCTTGTTGTTTTGAGGTACAAGAACTCAGGCGTACATGGCATGCAGCAGCACAGTTAACGCACCACCCGGCAGTGGTCGGGTTGTGCAACCTGCTCAGGTATATAGACGACTGCGGTGATGCTGCCTCTGCAATGTTGACCAGTTTGTGCCTTCCGCATCTGGCTGCTTGCTGACCTATCGTCTGTGCTGCTGCTGCTGCTGCTGCTGCTGCAGGCGCGACGCGGCCACTAGCGAGGTGCGCATCGGCATCTTCACCACGTGCGACGTCGGCTGTTCCCTGACACTGTTGGCTCTTCTGCTGCTGCTGCTGCTGCTGTGCAGGCGTGACGCGGCCACTGGCGAGGTGCGCATCGGCATCGTCACGACTCGCGACCTGGGCGGCTCCCTGACTGTTGGCTCTGCTGCTGCTGCTGCTGCTGCTGCAGGCGCGACGCTGCGACTGGCGAGGTGCGCATCGGCATCTTCACGACCCGCGACGTGGGTGTTGAGGAGGAGCTGACGTACGACTACATGTTTGAGCACTACGGGCTCTCCGGCATGGCGCAGGGCTTCAAGTGCCAGTGCGGCGCCAAGAACTGCAGGTGGGTCAAATCACCATGTGTTGCGGTTGGTTCGTGTCGTGCGGCGGGTTGGTCTGTGTATGCCGCAGGATGGGTGAAAATCCTTGGACATTGTGCCCGCATGCTCACTAAGCACTCTTGTTGACGCTGCAGGGGCACCATGTACACCACTGCACAGCATATGCAACTCTTCGTATACAGTTTGCATACTCAAAAATGTTTCTGCCTCAACCCTGCAGGGGCACCATGGACATCAACCCTGAGCGCAAGCGCGACTGGGGGCGGCGCCTGGAGGTGTTTTGGGAGGGCGACGGCGTGTTCTACCGCGGCACCGTGACTGGCTACTCCACCAGCAGCGGCAAGCACACCATCATGTATGATGACGGCGACACGGAGAGGGTCAAGCTGGACCAGGTGGGCGCGGTTTTAGGTTTCTAGGTGTTATTTTGGTTTTGGTCACACATGGTTGAGGTGTTCAAAGTGTAGTCACGTATGTGGTGTGTCACGTATCGGTGTCACGTATCTGGGAAACGGGGCGACGGCTTGTTCAACGAGGCACCGTGACTAGCTACTCCACCAGCATTCAGAAGCACACCATCATGTACGCTGACGGCGACACGGAGAGGGTCAAGCTGGACCAGGTGGGCGAGGGTTAGGGGTTTAGGTGTGGTTAGGCTTGAAATGTGTGTTTTTAGGTTCGTCAAAGTGTTGACGCCTCCTCTTGTGGTGCGTCGCATGTTCCGAAAAGACAAGGCGTTGTGTGGGAGGGTTGGGGCGGTACACTCCAAACAGTGTGCAACTTGCTCGAAATTTGCTACATCTAGCCACATCACACCAGCCTTTGAGACGGCTCGACCACTCATGGCTGATCAAATCCGTAACGCCGTTTGGTGCCTGCAGGTGCCTCACCGCTGGTACACTCCACACTGTGGTTGCTGTATGATTTGGTTTGCTAGTCACCTTGCACCATTCTGATACAGCCTTCGAACACGCGTGGCTCATGGAATTCCTTACGCCGTTTGGTGCCTGCAGGTGCCTCACCGCTGGTACACTCCACACTGTGGTTGCCGTATGATTTGGTTTGCTAGTCACCTTGCACCAGTCTGATACAGCCCCCGAACACGTGTGGCTAATCCAGATGCTGCTGCTTGGTGCATGCAGGTGCCTCACCGCTGGCTGGATAGCGATGCTCCACCCCGCAGCAGTGCGCAAGATAATCAGGTGTGCTGTACGTCGATTGCCTGAATTGTATACACGTGGCTGATGCAAGATGCTGTCTGGTGCATGCAGGTGCCTCACCGCTGGCTGGATGGCGGTGTGTCATATGTCTGGGAAGACAGGGCGTTGTGTGGGAGGGTGTGGAACGGCTGGCTCACCGTTTTTTTTCCTGGTATGATTGCTAGTTGTCACATTGCACCAGTTTTAAGTACGCGTGGCTGATGAAGATGCTGCTGCGTGGTGCATGCAGGTGCCTCACCGCTGGCTGGATGGCGACGCATCTCCCCGCAGCAGCGCGCAGGCAGCCAGTGGCTCCCCTGGGCCGGGTGCAGAACGCCACGGGCCGCGCATCTCGCCACTGCCAGTGGTGCAGCCGCTGCCAGCTGGTGAGCAGTGCTGCAGCTTTGTGTGGTGTGTCTGGCTTGAACTCAGCAGTGCTGTGCCGCTGAGATGCATGTGGGTATGCGCCAAGCAGGTGTTGCTGGTCTTCGTGCATTTCTTGGCAGCACTACAGTACATCATTGTGGTGTGGGTAGCCGGGCTCTCGCCAGACAAAGTGCCTGCTGACCTTCTCTCGCGTGGCTATGTTGTATCGCTTTCCCTGCAGCAGACTCGGGCAGCTGGAGTCAGACAGAGCAGGATGCTGCAGAGGAGGGTGCAGATCCCCTCAGCAATGCAGGCCAGGACCTCCAGGGCCTATCCCCCTGCAGCATACCAGGCTCAGCAGCAGCAGCAGGCGTTGTTAGGCCAAGCAGTGGCCGCGTAGCACGGCCTCTTGGGCTGTCCCCGTTAGGCCCACGCGGAGCCGCATCAGCAGCAGCAGGGTTTGGTGCCGTTGCAGGGGCTGGGGAGTATCTGGATCCTGCTGCTGCAGCTGCAGCGGTGCAGCCGGGCGATGGTGCCAGGATTATCGGATTGAAGCGCGCTGCAGCAGCAGTAGCAGCAGCAGAAGAGGAGTTAGAAGATGAGGAGGAAGAGTTGTATGAAGATGAGGCAGCAGCAGATGCACTCGTTGTGCTCGGCATGGCAGCACAAGCTGAGTTCGGGGATCACGCGCAGCAGCAGCAGCATGATGACGGAGCGTTCCAACGTCCGCAAGTAAAGCGGCGGCGGCTGGGCGTTGCCGGTTACACACTCGAGCAGGAGGCGCAAGCTGCTGCAGCAGCTGCGTTCAACGGCGGCCGGGGGTTAGGAGCCTGGCCGCACAGCAGCAGCACCAGCAGCCAATCAGCGTGCGGCCATCTGGGGTTGGGTGCTGGCAACGGCGCAATGGACGGTGCTTCCCCGTTGAGCCCTGCGGGTCGCTTGCAGGGGCCGCAGCACTTGGCGCAACTTGGCGCAAACGGTGCGAGGCATGGTATGCTGGCACCTGGTGCGGGTAGCAGCAGGCCCCGTAGTGCTGGCGTTCAGGGTGCGGCACAGCAGCGGTTCAGCGGCAGGGGGGGCGGTTCAGGCGGCTCTGGACCTGAGCATGCGTTGCCAGATGATGCAATGGATGTGGATGGCAGTGGCAGCGGCGTGGATGAATATCTGCCGCTAGAGCAGCTGATGAGCGGCATTCGCGCGATCAAGAGCCAGGGCCCGGCCATTTTCAAGGGTGCTAGCCGCAGCGAAGAAGCAGCAGCTGCAGCAGCAGCTTGCTGTAGTGTAGGCGATCAGCAGCGGCTAGCGCAGCAGCGCGCGGCAGTTGCAGCAGCAGCTGTTGAGGGTCCTGCAGCAGCAGTACTAGAAGCGCTGAAACCACTGAAGAGGGGCAGGCTAGGGCAGCTGTTGAATCTTGTAGGCAATATTACACCCGTGCTGCAGCAGAAGCAGCAGGATGTGCCGGATGCATTTGCAGCGAGTGCAATTGCAGGGCGCTCTGGTAGCTGGGCTGGTAGCAGCAACAGTAGCAATACGATTGGTGCATGTCAGCTGCCGCTGTTCTGTGGCAGTGCTGGCAGCAGCACGCACCAGCAGCAACAACAGCTGATGATGCAGCAGCAGCAGCGGCGGCCTGGGAGTGGCATGCTGCAGCCGGCTGCAAGCACCAGCAGCAGCAGGACGCAGTTGCAACAGCCTGCTCACCCGCAGCTGGGCCCCCCTCACCAACGTTCCCCGCGGCAGCAGCACCATCACATACAGCAGCCGCCGCAGCAGCTGCAGCAGCATCAGCAGCACATGCATGGGCGCATGGTGATGCCTGAACATGCAGTGCACCAGCAGGGTCCTGCAGCAATGTGGCAGCAGCAGCAGCAGCGGGGGTACTGCCAGCAGTCGATGGCTGCTTCAGGCAGGCCGCAACAGCAGCAGCAGCAGCGTCCGCAGGCTGTGTATGCTGTGCCGCACAGTGCACAGATCAATGCGGCTATTGCGCTGCATCAGCATCACCAGCAGCAGGCTGCAGCTGCAGCAAGTGCTCGTGCTGGCGTCCAAGGTTCCTTCACCGGCAGCAGCACTGTTGCACCTGCTGGTGCAGTTACAGCTACTGCTGCAGCAGCAGGGCCAGCTGCGCCAATGGCTGCTGTGTTGCTTGGTGTGTCTGCTGCTTCCGGCATCAGACAGCACCATCAGCAGCAGCAGCAGCCGTTGCAGTTCGCGCTCCAGCAGGCAGCTAGCCAGCAACAGCAGCAGCAGCAGGGTGTGATATCACCAACGACCAATGCTAGCGCTCTGGGTGCGCCCGTGCGGTTAGCAGTGCCGACAGCTACACTCGCAGGCGGGCAGGCAGCAGCAGGCACCAGCATTGCGCCAGCTAGCAGCGTGCCAGCTGAGCAGCAGGTGCAGGGCAGCGCCACAGGTGCATTCAGGGCACCAGCAGCAGTCCCACACCACAGTCCAAGCGCCGCCACTGCAGCAGCAGCGCAGCAGTGTGCGGTGCTGCTGGCGAGTGCTGGCAGCGGTGGGTCACCTGTTGGTGCTGGAGCCTCTGGTCTGGCTGGACCTGCTGCTGCTGCAGCTGCGGCTGCTAGTGCTGCTGCTGCTGCTGGAGCCAGTGCTGCTGGGAGCATGGTGCATATGATGCAGGTGCAGCAGCAAGCTGTAGATGTTGCGCAGTGAAGTTGTTTTCCGTGGTCGTAGCAGTTGTGGAGCACAGAGGGTAGACAGGCCAAGCATACAGCATATTGCTGTGCACAGGGGGTAGCCACACTGACTGGGCTAGGCTAGCACAAGTCAGCCTGAGCTGTAACCGCACCGTGCGCACAGTGCGCGGTTACACTAGAGTTGTGAGGGTTGGCGCAGCAGCTGACGAGCAAGCTATAGCTAGCTTTAGCTAGCCGGTGTTACCATGTGATTGCTGGACATGTGCGCCAGCTGGGTTGGGTGTTTGTCAGGCACTTGTTGCGCGTCTGCTGAGTGCTGCGTAGGCGCACCCGCAACAGGGAGCTTGCTGGTATCAGCTCTGGCAGATCTGAAAAGTGATTGGTGGCATGTGTGTGTTGTTGTGAGGTGGTGGGGGGGTGCTGTGAGATGATGTGGAAGTTGGAGGCTCAACGAATGTTGCTGCGCTAGGCTGCCGCACATGTGGGCTAATGGCTTCCCCAGCAAAGCATGGGTAATCACTATCGCAGAAGCCAGGCGGCAATGCATATGCTGATGTGTGTTGCTTCATGTCAGCAAGCTACAGCTGCGATCTGCCTGTACGGCCGTGCTTCTGCTTGCTGTGCATTGTACACTTGTAAACTCGCTGAGACCTGTCCTTGGTCCTCGCCGCTTTTGTATGTTTTTCACTCTACTACTAGCCCGGGTATTCTCTCAGACTGTGTATCGGGCCGCTTTGGGGGAAGCCCCAGTAGCGCTGTGTTTGGTAATCCCGCGCCTCTCCTGTATGAGGAAGAGTTTTGCTCAGCGTTCGCGGTCTTGCAGGGCCTTTCGCGCCTTGCATTGAAAAGTGCTAGCGTAGGTGCTGCTGGTGTGCCCCTTGCATTCTGTGCTGCTGATGTGCGTTTGTGGGTTCTGGCAGTTGCCAATGCGGCTGTGCCTTGGCTGATTTTGTAAGAGGCTTGGGACTGCAGAGCTTGTATCGAGTTCCCAGGGAAGCAACTCCCAGCTACAGCCGGATTGGCGTGCTGTTGTTGCCGGGACAGTGGGTGGCGCTGTAGTTGGCAAAAGGGAGACGGTCTATGACAGGTCATTGCACTTGTGACGTGTGGCTGCAGCTGCACACACCAAGATTTACGCGGTGTTTAGGCAAGCGCCCGGGGGCCCATTAAAGATAGGCGCAAGCGTTTGAGACAGGCTGAGGTGCCTTTTCTCTTGACAGCCATTGCATGTGCGTTTTTGGCAGCAGCTGTGAAGAGGTGACCTGTGGATGTGCATTCTTTCCGTTGGTTGTTGCGGTAGGTGAGCGGGGGTGGCATTAACACCGAAGATTCGCGTGTTGGAGTCCATTGGCTCTTGTGCGTCTGTTTTTGTGTGGTGTTGGATGGCGTCATATCATGGCGTCTGTGTGTGACAGTTGTGCATTGGCTTTTGCGACCATGTGCTTTTGCACCAGCATGATGTGATGGCGTGAATGGTCATCATCATCATCATCATGTGAATGGTGACATGATGATGATGATCCTGCCGCATTGCATCAGCATGTTGCTTCACGGTGCACCTTGCCCAGCGGCCAGCGATTTGCAGGAGCAGCAACAGATGCATTGCCATTCGGCGGCTGTGGCATTACATGCTGAGTTTGTGCATGGTGGATTACAGCAGACGTTAGCTGCATGCATACCTGGTTGCTGTTTGTGCATGCCTGAGCATGTGCTACTTGGCAATGCAGGCAACCCATGTCTGTACATTTGCGTCCAGTTGCGGTGGGCTTGTCACCAGTGGCCGGCTGTGTCATGCATGTTTGTGATGTGAGGAGACGCCAGCTGCTGCTTGTCATGCGTGTCTCGCGCTGCTGGGTGCATGTGTGTGTGATCTGTGGCGCTCTTTGGTCTGGTGTATGCGTCGTCTTCCCCTCGTTGCAAGTGGAGGACTTTAGCGAGTTCGGCAAGGGCAAAAAGCTCAGGGCAGGGAATCGAAGGGGGTACCCCTGTAGGGAGCTCTCTCCAAGGGCCGGCCCGGCGGAAAATGCGCTAACGATTGGGGCCATTTCAAGCCTTGAATGCCACCGCATTGGCATTCTAAATACATTAAAAATGCGTTGAGCATGTTGGAGCCTGTATGGGATGTCTTGTCTGTGAGGGGCTGTAAAGTAACACTTAGGCGGCTCCGCCCATATCGTCCAGTCAAAATTGTACATCACAAGGACCCTCACTCACTGTGTATTGAATACAATATCTCGATTGTACTTGCTGTTCTTCGTCAGTGCAATGTTCGTTTTCACAATTCGGGCATGCCCAAACCACATTTCCTCATCGCACGATATTTCAAACGAGAATCAAACAACAGAGTAAGCTGCAACTTGTGTGACTATGGCCTGTCTTCAAGGCTACAGTATTGTGCTAGGCACGTCTTCGACAAGTGTAACAAAGCTGCTGCAGAACATAAGCAGGCCGTTTTAGACCTCCTGCGGCAAACAGACGACTTAGATGTACTGGACCCAGAACGAATCGCAGAATTCCATGGCAGCAAACACAGCAGCTGCAGCGCCAGCAGGCATGGAGGGGTCAGATACACCAGCAGCAGCTTTCTGACCAGGTGCAACAGCCACCAGACCTCCAGGGCCTTGCAGATGACTTGCAGCAGGCATTTGCAGCAGCAGCCGCAGCAGAGGCCGCTGGTGAAACAGTGCGCCCCAGCAAACGACGCTGTAGGCAGTTTGACCGCTTGCAGCAACAGCTGCAGCAGCAGCAGCAGCAGGAGTTGGCAGCTGCAGCCGCAGGTGCAGTTGCAGCAGAAGCCCCTGCTGGTGCACAGGGCCACAGAAACAGCTGCTGTAGGCAGTCACAGCGTGTTCAGCTGCGTCAGCAGCAGGAGCTGCTGCGTCAGCAGCAGCAGCAGCAGCAGGAGCAGCAGCAGGAGCAGCAGCATCAGCAGCAAGAGCTGCTTCGTCAGCAGCTGCAGCATGGGGCTAGGCTGCCAGCAGTCGATGACTGTGTATGCTGTGAGGTTTGTTGCTCACCCCAGCAAGAGGCACAGATGCTGCTGTGTGATATCTGCAATGCAGGCTACCATACCTTCTGCCTACAGCCAACACTCACCAGCATCCCTGAGGGCTGCTGGGTGTGCCCTGTCTGTGAACAGGCAGGATTGTCTGTTGCTGATGCAGCACAAAGACAGCATCAGCCACTGAAGCAGCAGCGGCAGCATCGGCAGCAGCAGCAGCAGCAGCAACAGCAGCATGCTGGGGCTAGCACTGGCTTTTCAACTTGCGGTGGGCACAGCAATGATACCTTGGCATTTGCAGCCAAACATTATGCTGAGTGGTCTGCAGCTGCAGCAAAATTCGTTCATGACATGCATGCTTGCGGCTGGTGCGCCCGTGTGGCCCTGGGTGGCAGCAAAAGTCAATTGCGCCGCAACATGCGGCCTATGCAATGCACTGATGCAGCAGGTGTCCCTCCAGGAGCACTGGCCAACCCCCTGGTCGTACCACTTATGCAAGCAACTGCAGCTGACCTTAATAGGTGAGAAAGGCATAAGAAAATATGGCAGTTTACATTGATTGTGCAGCTGCAGAAGCCAAGGCCAAGACCAAGAAGGCTGATGCGCCACCAACCCCCCAGAAGCCCAAGGGCCGCACCAAGGCCCCTACCAGCTAGGGCCAGGAGGAGGGTGTGGTAACGTTTAGTGCACAGCAGCCTGTTGTTAAGACACAGTTGTACAGTGTGTATGTGATTACTTGTGTGCCAAACGGCCGCAAATATGTTGGCATAGGCAAGTGTCCTGACAACTGGTTAGCAGCACATGCACGACGGCCGCCACTCCCTATGCGTGCTGATGCTCAGCGCCATGCTCCATTTAAAGAGCATTTTCAGATGTCTGTTCTGCGCACCTTCAAGCGTTACGAAGCAGCAGAAATTTTTGAGGCCCATTTAATTGCACATAATGGTACACAGGATGCATCAAAGGGTTACAACACCCTGCCTAGCACCCCTGGCAAAAGCCAGGTGTTTTGGATGCAACACCGCCGTCAGCAGCGGCAAGCACAGCAGTGAGTTACTGTGCTGGCTGATGCAATGAATGGCACTGGTTGCAACATTCCTGTGCTGTGTGCTGTGGATGCCGTATTGTGCTGTGTGGCCTCTGATGTAAGCACCGTAGGTGTGCTCATGTAACGCTATATACCAGTACTTCTGTTGCTTGCACAGGCCTACTGATTTCAAGTTCATTGCAAACTCTGTTTGCAATACTAGAGTTGGTGTATATTCGGAAGGGACGCCTTCACTCAAATCCACAATAGATATTGGACAATGGAGCCAAGTTGGGATAGGCAGCGTTCAACTGGTTGCTTTGGCAGGCCTACTGAACTACATGCACTGCAAACAGAGTTTGCAATGGGACAGTAGGATTATATCCCGAAGGGTTGCCCTCGCTCTAGTCAAAGTTAAATATTGGACAACTGAAACCAAGTTGCCAGCAGCACCAAGCAGGCACTAGTTAGCACATACTTGATCAGGCAACAACCCTGCCACTGAACAACGACCAACAACAACGACGACACAACAACACACAACAACACAACTCACTCAACTTGCTGACGCACTAGTTTGGTTTTGGTGATGGCACAGCACGCAACTGTGGGGCGGTTATGTGATGGTGCGGAGGGGCCTCTCATATTGAGTTGGGCGATCGATGGTGCAGCACTCTGTGCATGTGCAACGCTGCTGAAGACACATACGTTTGTAGCTAGCTGCCGTGCATGGCCACGTGGCGTGCTCCACTTCCGCTTCTTGAAGGTTCTGACTTACAACATCTGGGCTGGATGCCCAGGGATTGCTGACCTTCTCAGCGCGGTGCATTGGCCTGGTCAGTTGACTTTGTTGACTGATCATGTCGCACGGTTGCGCTGCATCTACATTTGTACAGTAGCAGGCATGCCGAGCCACGTCATGACCCGTTGTACTGTACGCGCGATGCGCATGCCAGTGCTCAACATGCCAGTGCTCAACATGCCAGTGCTCAACATGCCAGTGCTCAACATGCCAGTGCTCAACATGCCAGTGCTCAACATGCCAGTGCTCAACATGCATGACACATGTCATACTTTTGTTGCATCCAATGCGTCTGTTGGAGGCATCTGTGTGCGCGTCTGGACGGTCGGCATGGGTGCTGCTGTCAGAGCAAGTGTAAATGATGCGCATGATGTTGATGTGATGTCAATGCTGTTGGGGCCCACTGCCACAGCGCAGTTGCAGGCTCTGCATTCAGCGGCTGATGCTCACGGGAGTTCCCTTCCAAGCGTGCGGCTCAACAATAGTACGTAACAGAAACACCAACGTGCAGTCCGCGCTAGGCCATTCACAGCGCTGGGTATGCTTCAGTAACACCGCCAGTATTGCAGGACCCCTGCCAATCGGCTGTAAGGACCTGGATTGCTTGGTGTCAAACTCCCCGGGACTGCAGCAGATGCATTGCACATTTCCAAATCAGCGACAGAAGCTGGATCTGGCCGGCCCATTGTCAAAGAGCAGTATGTATGGCACAGTCAAAGCGGGGGGAAGCCAGAACACCCTCCTGCTGCTCCAACTGCGGCAGTGGCACAACGCCAATTTGGAGGGTACTCAAAACTCCTATGCTGATGCCACACGCATTGCAAACTTATCATATCAATTTGTTCTTCAACCAGCCATGGCATTCCATGCCAGCGTTGTAACATACATACATCGGAGTTGCCACCCTCAAGGGCAATGATTGCAGCAGATGAATACACCAGCTCTGAATGTTGTAACTAGCAGCATCATGCTGCGCATTACATAATGAACGGACACGACAAGCATGCTAGCACACGAACGCTTCCCTGCCCTGCTGTTGCCCGCATAACAGCACTGCATGGACAAGCAAAGCTGCCTGTCGTGCAAACCTAAGACAAGCAGCTCACAACTGTACAGTCTGCACAAACCTGAGTATCTTTGGTAAAGATGGGGAGCCCACAACTGTGTCATGATCACCCAAACGCAGGTTGCCAGTGGCACCTATATTGCCTTGTCACCGCGGTAGGTGGTGATTTTTTGTCCTTTGTGCAATGAACACAGCGCACATTGATTCCTTGGAACGTGCTACAAATCCGGATAACTGATACAGCTCCCTAACACAAGCACGCAAGGTGGTTGAAAGGTGTGGCAGTTCAGCCCCAAATGCTGCCAGCCCCAAGGTTTGACCAACCGCAGGTACCCAATAGTACAGCCCCCGTTGCTTGCATGCCATGGTCACAGCAGCAGTTTAATGAAACAACCCGCGCGGGTGCCTGTAGCGGGCGTGGGTAGTCACTGTCTACTGCATGCCAATGCCGCATGCATTCATAACAATAACGCCCCACCACTGCAAGCACATGTCAATCACCGCGATGCCTATTGCAATGTAGCAGTGTCACGTATTCAGCAGTGTGCGTTGCAGCCACAAGAAACATTGATGCCTGCAGCAGACCACGCCTCCCGCGTCTAAACAGGCTGCAGAATAACCGCTGTATCACCAATGAGCTGCTTTTGTCCCACACCGCCTGCGTTCGTCCGGTACTCAACAACCCCCAACCTATTCACTGGTGTTCCCACCTGTTGCATGTCCATGCCAGAACAAGAGACAGACACCTGAGCTGGAACCCCGCGCGTAACAGCTACCGATGGAGATGCCAACACCAAGCTTGTGTTGCTGCTGCTGCTGCTGTTGTTAGCTGAGACGAACCAGGCATACCGGAAGTACTCATAGCGCTCCGTGGAGTTGGCTGGAATGTTGGCATACACCTAAAGACCAAGCGGTAGCAGCAGCAGCCTTATCAGAGAGGATGCCGCGAGTGCATACATACATGTCACAAGCACACAATGCAGGCTGTGGGATGTATATGATCTGGTGACTGTATGTTTCCAAAACACACACCAGCAAGTGTAGACTCAGCAACACACACCAACCTTCCTGCCGACCCATGTTATGCACATGCAGTGCTATCTTAACATCTGTAAGCTGCATGCATCACCCAGTGAAATATACATATGCTGCATGCAATAAGTCATTACAAGCTGCTTGGGATTGGGTGTCTCTGCTTGATGTTTGGTTGTCTTCCTAGGTTGGGCTGCTGCTGCTTTTCAAAGGGCTTGCAACAAGCTGCTCACCTGAGCAAGGCACTGACCAGCTGCAGGGTTGCGCATTGTGACAGCCACGACACATGTTATGCACATGCAGTGCTACCCAAACATCTGTAAGCTGCATGCACCCCCATTGAAAATTATTCTGCACTCATCACTACAAGCTGCTTGGGATCGGGTGTTTTGCTTGCTTTCCTGCTTTTCCTGATAGGTCAGAGGTGCTGCTGCATTTCGAAAGCTTGTGACAAGCTGCTCACCTGAGCAAGGTACTGGCCAGCTGCGGGGTTGCGCATTGTGACAGCCTCATCTGATCCCTGCTTTGCAGATCGCCACGCAGCCGTAAACGTAGGGTTGTACACATATAGGTCCAGATCAGGGATGCCGGCTGCATAATCCTGCGCAAACAGAGCAAAACGAGCGTACGAGATGCCTGCAGGGATTATGTAGCCTGTAAAGCCCGGTTTGTCAGTTGCAATGCCTTTTACGGTGACAGCTGGCACTGCACCGTAGGCTGTCAAATCCACAGATCCCGTGAAAGCGGCAGTGATGCTGTAGCTGCCCGTATGTGACGGCTGCTGAGCTGTACGCATAATGACAGCGTCTGGCAGATCTGCAAACGGTATTGTTTTGACGGCCAGCGGAATGCGCGTTGTCGTGCCTCTGTTGCTGCTACATGTGATAGCGCCAAGAATGTATGTGCCAAACGGAGCGCCGCGTTTGACCGTGACGTGGATTGTGAGGGTCTGGAAGTGGCCTCTGCCCAGTGTGAATGTTGGTGGTGTTACTTTGACCGTTACAAATGACGAGGCGTTGCCAGCGGCAAGGCTGACGGCGGTGGTGTTGCGCCCTACTGCGACGTTCTGCAGCATGGCATATAATGTGTGATGTTATTGATTGAGTCAATAGTGATGTGTGCAGCAGTGCATGCAAAGCATTTCTTTGTAACTTGCAGTTATTATGTGATGTGCTTCAAGGCATGCAAGAGATGCTCACTGACCTGGTACCGCAGCAGCAAACGCTGCGCTGCAAACCATAAACAAAGCAGTCCAGCAGCAGCAGCAGTATCAAACCCTCAAAGCCCAGCCCCGCACACCACCCCTTGATGCACTCGGCATGCCACACTGTTACATAACAGTGTTATAACAAATCCAACCGGGTTTGAAATTCAAATCGAGAGCCTCACCTGCACAATGTGAGTGAAGCTGCGCCTCAGGCCAGGCTGCAGGTCTGGAATGGATACTGACGGCATGTTGAAGTGGTCGGTGTTGCACTGCGGTGGCTTATCAGTGGCACTGTAACACACCCTGTGAGTATGTTTTGATGTTGTGCAGGCAGAAAGGAGGTTTGAGTAGAGGTATGGATGCTGTTATCTTTGGATTAGGCTGCGTTGATTCTTTGCAGGGTAGATGCAGCAGCTCGCAGTGCTTCAGACTGTGGAAGATTACGACACGCGTGCACCTGGCGAGCTGGCTGGACATAACAGCGCGTGCACCACCACGCAAAGCAAACACGTATCCAAGATCTGGTGATCATATGATGATCGAAGCGTCAATGCAGCATGTTTGTCATGTAACACATGCTAACGCACCTGCACCACCTGTCCTCTGGTTTGCGCTCCACTGCGCATAGAAACAGCCGCCAGTCGTTGAACTTTGAGTCAAACAACAGCCCTGGGTTCAGGGCTTTGACTGGGTCAATGTGCCCAGCCCCAAAGTCAAACGGGTCGCCAAACTCCAGACCAGTGTTTCCTGTGCGTGTTGTCTGATAGGCAGTTGTCATGAGTGCTGCCAGGCGATTGACGGCAGGCAGACAGTCGCAGACATACAACAGCAGAGATCAGCCATTGGGGTGGATTTGCTGCTGGTGCCCATAAAGCTGTTTCCATCGGCAGCATGTTAGTGCAATGTTTGGGTGTAGTTGGCTTGAAGTAAGTCAACCAACTTGAAGTATGTCAACCATACACGATCATGCCTGCTAGCAGCGGTGTTTAGCAGTTCACGTTTTATTACAAACAATCATGGGCGGACTATCGGCTTGCTGGCTTGTGCTGCTGCCAGGTTTCAGCGGCGGACATGTGTTGCATCAAACTGTACTGCATATCCTCTCACCTGATTTTATGGCCATGGGGCTCCAGGTAGGGAAGCGCTGCCGCAGCAGCGCAGCAGCGCCAGCAATGTGTGGCGAACTCATGGAGGTGCCTGCAGGCAAGCGTGTGTTTGATTTGTGTTATAACAAGTTATTTGGCATGGTGATTTCCAGTTTTGCATTCAGATTAATTCAGGTACAGCAATGTGTGGCGAGCTCATGGAGGTGCCTGCAGGCAAGCACAAGTTTGAAATGTGTTAGTAACATGTTACAAACATGTTGGTTAGAATGGTACAGGCAGGCCTCCAATTCGCAGGCACAGACGCATTCAGCAGATCGCGAGTACGGATGCACAATACCTGCTGAGTGCCTAAAGTACTGTAGCATCTATCACAGCAACACATGACCACCATCACCATGTGACCTTCTACTTGTATCAACCAACTCAGCAGCAGCTTGTTAATTTGTGGGTGCTGAATGCATAGCGCAAAAAGTAGGTCCGCGTACCTGACACAATAGCAAAGTTGGGGTTGTTCTCTGGAGTGGGTGCCCAGGCCGCCAAGATGTCTTGCCCTGCATTTGGCCAATGGCAGGAGAGCATCAAACACACGACGACATGATAGGTTTGTACACAGGGCGAGCAGTGTGTGCAGTGTGTATGGAGTTGATTAGTACACCACCAGGTTATGTGCTGGCGGCATTTGCTGGCAACTATAGCCCAATGGCAACTGCTGGACAAATACATACAGTATATACACATGGGCTGGCGTTCATCATGCCAAGCATGCATGCATGCAGGCAAAGAGATTGTTACATGTTGTACGTGACATTCAACCCACCTGGTGCAGTTATGTCAGGCTTCAGAATTCTGCCTCCCGCTGCCCTTGTGGGCCCTCTACTGGAGAACGAAGACATCTGAGGCGCTGTGTTGCCATATGCTGGGAAGAACTCCGTTATAACACCAGACGCGCCAGCTTGTGAGGCTAAGTTGCGCACAGGGTCCCTGTAAGCTGCTTTGAGATGCACGCTGGGGACTGTGTGCGTGTCTGCAATTGTATTGTCCTGCAGGTGACAGTTTGAAATGTGTTACACTCTGAATGTAACAACAGACACATAGAGCACCAAGTACTTACCGTTTGAGCTTATAGTGCCCATGCAATATGCTACATATGAATCAGCAGCGCAGTCGCAGGCGCTGGTGCACGCTGTGACCTTCATGAATCTAGATCAAAGCAGCAAAGTCCAGCACGCAGCTGATGACAGCACAGTAGCAGTTGGGGCAGCAGCGCAGCATCTCACCAGCGTCAATGGTGTGTTGAGCATGACCATACCCACTCCGCCAGTATCAGCCACATTCCTGGAGCAGCAGCAGCAGCAGCAGTGCTCAGCTTCCAGGGTGCATGACATCAGACAGCGCTGCATCTACTCCTACTCTGCTCAGCCGCAACTTGTACATGTGGCAGGCACAACCAGCCGCAATACTAGCAGCAGCTGCTATCAACCACTTGAGCCGCTGCAGCCATGCCGCAGGCAAGGGCGCATCTGCTGCGCAACTCTGTGGTATTTCTCACTCACTTGCTTTTGTCGACCCTTGCAATGATGCCTCTGTCGCATACCTGCATTTAGTCAGCAAGCAGATTACAGTTAACGTGTGCCTGCATTGCTGCATGGCAGATTGTCTGCACCAACAACGCTGCTGGATCATAAGTCACGGAGGAATATAAGCCCGCCATCCTCATAACACCAGTGATGCGTTTGCACCAAACAAAAGCAATGATTCGAGCCAGCAGCCAAGGGAACTTAGGTAACATCACTCACACTGATCCTGCGCCAACCTGCTGCTGCTTCACAGCAAACTCACAACTATCTTGCCATTCACAAGTGACGCATTCAGTGTGCCAGCATAACACAGGTTGGCTTCTGTCAGGTTAGCCCCATCTGCTGCAGCTAACACTGCAAGCACCACGGGCGCAGGTCCCACCCCTTTGCGGTTCACTGCTGCTCCGACGAAGTCACTGCCGCTGACCGAAAACTTGGCTGACAGGTTCCTGTCATGTGTGCTTGAGGCAACTGCAAGCACAGCGGTGAGATGGATCGGATTTGCAAGAAACAGATGGGTGGTCTGGGAAGCACAGGCAAGCGCAAGACGGCTAGGCAGTGGCAGCAGCAGTTGCAAGCAATGAACGTACAACTGGGAAAGTCGTTGACAATGCTGGAACAGCAAGTAAGCCAGGTGAAAATAACACCGAATCACACTCAAATCAGCCACTGTCTTGCTCACCAGTCATCACCCAAGGCAGTGAGTTTGTAACAGTGCCGATATCGCCTGCATTGCCAGCCAATGCGACAACCACGACGCCTGCGCGCGCTGCCTGCATGAAAGCCTGTGAGAGGCTGTCCCTCAGCGTCTCTTCTTGGTAGGACCCCACCTGTTGCATGCCAGCACACAAAGCTGTTTGGTTACAACAGCCGTCAACAGCAGGTTGGGGTGTGCTAGCGCACGGTACAGCACTTGACATGCACTAGCAGAAGGATCGTTGATTTGAGGCTGCGCTGTAACCCGTCAACTTGTTTGTGCACAAACGTGTAACGACAAGGACAAGGCTGCGCAGAATCGCAAAAAGCTTGTGCAGTGCTGGATCTATCCGGGGAGCACACAGCACCCAGCATTATCACCGAGTAGTTGATGACATCAACACCTGGCAGCAGCAGGTCGGCAGCAGAGGATGCAGCAGCAATGGCATCATGTTCAGCCAACACAAGTGTGCATACCACAGGAGAACACTGACATGTATCACGCGTCAGCTACTGTCTAGTTGGCCGTGCCATTTCCTGCCTAATCATCCTGCAAGCAATGCCAAATGCTGCCCTCTCCATCTCGCAACACTGCTGCTGCCAGTGCACAGACAACAAACAAAGCGCTGGCCTCACCGTCTTGAACTGCAGCCTCAATTGCCGCGAGAATGTCAGCATTGCTGCCCCTGCCGGCGCTGCCCCACAGTGCCTTGTACGACACTATGCGAGCCCTGCAGCAACACACAACACAATCAATATGGCATCATAGTTCATACCAGAGCCGGGAATGGAAGCCATAGTTCATAGCAGATTGAAAGCAGCGAAAGCAGCAGCAACAGTGGCCACCAAGCGTGTCATATAGTTGTGCTGCTAGCGCCATTGGGGATGCCAGTAGCGACAGCGCACACCACTTCAGCTCTCACAGCAACACCCCATATGTTCACCAAGCCTTACCTGGGTGCTGCTCCTGAGAGCCGAGCTGACCACTGCGGTCCGTATTTGGTGGGTGGCACATGCACCGCCCAGTTGCCTGCCGCTGTTGATGCTGTGTGGGTGCCATGGCCGTGATAATCGCTGCACATGCAAGCAGAGATGTAGGAGACATAGTCAGGATGACGCACAAGTTTCTTGTCACTGTGCCTAGCGCAAATCGCAGTGAAAGCTGGTACAGCAGCACACAGCATGTAGGTAAGAGTGCATATTTCCGTGTCACGCGCAAAACAGATAAGCACATACTTGCACTGCAGGCGGCTATACATTGTGACGTCATGTAAAGTGTTAGTGACAACAAAGTAAAAGACATGTTACAGCGTCTCATCTCACCTGCAACTGATTGTCTCATTAGGCAGGTTTGTCATCAGCGTTGACTCGTTGCCAATGCCCTTGAAGACGTATCTGCAGCCGATCACCTTCAAGCTGCAACCAGCACAGGACATGCCATAAGCAGATTTTGAATGCATGGACTCACAAGGTGCATGCAGATTGCATCAAGTTGTGCAATGCCACTGATCTGCAAAGCACTTGGCGGAAGGTAATGTGCGTTATCTGTGGCGCGCGCACCTGCTCTGCTACTCCAGGGGTAGCATTGTTTGGTTTGAAGCTGTCCCACATGCCGCCGCTGCCATCTTGTGCAGGGCCTGCAGGGACGCAGCAGATAGAAACAGGAGCGCACAACACATGGGCGATGCAAAGTGCTGAGCGATGCCGCGCCACTGCTACTGACAGCAGGGACAGTGCAGTTGCATAGTACGTGCTGCATTGGTTGACGATTTGCTGAGGGTACACAAGGAGCATGCAACAGCAGTAGAACACCTGCACTTGTGGGCAGCAAACTGACAAACACGGGGTGTGCGAGCGCATGTCAGACCTGCTATGCGCTGTCAACGCGCAGAACGCTGAACATGCTGCAAATGGACACCTTGTTATTTACTGTTTGTTACACACAGTAGTGCTGCACACAACCTGGCTCAAACAACCTACAACCTTGCATCCCAGAAACCACATGCTGCACACGCAACATCCTGCACCTGCCAGAAACCCTACTTTTCCAGTGCATTCCTCTCACCTGCGAGCCCCATAAAGCGTATGGACGCATCCGTCATGGAATACACCATCGCGTTCCTCTCCACCCGCGCTACATTCGGGTTGCGCCGCAACGCTGCCAGCTCACTGCCACTAGGGTTCCTCACTGTCAACCCTGCCGGTATCACCCGGTACGTATACCCTATGCGGCTTGACTGAACCCCAGCCTGCGCTGCTACAGCCACTGACTGGGCATCCACATGGGCAGCGTAGGCTACAGCCGCAGCACTAGTTATGTCCAGTTTCTCGCCATCTGCGGATGCTGTTGCTGCTATGCTGTTGATCTGCCACTGTAAGCAGCCAACGGCTCAGTTTTGAGTGTGACTATGTATGAATCTGCTACTGCTTGAGCTTGCCGGCGCTGCTGTAGCTCTGCTTGCACTTTAAGCTGCATGTTGTCATCACTGTTACGGCCTTAGCCAGGGTTTGCTGCTGCTGCTGTCACACAGCAGCTCGTCACCAGCAACAGCAATAACACTGCCCACAGAGGTTGAAGACGTGGAAATGTAACTAAGTCATGACCGCTGATGGTGTGGCTTGTGCCTGCCATGTGCAGTTGGTGTCTGCTGTTGTCCCTGCACCTGCTGCTGCTCCTGCCCTGCTGCTGCTGCTCCTGCTGCTGCTGATGGGCTTGAGTGCTGCCGTCATTCTGCGGTTGCAAAGCCCGTGCAGAGTCGAATCGTCAGAGTCGCTACTGATCGCACGATCCGTATGCTGCTGGTGTAAGTTCTGTGGCGGAGACGGTACTTACGGTATGCTCCAGGCTGGGATCAAACTATTTTATACACCTTCATGTACACTCCGACAGACAAGGCTCTTCATAAAAGTTGCTCAAGGTACTTTGGCGTGCGTGCCGGGCGATGTTTGCGCCGTAGCGACCTCAGAAGGTAAGGCAAGCAGCAGGCGTGCCAGGTGCAGATATCTGAAACACTTCCACCTGTTACGAAATTACATGTATAGCGTTAAAGAGTTTGAGCATGTGATTGCGACCTGTGATGTCCAGGGCCGAGCAGGTCAAGCCTTGGTCTGAGAACAACCGGGAACAATGTCTACACAACTTCAGGCCTGCTGTTGAGCAGTCGATAGCAGTTGATGCGCACACCGAAACATTAATCTGCCTTTGTGATGCCCTTTTGTTTGCACGAAAGTGCACTTGGGTCGGCGCTGCAGCACCCTGATTTCCTGCAAACCCAACACCCCTGGTGACATACTGGCAAGCATCAAGCATACAACTCCTGCACCGCCCCACCGCTGGGTTTTACTCTGCACGTGAAACCAGTACCTCAAAGCAAGCACATGTCAGGGTGGTTTGGCCTTGCTTTCAAAGAGTTGCACTGCAGCAATCCAGCAAAACGAAAGTCGCACCGGATCCTATTAAACAGACACAGAGACTTCACAGCGTGCGGTGGTGTCTGTTACTGCCACAGCAACCGAGCAGCGCAGCAGTGGGTGTGGATCAACATGAAGAGCTGACTCAGCTCAGTCACTGGCAGCACATTGAGGTGGAGCTGGTATGCAATGTTCGACGCAGCTACATCGTTCTACCGTGTTTCTAGCAGATTCACTGCTGGTCTAGATCAGCAGCTGCAACCTGTCTGAGCTGCCAGCTGGCAGCACGCTGATCTCATGAAATGCCAGGAGGTGTAAGCACACTCAGAGTACTGAGCAGAGTGTGTGCCAGCCATACATGAAGGGCTCCCGCTTTGTTGAGTGCCCAGGATGGCTGACGTGGATCAGGAACTACAGGCCGAATCAGCCTCCTGGCTAGCGCGTCCTCTGCAGGGTTTCTTCAGCATGAATATCATGTCACCGGAAGGTGTTAAACCGGAAGGTGTTACAGCCAGCACCTCTTGCTGCAGTCCCTTGAGAATCCACCAGCAACGGCAGTTTACGTGCTTATTTATATCTATAATCAGAACTATGTCAAATAAGCGTGGCGGAGCTGTGTGACCTGTCCAAGCGCGCACAGGTTGCAGCGACTGCATGCATGCAGTGCGCACACGCCTGCGAGGTGCAGGCTGAGAAAGAATTGACATCAAATCGATAGAGAGCTAGAGTACTTGGCCAGCAGCCGCTTCGGCACAGATCGTCGGGAAGCAGCAGCAGCAGCAGCACCTTCAAGGTGTCACAGTAACCCTGCCCAAGCTGCGCATGTTGCAGCACCACTGCATGATTTCGACGTGACGTGAACATCCGTGTAAGGTAATGGCAAAACGTAGTTACGTAGCTGCAGCATCACCATCACAAGCAGCAGTAACATCGTGTGGCCCACACCTGACGGTCAGGCCTGCTATCTGCTGCATGACATTTGCAGCCCAGCAGCACTGGGCCCGGCCGGTGACAGTACTAGCCTAGTAGCAGAGTGCCACCAATTTTCAATGCACAAGTTTCCCGGAACATTATACGCACATGGAGCAATGGTATTGTTACGTTGCAGCATTAGACAACCACACCATCTCAGATGCCGCACGCTTCACTGCAGCGCTGCCAGTGTATGTTGAACATACTCAGGCTATGTCTCATGCTTTACTGGGAGGTACCAGTGAACACATATAGCTTCCTCGGTGCCTCGAACGTAGAGGTGTGCGCCTCCTCAAGCTAATCAGCGGTTATATCATGTGACAGGGCAGTGCCGCAGAGAATTCATCGCCTGCCTGGCTGTGCTCTGTACGGACGCTTACTGCCGTATACAGCCAGGCAGGCGATGCATTCTCTGCGGCACTGCCCTGTCATAGCTCTGAGCTTTGTTGGGCAGCTACAGGCAGGCACACACACAGGAACTGCAGTGCTGCAGGTTTTTTTACAGACCCGGAGCAGCGCACAGCAAGTCTTGCTCTCAGAGCACAATGCTGCAAATACCAGACTCGACATGCATTGTCAGCCTCCCAACCACTTATGAAAATGTGTCGCCCTGTGGCACTGGGCGCCACCCTGCTGCTACTGGCAACCTTTCAGCTGTAAGTCGTTGGGACATAAACACTGGTTGTGAAACAAGCCACCGCCAGCTCATTCGACACTAAGGATTCAATACTATCAAGGCTTCGTCTATAGACATTCAGCAACGTTTCTTCACGACGTACATCTCAGCCCTGCTGCCATGCTGGTCAAAGCAGCTGCTTTGGCAGCTGATGCTTCAGCATCAGCTACCACAGTGTGCTTGACACACGTGCAGGGGGAGGGCCTGCCCTGGTATACATTCATGCGTGCCTAGGTACGGCAGGCTTGTCCTCATGTTCCGTCCTGATGTGCTACCGCATGTACCGACCGTCGGCACAAAGGTTCGGAACTACTAGGCAACTGTACGGTACAAAACACGCTCGCAGTACTGCGCTAACTAGTACACGCTCGCAGTACTGCGCTAACTAGTTCATGGGATGCCATCCCATGTCGGACATGAAAACTTCCAAAGCTAGCAAGCCTGCTCACACTGTGCACGCAAACTTCAGCACAGCATGCCCACTTCAAGTGCCATGATGGCATCATGGAGTGGATCACCTATTATGACCATTGATACGATCAATCATCCAACACTAGATACTGCTTTGAGTAGCATTTTCTTCACAAACATGCTACAGTTGCCCCCCCCCCAACTTGCAAGCACAATAATACTGTATTCATTATTACACCTCACCCCCCCCCGGCCGCCACCGCACAAACGCCAACGCTTTCTTCATGACCATGCTGCAAGCTGCCCCTCTGCCCACCCCCCTCTCTCAAACTGTGCGCTCAAACTCTACCACCGCATCTACGCTCTCGCCTGTCTCAGTGAGCCACGCCTTCACCTGCAGCTCGGTCTGCCCAAACGTAAAGCTGACAGTCAATCTGTCACCATCCGGGTCCTGGCATGGCTGCGGCAGCTGCAGCACCATCCCACCCAGTCGCATCATGCCTTTCTCGTCCGTGTACTTTAGGCTGTTGTCCGAGGTGGCGTAGATGTCGATGCTGACCGCAGTATCGCCCTTGTGACACCAAAAGTTGTGGTTGATGACATGGTCAGGTGCCACCTCCTCGCCTGCCTTCACGTACCTGCAAGCATCACAGCAGCAGGAAGGAGCATGAACTTGAGCTGAGTAATCGCGTTTTGTTAACACTACTACGAAGGCATTGTTGCCAACACATGGTTGCAAGAGCAATCTGACGAGTGGAGCTCAAACAATATGTAGCCATGGATAGCCATGGATAAACAGCTTGCATCTTTCAAATGCATTGCGACCTTCGGACTGCCTCTTTACAACTCTTTACAACTTGTACCTGAGGAGCGCTCTGCTAGCAGAAGTGATTGTGTGTTGTTGCACTTGCGACCCATCCATGCATGCTTGCAGGGCTGTTGCGTCACCTGTGCAGTGCTGTATGGGCGCGGCAGGAGCACCAGCTACTGGCCTGAAGCTGCAAGAAGCTTCTGCCTATGCTCCTGCACAGCCTACTGGCCTGAGGCTGCACAAATCTTCTGCCAGTGCTCAGGCAGAGCCTGCCACAGATGGCTTGCAGCAGCAGCCAGCAGCAGGCAGCTTCGGGCCACCATCAGATCTGCATCACAGGCAGGACCAGCAGGGCAGCAGCAGCTGGAGTTCTGTCAAGGTGAGGCGGGGCCTCACACAATGCGGCGGCAGTATTCTGAGGTGGTTGCCAGCTTCACTTGCAGTATAGACAGGAACCCCTATGAGCAGTAACTTTCTGTTGGCAGCAACGATGTAGCAACGATGTAGCTGCAGCACATGATGTGCACACTGTGTGGTTTGCATCAGCTTTGTGCAGGCATTCAAGCCATGGATTAGTATGGCATGATGTGATGCTGCAGGTGCAGTACCGGCGCTGCATGCTGTCACAACCATTGTGTGCTTGAAAGCACGACGCACTGTGCAACACAGCAATGCCAGCTACTGGCCAGCCAATACGTTGCACATAGTATGGATGCTAGCACAAGCCGCACACTGAACACTTACTAAGGCTTCGCCACCTTCCTGTTTGCCGTGCTCGTTGCATGCAGGACACGATGTGGGAGGATCCACCCAGCACAGGTCTTCTGCATGATGTGAAGCCTGCACTCATGCGGCAGGACATTGAGAGGCTGCAGGCAGAGAAGGCCGCGCTTGAGCGTAGCTACAGACAGGAAAAGGCGCGCTTTGTGCAGCAGCAGCTTGACCTGCAGCAGGCTTCTGATCAGCGCATTGACAGCGAGCAGCAGCAGGCCAGTCAGCTGGCTGAGGAGTTGCCGCAAACAAGCACCAAGCTGGCTGAACTGCAGCAGGAGCATGATCGGCAGTGCTCAAACCTGAAGCAGCAGCACGGCCAGCTGGCAGCTCAGATGCGGCAGCAGCACCAGCAGGAGCTGAACTCTGTGAAGCAGGGGCACAGCAAGCAGATAGCACAGATGCAGCAGAGGCACCAGAAGGAACTGAACTCCCTGTCAACACAGTACAGGCAGAAGCTGCACGACACAGAGGAGCACTACCTGGGGCAGTTGGACAGCCAGCGGCTGCTGCACGATCACCGGGTGCAAGGCCTGCAGCAGCAGCTGCAGGACATGGACACACACCTGCAGCAGCTGCGCCAGGCAACGCTGGGTGGCAGCCAGAACTACAGCCAAGTTGCAGGTGCGGTGCTTGGCTCTTGTGTGGCAGCAGCTAGCTTTCACGATCACTGATCAGACTGAGTCTGCGCATGATCACTGATCAGACTGAGTCTGCGCAACTTATCCTGAGTCCGGAATATGCGCTACATGTGACTCACATCTGTCTGGCAGACAGAAGGCAAAACACGATTGCTGCTGTGCTCAGCCAGGCTGGCACACCAGCTGTGACTGTGACTGTCAGTCAGGCTGCCGCAGCCAGCTGCCGCTGCCAGGCTGGCGTTGAAGAACACCTGCTTACGCCTGCTCTGCTGCTGCTGCTCCTGCCAGCAGGCATTGTAGATGCAGAATTCCCCACCAGCAAGATCAGTGAGGACATCAGCCAACTGAATACTCTTGATCCACTGCTGATGCCGCTGTTTCTGCTGCTGCTGCTGCTGCTGCTGCTGCTGCTGCTGCTGCTGCTGCTGCTGCTGCTGCTGCTGCTGCTGCTGCTGCTGCTGCTGCTGCTGCTGCTGCTGGTGCTGCGCAGGCATTGTGGATGCTGACTTTCCCACCAGCAGGATCAGCGATGACATCAGCCAACTGAAGCGGGCCCTACAGAAGGCAGCTGACAGCATCCTGACCACCAACAACAAGCTCACGGCGGCCGGTGACAGCAACTTGGGCACTGAGCTGCACGCAGTGCTGGGCAGCACGCTGCAGCTTGTCAGCCCCATTGAGCGCAGCAAGCCTGCCGCTAGGGAGAGGCTCGAAAAAGTGGTGCTCAAGAGCCACCTGCTGCATGCACTGCAGCGTCTGGTGTGGGGCAGATCAAGTGAGGCTGGTTGCTTTGGTTTGCTGCGGCAGTATCTGCTGTGGGCTGTGCCGGCGCTGCAGTTGCGGGATGCTGTGTGGAGCAATGCAGAGGACATGAAGCCGGCCTGGCAGGACAGCAGCAGCAGCAGCAATGGACAGGCTCCCAAGGAGCACCAGGCCTGTAACGAGCTGCTTGATGCGCAGCGGCAGTTGAGCCTCTGGTGGTACAGCAAGCTCAAGGGTGCACAGGGCAGCAGCAGCAGCAGCAGCAGCAGCACAGACGCAGCTGGCATTCTGGCTGCGCCTGGCAGCCTGCTGTATGCAGCGTTGCAGCCACGGATGGGTGAGCTCATGCAGTGCCTGCAGCTGCCATCACTCAGCAAAGCAGCAGCAGCGCCAGGCAGTGGATGTGACCCAGCTGGGTGTATCTTGCAGCTTGTTGCTGCTGCTGTGCTGTTGCGGCTGTGTGCTGAGGCAGCCCACCCTTGTCTGATCATCACAGCCAAGGCTGGTTCAGCTGGCCATACGGAGCAGCAGCAGTTTGGAGGCCTAGAGAGTTCGAACTTCGTGTATGCACCCGCGAAGCAAGAGGGTGCTGCAGCGCAGCGTGCATGTGTGATAGGTTGTGTTCTCCCTGGTGTTGTGTATGACGCTGGGCTTATGCTGATTCATGGTGGAGAGTGTGGATCGCTACAGCCTGTTAGGACGGAAGAGGCGGTGATGGTTGGATAGGAGGGTGCATATTGACAGTCGAATTCTACGCATGGCAATTGGTCACTGATTCGAATGCTGCCAGCTATTTAGCTGGCAGCTAACACAGTGTGGCAGGCTTAGGAGTGCGGTACATTCAAGCCTGTTGAGGGTGAGGTGGCGGTGTTGGTAGGACTCAATGATGCACGCTAACGGTACCGTCAGCAGCGGCCCGTCAGCAGCGGCTGCTGCTGTGGATTGCTGCAGCCTGTTAGGATGGATCAACTGATGGCATCCCTAGGCAAGTGGTGGGAGAGGATGGTGCATACAGAATGCTATGCATGACATATTCAAACATGAATGCTGCATAACTGGGTGCCGGTCAGTTGGCTTGTGGCACACTTGGAGTGCGGAACATCCAACCAGCCTGTAGGCCCTGAATTCGGAATGGAGGTGGCGGTGATGGTAGGACTCCATTATGCATGCTGACGGTGCTGCTGCTGCCAGCATCTGGGATCGCTGCAGCGTGTTAGGATGGCACACGCCGTGATCACCACTTGGTAAGTGGTGGGAGAGGATGGTGCATGCTGACGGTGCTGGAGGTGGCGGTGATGGTAGACTTCATGGTGCATGCTGACGGTGTTGGCGGTGGCGGTGATGGTAGACTTCAGGGTGCATGCTGACGGTGTTCAGGAGTGCTACCCCTGGCGGCCTGGCAGCCAGTTCAGGCACGTCAGGTTTCCACTGCACAGTACCATGTGCAAGCTTACACGGTGTGCTGGGGTTGTGCCACAACGTGTTGAACATAAACGTTCACTGAACAGTATCACTCAGTGACTCAGTGACTTCACATACGAGTGATACTGAGTGACTGATACGATTGAAGAGACGAATGTGTTCCTCATTTCGCTCCAGGAGGGCCCGGGGCCAGTGGCTGTTGGTGGTATGCCTTTCTTGTCCAACATTTGCTGCAAATGCCGCAAATGCCACTGGCACTGGCATTCTAGACTGGATTAAATTAGCTGTAATGGCACCGCGGCGTGGTGATGAGTGCTGCTGCCCTGTGGGCAACCGTTGCCGGGTTTTTTTGTTGGTTGCTGGTGGGCGCAATCAACCATCCAATGTAGCATGGTGCTATGGCTTCATCAACAATAAATGCTGCTCAATGTCGGCAGCCTGCCGCTAGTAGCGCCGCGCTCAGTGATCAGGCAGCCTGCCGCAACCATTGCCAAAATGGCATTTACTGAGCACCGTGGGGCACCGGTCGGACCTGCCAGCAGCAGGCTACCACACTGAGCAGCATTCAGAGGGCCTCTTGCTTCCGATCCAGTGGAACGCGGGGCCGATGGCGTTGATTTTATGTCCTGCATGGGTGATATGATGATTTTTGATTGGGCGGTAATACGGGGCGCCTGTGACTGCATACGGGGCGCCTGTGACTGCAGCCAGCTCAGCTGAAAAGCAGCCTGCTTGACAGTGACTCTAGCAGAAAAGTAAGCAGGTACACCGGGTGTACTACCCCCTACCCCCTGCTTGCTCATCATCATCTAACTACCAAATCAAGCCATAGCATCAACGCAATCGGCCCCGCGCCCCCGCGGGGCGGAAGAAAGAGGCCCTCTGCTGAGCACCGCTCCATTATGTTTGCAACTATTGCGCACATCCCAAGCTTTCACAAGATACGCAGCAGTGCTCCTAAACACCAGTACCCCCTGCCTGCTGAGCTGGACCCACTCGAGAGTCACAGCCTGCTGCCCGGTTAGTAGCAGTGAGTGACTCACTGGCAGTGCAGGCTGCAGAGTCTGGCCCACTGGGCCAGGTTACACAGCGGCTGCCAGGCTGGTACTCACTGGGGCAGTAGCAGTGAGTACAGCAGCCGCTGCTAGCGGTCACAGCTAGTGCTGGCGCACTGCGCCTCAAGTTGAGTAAAGAAAGTTGAGTGTCACTGACACGCCGGGCGTTTGACTCAAACGGTCTCTGGAAAAGGTGCAGCAGCTGCTGCCAGCAGGTGTTTTGAAGGGTCCGATCAGCCAGCACGTCCACAAGTTCATCAGTTACAGAGATCCCCTAGCACATGGGCCAAGTCACATCCGCTGCGCGGTTATTTGAAGCTCAACAGCAGCCTGCAACACACAACATGCACAAACTGCTCGCTGGATTTGACGCAACACCACAGCTACAGGCCTAGCAAGCCTTCCTGCTGTCGCAGTCTGAAGCAGTTGTGCGTGTTGCTGCTGCCAACTTGCCAAGCAAAGTGCCACTTCAAGTGGCTTGAAGCCAAACAAGGCCTGGTAAGCCATGCAGCAAAAGATGGGCTGACTTGTCCCAAAATCATGCAGGCCAAGACACGAAGCACAGGGTCGTCATCATCATCATCATCATCATCATCATCATCATCATCATCATCATCATCATCATCATCATCAGGCCAAGACACACAGCACAGTACGGCGTACAGCAAGACCTGAAGCTTAACACCTTGACATGACGGCACTGGCAAACTTGTACAGCAGTGTTCAACACAACGGCTGCAGCAGACACAGAGTGATCCGCAGATTGGCAATGACTTGCGTGCAGCAGCAGCCAACATCAGTAGGAAGCCTCCAGCCTCACCAACAAGTAAGAGAAACATGCGATGTGATGCAATGTTTCACATGGCATCAATGACAACTAGTGGATTAGCAAGTTGAGGGTGTTGTGTTGGTTGGTGTTGTCGTTGTTGTTGTTTGATGTAGCTGTTGTGTTGTTGCTGTTGTGTGTTAGCGCTAGAAAGACTCATGCAGCATTGCATTGATGCACTGCATCAATACCGGGCCATGTAAACATACAATCAGGGTCACAAGCTACAGGGCTGAAGGCTGATGATGTGCTGCTGCATAACCTCTGCTATATTACGCAGCAGCTGTTGCTGCTGACGCAGCTGGTCCTGCTGCTGCTGCAGCAGACGCTCAGACTGCCTGCAACGGCGTTTGCTGGGGCGCTTTGC
The DNA here is from genome assembly GCA_902809745.2 of Tetradesmus lagerheimii. Classification (NCBI taxonomy): domain Eukaryota; kingdom Viridiplantae; phylum Chlorophyta; class Chlorophyceae; order Sphaeropleales; family Scenedesmaceae; genus Tetradesmus; species Tetradesmus lagerheimii. The sequence goes on from CADDIJ020002910.1 coordinate 222,108, forward strand.
TGGAGCAGCGGCCTGTGCTGCCGCTGCAAGCGCAAATTCCTGCTGCATGTCTTCTGCAAGGTCCTGCAGGGCTGGTGGCTGTACCTGTCCAGGAAGGTGCTGCTGCTGCTGCATCTGTTCTCTCCATGCCTGCTGCTGCTGCAGCTGGGCAACCTGCTCTGCATGAAATTGTGCAACCTTTGCAGGGTCCAACACATTTAAGTCGTCTGTTTCACGCAGCAAGTCGAGGAGTTCCTCTGCAGGGTTTCTTCAGCATGAATATCATTGCGCATGCTGTGATAAGCTACGGGCGACGATGCATCAGGTGCCAACGCCTTGTCCAGTAATGTTCTAGAAACACTCTTCCAGGTGCACACGTGTCCTGGCCACCACCAGGTGCAACAGCAACGTGCTGCTGCTGCTCCACGGCACCGGCAACAAGCAGGCTGGGCGGTATGCCATACTCGTGTGCAAATTTGGGATAAACATATCGTGTCTGTGACTTGAAGGCGAACTGCAGGCTAGGCTCGGAAGCTACGAGGCGCAAGGCCTTGAGCACTTTCGCGGCCCTCTGCCTGCGTCGATACGGCGCCTAAGCACGCAAAGCGAGTATCAAACGGAACCTCACAACTCAAACAACTGCAAAATCCTCCAATTCCCAGCGGTCGCACTGCTCGCGATGCACTGCCCGATGTAACGGAATTACTGTCCTCTAGGGCGGACGGGTTTACTGCCTGGATTCTATACGGTGGGACGGTATGCACACGGTGATGCGCACAGGCACGCCCGAACGCATGCTTTATCGGGTTTAACATCACTCAGTGCCACAGATGAGCTGCTTTCCCTGCTTTTGACCGCTTGGTGGTGCAGTGGTGGCAGCCAGCAGTCAGGCCACACGTCCCAGCAAGGCAGCTGGCGACTTCCCAGCAGGGATAACGAGGGTCCGTATCACACATGCAAACATGTTGTGTTACCTTGTTTCTTTCAAAATACAAAGGTTGCTGAGTACCCTGGACAAATGCCAGTCCTGGAGCTTTGCAGCGTTCGTGCCCTTGCATGATTAGGACACACCAAGCTGCAGCTGCCAAGCCAGTCATCTGACCTTTGCAATACGCCATGGGCTTGGTGCGCTCACAGCTGCCCAGGGCCAACATCACTAACAAACATCACACAACCAGTAGATGCGCATCTTCATGTACAGTCACTCAGCGGCTGCATATACGGTCAGCCCAACCTATGCACAACCAGCCATGTTGTACTGTATGCAGCATGACTACCCATGATGACCAAGCTACAAGTGCACCTGAGCTTTGCATGCAACCACAACAGCTGTCCTAATGCTTTGCTGAAGTTTCCATTGCTCCAAATATCAGCACATCCGCACAAGCACTACTCTTAATACACCACAAACAACGTACAGCAGTTCATTGCGTGCTGTAGCAGAACACGCTGCCCCCCCCCGCTTCAAACCCACACTGTAGACATCACAGCAGGTTGCAAGCGTGAGTGCTGAACCCCTGTGCAGGAGTGCCCATGCATGGTCAAGCTATGAAGTAATATCTTTCCGGTAGCCTGCACATGCATGGTTCTTTGCTGAGTTGCAACAGCCACCACACATGCTGCTGGCACCTGCGCATGTCTGTGCACAAAAGCGATTATATCTGTACAGAGTGCGGGAGAAAAAGAGGAGAGCTCAACACCCACGCATCCACGTGCTGCACAGCACATGTGACCCATCAGGTTGACTTGAGCAGTGCATGTAAATCAATCTCACCCAATGCTGCTACCAGCAAGCTGCCTGCAGCCAGCAAAATGAGAGCCGTAACTGACTATGCACATGCCACAGCCAGTCATGAACCTATACAAGAACAATCGGCACTTACTATGAGATGCACCTCAAGCGACACTGCTCAGAGCGTATGTGCGTTAGCGTGTTCGTGCAATACAACACTTGTGCCCCAACGTGCTCCAACCCCCACAGAAAAGCCCTCACAAAAGCAGCCGCTGCAGTTATGGCCACACGTAGTTGACCACTCATCAGCAGCTTTAGGTTGGCAGGGCCAGCTCTCAGGTCCCAGTGCAAGAATGGACCCCCCCTCAACCTTGCTTGTCAACTTGCATGTCAATCTGCACATCTTGGTGCAACCGCAGCAGACAAAACGCATGCAAGAGTCTGCAAGATGCGGCAAGCACCAAACTATGTGCTGCAGGTGTTGTGACTGTAACAAACAAACGTGAATATGCTCCCTTCCCATCTTAGCAGCTGCGCAACCCAAGATCACAGTAGGCAAGCAAGAGAGTTAATTAGGTATCCCGTAGTGTTGCGTGCAAGCACTAGTCGCGTGCAACACCTCCGTGTTACATGCAACGCAGGAAATGGCTTCCTATGCTATATCCACCTGCCCAGTCAGGAGCCTGTCATGTATAACAGCTGCTGCCTGCCAAGTGCTGTACTGCATGACTGCATTGCATGTTGTTCCGTTCATGCATGCAGTGCCATGTCCGTAACATATGCCATGTCTGCTGTCAGGCCCAACATGCTCACTGAAGAGCCTGTGATGTAGCGTTGCTGTTGCCTTACAAGTGCTGCACCACAATGCAGTGCATTGTCTTCATCCATGCAGTCCCTTAATCATCCATGCAGTGCCATATTCATCCATGCTGTGCCATATTCATAGTATCAAGTATGCCTGCCACCCGCCACGCTGCAGCTGCTGCCGACACAGCCGCAGCTTTGTGCCCGCAGCCAAGCACGTAATGTCCTTGCCGCTCAACGCTTCAAAGTTATCCACAAGCACACCAACCAACGAATTGTAACCTGCTGCAGCACCGCCCATCGTCTGCCAGATCACACTGAGCCTCTCACACTAGTCTGCAGTAGTGTGACCGTCACAGTCGGTTGGCTGCACTGCCACTGCTGATGATTCAGCACCCAACACGTCACTTCCCAGCAGCTGAGCAAGTGACACACTCATTAGGGTTTGACCCAGGGGCCTAAACCGCGCCTCAGGTGGCAGCACCATGTCATCAGGGTTTACACCTTGGTGCTTGTTACCCCTGATCCTGCTGGGGTCAACAACAGCAGGGCCGATGCCGCTTTCAGCTGCAACGCTGCTAGTCTCGACTGCAGGTTCTGGGCTTGGACTGAGACCAATCGGTGCTGGTTTCACTTCACCAGATGGGTCAACAGCCTTTGGGGATGGCACAAGTGGGTCTGGTTTCACTTCACCGGAAGGGTCAACAGGCTTTGGGGATGGCACAAGGGGATCTGGTTTGACCTCACCAGATGGGTCAACAGGCTTTGGCGATGGCACAAGTTGGTCTGGTTTCACTTCACCGGATGGATCAGCAGGCTTGGGGGATGGCACAAGTGGGTCTGGTTTCACTTCACCAGATGATTCAACAGGCTTTGGGGATGGCACAAGTGGATCTGGTTTGACTTCACCGGATGGATCAACAGGCTTTGGGGATGGCATAATCGGATCTGGTTTGACTTCACCAGATGGGTCCGCAGGCTTTGGGGATGACATAATTGGGTCCAATGTGACGCCGTCAGGTCCCGTGCCCGTAGAAAATGAGAAGCTGCCAATCCAGGCCCCAAAGCCCACAACTGAGCTCACACCAAGCTGCAGAAAGAGTGAGACAAAGATGGAGAAGAGCAAGAACAAATAGTGAGAAAAGCAAGGAAAGTGTGACAGATAGAGTGAGGAGAGCAGGCAGTAGTACCAACAGAGTTGTTGCTGACAAAAGGCCTGACCAGCAGTTTGGTCAATACGTGTTTTGCATGAGGAAGAACAAGCAGCAGAGCAGCTTGCTGCACCTGCTTTGAGTACGATACACGACTGTCACAATCCACCCTGCCTTGTTATATCCATGCAGCCGGACCACGAACACAAGTTGTCTTGCGTTTCAACCCTGTTTATTACGCCTCACCTTCCAGTACTGCTGCGCCCCAACACTGTGGCCATTCACCCTGCCGTGTACAATTCGTGCAGCTAAAACCACAAACATGCGTTTAAAGCCTGCTGTTGGTGCCTCACCTTCCAGTACTGCTGCGCCCCCACCCCTGGCAGCGAGTCCTTGATGAGCCAGTAGTGCTGGCTGGCATTGCTGCTGCTGAAGTTGTAGCCAACAACAGCAACAACGTGGCCAAACCTGCGGGACCACGTGACACAGCATGTGCAATAAAAATTTGAGCATCACTAACAGGCATATAAACACAGCACATCATTGATGAGGCACCCAACAGGTGTCATGCACTAGTCCTGGCCAAACATGTCAACACAGGGCAGCTGAAAGCTGGGCAGCAGCAGCCAGACACGCTTGTTGCATAAGAATGTGTGCAGAATACATTCAGCCACGCAGCAGCAGCAGCAGCAGCAGTCTCACCTGTCCTGTGATGTGGTGCTGTTCAGGTCTCCAAATACAATTTCACCAGCTGCTGCTGCTGGTGCTGCACTGTGCCGCACACTGCCGCCCTCTTGTACGCCGGTCAGCTGCTGCAGCATGTCATTGGTGACCTGCGGTTGGTTGGCACGATAACCAGGGTTTGAAGGTTGATTATTTGGAAAGTGGTTACTTTGACCCTGCAGAGGACATAAGCTGCAGCTGTGCAGGTGCATGCGAGTCCCATTAGGTTGTATGCGCATCATGATGTTCCAAGGCGCAAAGAGTTGGCCATGCACACCTCACGAATGACCTTGCTCAAAGGAGTGCACACACTGCAGCAGTGCAAACTAGCAGACGGACACCAGCGCGTTCCATACACCCACAGCCAGTGATGCACTAAACAGCTTCGTCAATAAGCTCGTGACACTCTTGCATACTGCTGTAGTCCCTCAATCCAGCACCACCGCAAGCAAACTATGTGGTTACAGTTCATATGCAGCAACACACTACATCACAACTCTCCGGACCAGACGCACCTGTACACGCGCTGCCACTGCATGGTGCTTGCGAACGTGCTCCAAAACAGCAGCATACGCCGCCGGATCCCTTTAGGTGTTAGATCAATGTACCTAAACCCTTTCAGTCTGCCGCAGCCTGACAGGACACCCTCACAGCTCCCATTCATGTTTCCAAGCTCTGACATGGGATACTGGGTGCCAGTTGCATCTCCATAGCAGCTCGTGTTTGCTGCACCAAATTGTGCCAGTGTAGCCATTGCAACAGCCGCATACCAGCCTTTCGATGTGGGCGGTATCGTGCTCGTGTTGCTGGCAGTGCCATTGGAGATTATGTCTGCAGTTGCGGGGGTCGCTGCGTCACACCAGTGCAGGGCTTTCTCAGAGAAGTTGATGCCAGCGGGCTTCCCTGCAGACACAGCAAAGCGACCACAAGCAGCATTACGTGCTGTTTCATTCAAGCACTGTGTTGTTTGGTTCAAGACATTGCACACCTACAGCAAGAGTGCTGGGACTGGCAGACACGCAGCAGCTGGTGCCGCACAGTGCGGACGCAGAAGCATCATCAAGCAGCAATGCACAATGTTCAAAGCAAGCATGGCACTCCCTTCATTGGCAAGCTGCAACTGACCCAAAGCACAAACAAAAGCCAACAATATGGGCTAATAACAGCTGCAGACCAAGACGTCTGCCTGGTTCATGTGTCGTTTCGCCAAATCACACAACCACAGCTGCAGCAGTTCTATAGTTAACCCCTCAAACTTAGGTTACCTCTGAAGAAGCATGACGCACAGGCAGAGCATATTGTGCCAGATAAGCAGCCATTGAGGCGCACTGCTCCGTACGTCATGAGATGTTCTCAGCACGATGTTCGCCTAGTCATGCGCTGTGCCCTAATCATGTCGTCCACAGCTGCAGCATCCAACACCTGAACCCTCAAACCTACCTCCAAAGAAGCGTGCTGCCACTGTCGCCTCCAACGCAGCCACTGCCGCATAACTTGCTGCCATAGTAGAGCCCCCCTGGCTCTTCACAGGAGTGTTGAACGCCGTCCCGTCAAACTCTGCCGGCTGCTCTGCTGTCACTATGACACCCTGAGTGTAGCGCTCGGACGCGACCGGGTTCACGTTTCTGAAAGATGCGCCTGTGTTAGGGACAATGGGTGTTTTGAGCGCGTCTGCTGCCATTTGCGCATCGCCAGTTTTGACGGCAAGCCGAAGCTGTGCAGCAGCAAGCTGCATTGCTTGGAATGCGTCTTCGAGTCTGTTGAGATTGGCAGCTCTTTTTGGTGACAGCGGCTGTGCATCGTCTCCAGCATACAATACACCACCTGCGGCAGTTGCAGCACACAGATTTTTTGTGTTAAACCCGCATCCGCAGGAGGAACTGACGGTAATGGTGTCTAGCACACTGACAGCACAGCAAGCTGATCAAGCAAAAGGACAGCGCTTTCTGTGGTGAAGGTTCCATAGCTGCTGTGCAGCTCAACTGGAAAGAGCAGCAGCCACAATGCCATATAACAGCATACCCCATCATGTTGTGGCTCACCATCGCCTGTGTTGCCTTCCAAGCAGCAGCCAGCATGGCTTGTTGCGCTGACCGCAGGGCTGGCAGCTGCTGCAGAGAACAGCCTGTATCTGCAGCGGTTGGTGCCCTTGCATAGGTCACTGAGCGTTGCACAGCCAGCATCTGCAGCACCTGCAGCACCTGCAGGGTGATAGGCAACAGCAGGCAGGGTGGGCAGATGTGAAGCGCAATGTCAGTATGTCACTGTGCAGCCCAGCTAAGCCCTACGCCACGACCGTCACCACGCCCTACTTCTATCTGCCCTGGCAGCCTGACAGCAGCAGCAGCAGCTGGCAAACACTAGCACGATCCTACCCACAGCCATACCCATCACCAAATTGAGCTCAACACACCGTGAGCAATACACTGCTACCTTCACCACACACCTGGTGTTATGTGCACGCACAGCTGCTTTGCTGCCTGGCCGGCCTTCCACGTCCCCAGCCGGCCTGACAGCAGCCAGCCCTGAGGGTTCAAGCTGAACTTGATTGGGCTGCCGTCAACGGTCCAGCTGAAGCTGTCGAGCGCTGCGCTGCAGAGGCCTGGCACTGCACACACACAGCAAGCGCGTTGCAGAGGAGCAGGGGTTGTACAGGGTTGCAGACTATGATATCCTTGCGCTGCTGAATGAGCGGCATGCACGCCTGCGTGAGAGACTTCAATTGTTGAATCTCACCCCTGTGTCTACTGCAGAAGCTGACACTTGCTGCTTGCGACGTTTCTGTGAGTTGGGTCCTGGTTGGGTTCATACTTTACCCCAGTGGACATTGTTGCTCAACTTAAGTACCCCAGTCTACCATCTATACCTGTTACTGTGGGTACATGTATGTGGGTATGTACAGGGCACTGGTCTCACCTGTGCGTATCGCTAGCCTGCTAGGCCCCCGTGCAGGGTGGCAGCAGGGGTTGCAGCAGGGGTGGCAGCAGGGGTTGCCAGCAGGGGTGGCAGCAGGGGTTGCAGCAGGGGTTGCCAGCAGGGGTTGCAGCAGGGGTTGCCAGCAAGTTGCAGCAGGTTGCAGCAGGGGCAACAGGGTTGCAGCAGGGGTTGCAGCAGGGGTTGCAGCAGGGGTTGCAGCAGGGGTTGCAGCAGGGGTTGCAGCAGGGGTTGCAGCAGGGGTTGCCAGCAGGGGTGGCAGCAGGGGTTGCAGCAGGGGTTGCCAGCAGGGGTTGCAGCAGGGGTTGCCAGCTGAGGCCACACACTGCGTCTGCCTACTGATGACGAAGCACTCTCCGCCTGTGGCTGTTGCCTGCTGCGAAGGCATCTTTTGTAGCGTCATACCCCAGCTGGAGGTGCTGCTGTCAGTGCTACATCGAGAGAGCCAGCTTGGGACCCCTACTGTAACAGGATCACCAACTGCTGGATCGTCTGCTGCTGCAGCTGCATCTTGCAAGATGTGACGCGCGGAAGCCTTGCCTTCTGCTGAAACTATTGAGCGGAGACGTTGTCACCAGCAGCAGCAGTGGCAGTGTGTTGGGAAAGCTGTTGATTGCAGCACTCAGCTATGACGCCGGCCACAGGCAGAGTCAATCCGCACGTTTATGCATATACTTGATAGAAAGCTGCATGGGGAGGAGATACATGCTGTGCGCCTGCTTTGCTGAATGCAAGCATGGTATGGTGAGCACCACACTGCACTGCCATACGTGTACAAGGCGCGGCACTGGACGCTGGATCAGCAGGTATGCACCGTGGTTGAGTGACTAACGCCGATAACTGCAATCAGCCGCTCGTGGAGGCTGCTGAAAGCGTCACTGTTGCAGTACAGGCTGAGGCACGGATTGGCCGACTTGCTCACCGGCTGGTGACGCCTCAGCTACGATCAGCAGCGCACAGAGAACAACTTGGATGCAGCCCCATACTGTTTTGAAATTCATCCTGGCCCGATCGCCTTGTACATGACATGCTCACGCGCAGTTCATACTGCTCCAGTGTATGTAAGACAGAATCAACAGTGCTCAGTTGTTGAAACTAGACCGTTGTCAATGCTTGCGTGCCCTGCACCGAATAGACAGACTGTGTAGGAGTCGTGTAGGAGTTTGTCCGAGGACGTCAATGGTACGCTGTTTGCACGCTTCTGTATTTGTAAAACGCTAGCCTGCTCAGAAGACATGTTGTGGTGTGGATGACAGCACCTAGATGAGGCTTCCGTGAGACGGTTGTAACCTTTGGACTAGTGTTACGTTTTTCCTGCCGAACCTCGGCTGCAACGCGGTCATGAAATGCATGTAGGGCTTTGAAGCAGCCCTAGACTCAGTTTAACATAGCCGCACCTGGGTCTGCCCTCCACCTGTGACCGTTGTTATGCTGCCCCTCTTGCTTCGTAGCAAATCCAGCGTGGGTGCAGGCCGTGCACCGCTAAACGTAGCAGCGAAATGTTGGTGTCTGGTAAGCCTCGGCTGTGATCCCATCCTGCTCGCGTGTTCAACCCTGGGCGGGGCCCCTGTCTTCACACTGAGCAGTGTGCGTCACACTCCCTGTCTTCACACTGAGCAGCACTGTTCACACTCTGCTTGCAACGTTAAATCTACCTCTGCGAGACACTGCTAAGCCCTGCCTCCACTCATTGGCATTCTTCAGGTGCGCACGGCACTTAACAGCACACAGCAGCCTGCAGCAGTGCGGCCACCGCTGCCTCCCTTCAATGAGCAGACAGCACTGCAGAAGGTGAAGATGGCAGAGGCTGCCTGGAACACCAGGTAACACATGCAGTAGCTTCTGTTTTTCATTAGACACACTGTAGAGTGCCATAACTATGCTGCCTGCAGGCATGCTGCTGCTGACGTCAGCAGTGTCATGGCACAAGCATGATCTACTGCCAAACACGCGGCTTCAACCCAATGTGATCAACTAACTATTTGTGCTGCAGGGATCCTGAAAAGATTGCACTGGCGTACACGGAAGACTCCGAGTGGCGCAACAGAGCAGAGTTTGTCAAGGGGAGGGACGCCATCAGAGAGGTCAGCATGCAGCACCATGAGAAAATGCAGCAGCACTCTAGCAGATAATCATGCAGTGACACCCTTCCCATCCATGTACAGGATGACAAGCGGTGCTGCCTGCATGTGAGCAGCCTTGCCATTTGTTACACAGCTGCCCAAGCCCTACTAGCACTGCCTGTGGGAAAGCACTACACTACCAAACAATTCGTGCACTTACTTATCATGCAGAATATGCTACTGGCAGTACACTGCACAGCTGCTACTGACCACATGCTGCTGCACGGGCCCCTGCTGCTGCTGCTGTGCAGTTTTTGACGCGCAAGTGGGCCAGGGAGCATGACTACAAGCTGCGAAAGTACCTGTGGGCCTTCACAGACAACCGCATCTCAGTCTGCTTCGAATACGAATACAGGGACAACAGGTGGGGTCGTTACACCTTGCGTGATAACACTCTTTTGAATTGTGCAAACTTAAAACCTCGGTGCAGCACATTGTGCCTCATTCACTGTGGCAATGTGGCACAGCATCCAGCAACAGGCAGTTCCGCTGTTTCGTCTGGAGTGAATGATGCCCTCAGGCATAACCCTGTAGCTCTGCTGCATTTTGTATATGTGATCAACCAACATGCTGCTCAACTGCACGTGTGGGTGCAACCAACTGCCGGTGGTCGTCGGCTAGCCATCATACAGCAGTGCGAGTCAGCTCAGCAAAGAGACGTGTGGAAGTGATCGCCCAGGTAGTGCAAGCAGTCCCGACTTTTCAATCTCCTGCTGCTAACAGTGTTTCACTTTGGCAAACGCTGACGCTGAACCTATCTTCTCACCACATGTTTGCTGGTGCTGCAGTGGGCAGTGGTGGCGTGCATACGGCAATGAGAACTGGGAGTTCAATAAGGTGCGGAGCAGCTCATACCTGGGGTTTATAAGTTGCTGGGGTTGCAAGTAGCTGGAGTTTAGAGCTCGTCAGCGGGGTGACCACGCTGCACAGGACACACAGCTGGCGTCAAGGTACATGGGCAGAAAGCATTGCATACGAGCTGCAGCCACGCGCATGTAGCTTGTACGAAGTATGAACGCGCTTTTGAATGAAGGTGCATGCACATGCAGGACACGTGGATCATGTGACATGCTGCATGTATAATAGCCACAACGTGCTTGTGCCTCTATTGTGCAGCAGGTGCTGCATCCCTTGCCTGCCTGCCTTTTTGCTGTGCACAGCACATCCTGCCAACGCCACAAGGCAACATGCACGCCAGCCAGTTGCAGCTATGCTGCCAATCAACTGCTGCCACTGCTGCCACTGCTGCTGCCGCCATACCATCATCTTTGCTGTTTATTTGCGCTTCAGGAGGGCCTGATGCGGAAGCGCATTGCCAGCATCAATGAGTCAGCCATTGCAGCCGATCAGCGCAGGATAGCAGTAGATGACAGCGCTGTTGTTCACAACAGCTGGCTGCAGGAGCAGGGGCTGTCAGCTGAGGTGGCAGGTGGGACATTTCCTCTTGGAGGCGGCAGCAGCAACTGCTACTGAGGGCACTGGCCACTGTCCGGTGGTCTGCACTGCCGTGCACTGCAGACTGTTGAACAGCTAACAGCCTCAGCTGAGGTGGCAGGTGGCACCTGGCCCTTTGCAGGCGGCAGCAGCAGCAAATGTTGCCGTACATTTGGGTGAGCATTTGCCTCTGTCTGGTGGTCTGCGCAACAGCTGACAGCAGGAGCAAGGGACCAGGGCTATCAGCTGAGGTGGCAGGCAAGAGCTTCCCATTTAAAGGCTGCAGCAGCACATGCTACTGAGGGGCACTGGCCAGTGTCTGGTGGTCTGCACTGCAGTGCACTGCAGCCGTCTGAATAAGGCTTGAACAGCTAACAGCAGGAGCAGGGGCTCTCAGCTGAGGTGGCAGGCGGCACCTGCAGAGAGGTGGCTGCAGCACAGGCTACCGTATGTTTGGAAGAGCACTTGCCACTGTCTGGTGGTATGCAGAACAGCTGACAGCAGGAGCAAGAGATGAGGGCTGTCAGCTGAGGTGGCAAGCAGGGGCTTCCTACTCGGAGGCAGCAGCAGCACACGCTACTGAGGGGCACTGACCACTGGCAGCGTGGTCGCTTGCCTCTCGTCGCCGTGTCGTTTCTGTCTCTCCATGGAGAGTGCTGAATAGCAGCAGATGACAGCGCTGGTTTGCACAGCAGCAGGGCTTCTAGATGTGCAAGATGGACTGACAGGCGGGACATTTGAAGGTGTCACCCAGCCTGTGTTTCTGCTAGAGTGCTGCTACATTTTCACATGTCCGACATGGGTAGCAGGCTGCTACCTCCCTCAGGCTGGGACTACCCGGGGTAGTCCAAGTAGGGACATGTGAAAATGTAGCAACACTCTAGCAGAAAAGTATGCAGAGTCACACCACATGTATTTGTACGTAAAGTACGCCAGGTACAGTTCAGTGATACGTTTGTAGAGTGTCTGCTCAGCGTTGTCATCTGCTGCTTGTTGCCCTGGTCAGTGGCAATGATCCGGCATGCTTGTAACGTGTCCCCGGTGCAGCTTCTGGTCCATCATGACGTTGGTGCCTGCCAGCAAGCGTCACCAAGACGGATGATTGAAAGTTTAAAAATTGCGCCAAGCATTGCACTGGAGTCAGAGCATGTCACGTTTGGAGCTACAGGCGCAAACCTCGCCAGGCTGTCGAGTGCTAGCAAACGATGCAGGGAGAATAGATAGCATAAGCTAAAGTAATGTCAAGAATCTGGCGGGGTATCGGGTACGGTTTGGCTGCCCCGGTTGTTGCCGCTCCGCAGCCGGGGCAGCTGGCGAGCCAGCTGCCCCGGCTGCGGAGCGGCATATACCATTGTCATTTCGACAACCTTGCTCGAACATCAAACTACTTAAGAACGGTGCACCAGTCAAGCTCAGCACGCAGCCAGTGTCGAAACATCGAAGCAGGTACAAGGAACCGAAAGGAAAAGAAGCAACCCAGGCTTGCAGGCGTTGGCCGCTTGTCCTGGGCAGCTGATAAAGCAGCATGCGAAAGCAGCAGACAGCGAAGGCAGCTGCCCAGGCTCGCAGGCGTTGGCCGCTTGTCCTGGGAAGCTGATAAAGCAGCATGCAAAAGCAGCAGACAGCGAAGGCAGCTGCCCAGGCTCGCAAGCGTTGGCCGCTTGTCCTGGGCAGCTGATAAAGCAGCATGCAAAAGCAGCAGACAGCATAGCCAGCTGCCCAGGCTTGCAGGCGTTGGCCGCTTGTCCTGGGCAGCTGGTAAAGCAGCATGCAAAAGCAGCAGACAGCGAAGGCAGCTGCCCAGGCTTGCAGGCGTTGGCCGCTTGTCCTGGGCAGCTGGTAAAGCAGCATGTAAACGCAGCAGACAGCGAAGGCAGCTGCCCGGGCTTGCAGGCGTTGGCCGCATGTTATGGGCAGCTGGTAAAGCAGCATGTAAACGCAGCAGACAGCGAAGGCAGCTGCCCGGGCTTGCAGGCGTTGGCCGCATGTTATGGTTAGCCTCCATCTTTTTTTGGGCCTGGTTGTGAGCGAACTCCTCGTGGTAAGGCCCGGGCAACGCCCCAGCAGCAGCTGTGCAGCACAGGATGCTGAAGCTGCAGCTGGGGCGGCTAACCGAAGCTCACACCGCTGTAGAAGTTACGGTAACAGGTGGCAGCATGCCCACGCGGCATCTGCTGCGTATGCTGGCTAAATGAATCTTCTCTTGTATGACGTATGCGTTGTGAAGGACGCTTTTTGTACAGCTAGCTTGCTTACATGGCACTGAGCGCACTCGAGCACAGGGAGCTTTTGGCGGGAGTCTATCGGTGTTGCAAGGTACGGAGCGATGCATTTACTTGGATGTAATGGAGCGTATTTTTTTTTGAAGAACTGAAAGCATGAAGCAGCATGATGCGCGACACTGTCTGGGGTACCAACCACACAAGCATATGCCACACTGTGAGGCTGCAGGCAGAATTGTGCCCAGCAGGGGCTGCAGCAATCACCTTAGTCATGCCAAAGACCTGCTGTGAACGTATTGGCTGCAAGCAACATGCAGCGCACTGATTTGGCACACCATTTCATGGTGTGACAGTAACACAGGCCCCAAGCCCACAGGCTGCACACACGTGCGCTTCAACCATATGGTTGCATGCATGCAACACAGCGCCTGCCTCCTCAATGCATTTGAACCATGAGCAGCGAGCGGCTGCAATGAGCACTGCACATTAACCGCCGTTGTGCAAGTAGCTGCATCAAGCTGGGGTGCAGAAGCCAACGTCACACAGCCAACAGTTACGAATGCCAGTTGCAGCTTTACAACCCTACGCCTGTTTCAGTCCCAGATCACGTACAGGAACAGCATGATGCTGTTTGCAGCCGAAGGAACAACCTCAGCATCGCCAGCATAGTGCAGAAAGACTGACTCCAGCCAACAGCTGTATCCTATACACACACTGCAGCGCACTTTTGCAAAACGGGGGATCACGGCTATACATACAGAGCTGTACTATGGCAGGGACCTTCTGCAGCAACTGCACAAGACAATATTCCCAAACGCGTGCATGCCCTGCACCTTTTCCCGCATAACAGTTGTGCAAGAGCTGCTGCATTTCCTCCTGCGCCCCGCCTCAATCACCTCAAGCCATCCCATCAGGATAATTCACATTCACCTACAACCTTTCCTGCTGTTCACAGTGAGAACTTCTCACTGGCTCCTGCGTCCTAGCGCTGCACCGCTGCCACGCTGGCTGCTCTGCAGGCGGCGCCCAAAGTCAAAGTCAATGTTCTCATTGCTGCCCAGTGCAATGTTCTCACTGCGCACGTTGGAGGACTGTGTGGCACCCACATAGTTGATCTGGTCGGACGCACCACCTGCAACAGCGACAGCAGCAGCAGCAGCAGCAGCGTCACTTGCCATCATGTGGGATTGCAACTTATTCGCAAAGATGAAGCACCCATTTGGAGAGTTGCTCTCATAACATACAGTTTATCCACTGCAGCCATACAAGGAATCATGGTATCCAGCCTGAAGCACAGCGTCTCACCTGAGAGGTAGTTCCTGCTGACTGTGGTGCCTGCGTTGCCGCTGCTGAAGGCGACTGCAGGCCGCTGCGCTCCCTTCCAGGTGGTGCCGCGGATGGCGGAGGCAGCGCCAGCACCAGTCTGCTCAAACGGATCTGCAACAACAACACAGGATTTATGGCCAGGCAGCAGGTACGCGGTGACGCGTCAGTAGCGTGAACTGCAGGCACTGAACGATGTGCAGGCTGTGGCTTTGATCCCTTCTGACTGCTGCTGTTTGGAAGCGGGAGGCAACCAAAAGTGGCTGCTGCCCTGTGTATGGTGTGTGCAGTGTGTCCTGTGCCTCAGTGAGCAGCGCCATGCCTTCGCCATATTGTGGTGCAGTCAGATGCCACCAACGGCATTGAAGTGACACTGTAGTGAAGTGTGACGCTGCATAGAAGTGTGACACTGCAATGAAGCGTGACACTGCAGCCACTGCGTAAACATGCAGCGAGCTTGTCACACCAACTCACTGGGTGGGATGAAGACTGGCTGCCTGCCAAAGATGTCATTGTTTCCGCGGGCAGCGGTTGTGCCCCAGAGGCCGCTGGCGCGCACGTTGCCGCGTGCCACGGCATTGGCGGCCTGGGAAGCATGGGTCATACGTGCAAACGCAGCACCCCTGCATGCATACGCATACACCAGCAGTATATCAGCAACACTGTACACTGCTGCCACTCATTTGCAATACAGTTCTTCAACGGTTGACAGCTTTATATGCTCATCAGGGAGCGGAAATCAAGCAGGAGCAGAAGGCAGGGCGGATACATGAACCCCGGGTTTTGTCATGACAGGAAACTCTCAACCACCCATATGATGACACTGCTACCAAGCACATGGTGCATTCTGACGACGTTCAACCTGTGCAGCCAGCAGCACAACTAGCAAACTTGCACTGTGAAGTGACTATGTAGTTGGCTTCACGGTTCCCAGCCAACCAACGCAGTGCGGCATAGTGATACAGCTTTGTCCTGATGCACCCCCAAGTGCGTCTATTACTGCGCACCTGCCGGCATCATTGTCCAGCTCAGTGGAAGTACGGCCGGTGGTGACCGCGCTCTGAGGGATCGCCTGGAGCTGGCCGTAATCGTAGTCGTACGTTGCTGGGGTCGCAATACCAGACGCGTCCTCCCTGAGCGCCTTGAAGACGCTGTAGTCGTAGTCGCCAGCAAAGGTGTAGTCCAGGCCGGTTGCGGCCAGGATCTCTGAGGGAGGCAGGCAGCAGCAGCAGCAGCGGCGGCCCTATCAGTACAGCTCATGCTGCGCTGTGCAGCGTGTGCACTAAGGCGCGGCTGCATAAAACCGGTGTCACTACTGTGACGGATTTCGGCAATATAACAGCCCAGTTGCTGCTGCAGCAGCTGCATCGGAGCCGCTGCAACCATGCTGTACAAGTATGCAGTGCAAGAAGAAAACGACTTTGGATTAGGCACTCAAGCTTGTGTGCAGCCAGCTCACCCCATGCTCCCAGGGGCCTGTTATCTCCAGGGCCTGTGAAGCGAGGTGCCCCCTCAGGCACAGGAGTGAGCGGGGCGGCAGGTGCAATCCTCTGCTGGGACAGACTGTTGCTGCCCTCTGCCACGCGGGACGCTGTCCTGCCGCTGAGTGGCTGTGCAACGGAGCGGGAGTCTGCTGCTGTCCTTGTGCTGGCAGTAGACTGGTCTGAGCGTCCACTGCGGGGGTGACGCAGGACAGATCACACATGTACAGGGTTGCAGGAGACGATCCAAGGGTTATGATTTGCGCAATGGCTCATGGCTAGCAGGTGTCAGGGACCCAGGCAAGTCCCTGGCAAAGTTTGCTGCTGCGCATGCAATGCAGAGCCCTCTGCATGGCAGGTTTGACCAGCAGCAGGCTCATCTCGGGCTGCTGCGGTGTAGCTATGGCTACTACACTAGGCCACATCAACACGCAACACTAGACAGCTATAGTTTGAGCAGCAAATGACTGCGCAGATCAGCTGCAGCCAAGCTTCAGCACTCCTGGTGCCTGGCTTTGGCTGCTGCTGCTGGTACTGCCTTGAGCCAAACCCTAAACCGCCAAAAGTACTCAGCCAAATCATACACCACCAGGAGGACTCACGTGGCCTGGTATGTACCCTTAGTGACGCCTCCAAAGTCCATGTTGGTTGAGCCGACTGCTGAACGTGCCTGAGCAATGATGGCATCCTGAACCAGCGGATCAGCTGCAGCAGCAACACGCAAGAGCAGCAGCAAACAACCCACAGCTTGGCATCACAGAACATCAAATGCAGGATCTTGCAACTGCCAGGCCTAACTGCAGCGATCCTGCTGCTGCTGTCCCTGCCAAACATGGCAGGCTGCTAGGCTGCAAAACAAAAAGCGGAGTAATGCCGCAATACTGGCATAGCGCAACACAAAAGAGAGCTGTCCAACACTGCTACCCTGCTGTCAGTCTCCTGGCTCAAGACCCAGCAAGTTTGTTTGACCAACAGTGACTCACGATCGATCAGGCTGCCGCTGCTAACTTGAGGTGCCACAACATCATTGTTGTTGGCAATGATGCGCTTCTCTGTCACTCTTCCAGCATTGCTAGTGACACGAGTGATAGGCTGCAGTGCCAGTGTGAATGGCTGCAGCAGCTTGCGTCCAACGCTGAACTTCGGCTGCTCCAGGGGGTTAGCCTCCTCTGCTGCTGCTACTACTGCCAGCTGATGTACAGCTACTGCAGCCAGAGCCAGCAGCAGCACCGCGCGGCACTTCCGTGCCATGACACGACGATTACAGCAAATCGACCCAGCTGCGCCTGCCGATCTTCGCTCAAGACACTTGTAAGATTAGCGCAACGGCAAATGGTCAACCAGGGTTTCACGCACAGCCAGCAATCGCAGCAGCTGTTCCATGCCAAACATCGAGAAGTGCATGAACGGTGTACAAGAGATGTATCAGCAGGTTTCACGCAGCGACCTTGCCTCACCTGATCCTTGTCGCGGTGCCCTTTCTCGGACGGCCCGACTGCACATCATGATGTGCATAGGGGGGACCCTAAACAGCAGCATACGCGTAACGAATCATTGAAAACTCAAAATGAAAGTTTCTCGAAGTAGATGCTGCAAAGCGCGCACGTGTTTGTGACAACAGGTTGCCCGCCAGACTTCTGCCGGGCGTAGCTGTAGCACAGCCAACACGCCAAGCTTGCTCGACTGCAGTGCAACATCTTGCAAACAACGCATGTGAAGAGTAATGGCGTGGTTATCATGTTAGATACGAAGCATAGGAGCCGAAGCAGCTCAGTGCAGAGCATACCTGCTCCTCAGCCTCCCCTCCCCTGCTGGGAATGTTGTCCTGCCAGCAATTAGCCAGCAGCAACTTTTCACCCTCAGCATCATTCATGACACTCATACGGATAGGTAATCCATCAGTACAGTCGCTTGTTACCATCACACTTGCATACAAACCGTCAACATGCAAGCATACAACATATAATCAGTCTGCTTTCCGCCTCCCCAGTGGGTGAGGCGCGGTTGCCGATGCCGAAAGGTATGGCTTACAAGGATTGATTATTATGCAAGCATACAACATAACCTCGAACAATCATGCCACAGGGCAGCATGCTGCGTCTGCTGTACAACACCCAACCCACCAGCCCCAAGTATAGGTGCTGCCTGCAGCGCCAATCACAGTCCAACATACGGATCGCCATCTGTCTCATGCCCCTCATCGCCCCCACCTGCTTCCAGCGCTGCCGCCAGCCCTTCTGCTGCTGCATCCTGCCGCTCCTCATCCCCCGCAACAGCATCTCCCACATCCGGCTCTGGCTGCTGCTGCTGCTGTTCCTGCTGCTCACCATTCTTCGCTAGTGCTGCTCCCTCACCGTTCGCTGCCTCATCTCCAGCAGCAACATCTGCTGCAGCACCATCACCATCAGCATCACCTTCGCCATCTCCGTTAGCTGCCTCATCATCGCCGCTGTGCTCATCATCCCTGTGCCTGTGCTTGTGCTTGCGCTCCTTCTTGTGCTTCTTGTCTTTCTTGTGCTTCTTGTCCTTGTGCTTGCGCTCCCTGCGACCCTCACTGTCGCTGCCGCCAGCAGCCCTGCACGCAGCAGCACGAATTCTTTCTTACAATAGTGATAAATCTTGCTAGAGAGCAATGAGATGTGTTTGGGAGGGTGCAGTAAACCCACGTCTGCAATGAGGAAGACGACAGCAGAGCATCGGCTGTTCTGCATTGTGCAGGCCAAAGAGGCGCTGACCATTGCGTCTCAACTGCTTGCGTGCTGCCCTTGTTGCTGCTGCGGTCAGTTACGGCTACGCAAACTAACACTGTTCCCGGCACCGCTGCTGCTGCCACCACGGCCATCACAGCGGCCGCGACTGCTGCGGCCATAGTTGGGTTCATGGTTGGAACCAGACTTCTATTTCAGATGTTCCTGAAGAAGAATTATGGTGCCAACTAAGACCCCAACTATGGCCCCAGCGGTCGCGGCGGCAGCAGCGGCCATGGCAGCAGCGGCAGCAACAGTGGCAGCACAAGCAGCAGCCAGAGCTCATTCAGCTCATCAGGTGCACTGCCTGTCTGCAACAGCAGCAGTTGCAGCAGCACCAGCAGGACCCTGCACAGCTACAATGGCAGTGATGGCACTGATTGCCTGATCAGCACCCAGACAGACATTCAACATTGCAATTGCATGAAGGTATGATGTTGCTTTTACCTGGAGTCCAGAATCCGCCTAAAACGTTCACTTCAAATTCAACATTGCAAATACCTAACAGCGCAGCCCACGATGCCAATAGCAACAGCAGGAAATGGCGGCAAGGTGGCAGTGTGGCGCTTGGGCGATCCATGCTTGGGAATCAGCATCCTGTTGGATGCTGATTCCCAAGCATGGATTGCCCATGCGCCACACTTTGCGTAACACAAGGTGCCGGTGCCCTGCGAGTAGTTGGGTGACGTTGCCGACGGTCGACACATATGCTCACCTGGTGCAAGCTCTGGCCACTAGCACCAACACGCTGCCCGGCTTGCTCTATTTGTACTGACACCATGCTGCTCTCCTGGCCACAGCGCACCAGCCTGCTGAAGTAGCTGCCGTAGCTGCCATAGGGCCCCATGCAATGCCTGGCATTGCACTTGGTAACCACAGGGCACCCCTCAACACATGCTCCTGGCCACAGCGCACCAGCCTGCTGGTAGCTGCCATCGAGCCTCATGCAATTCCCCGGCATTTTATTTATTAATGTGTATCACAGGCCACCCCTCAGCACGCCCTGGCCTCACCTGCCGGGTGACGCATCAGCTTCCAGCTGCTGCTGCTCCTGCTGCTGCTCGGCCTCCGGCTGCTGCTGCTCCTCTTCTGCAGCAGGCTCCTCTTCCAGCTTGGGGCGCCTGCAGCAGCAGGCAGGCAGATGCATGCAGGCAGGCAGCAAAGCAATGCTCTTGGATGAAGGGGTGATCCAGCTGATGAAAGTTTGAGCAAAGGGATGTTTCAGCTGAAGGCTGCTTCTGCTGGACGCTGGTTTGCGGCTGCCATGTCGTACAGCTAACTAGACACCCATGACAAATGAGGCACCGCAATCAGCAAGTCGCAGGAAGGAACGTGCACAACAGAATTCTGAACCTACTGAACTTCCACAACACAGTGCATGACCGCATGTCAATTCTATAAACCTAACCTAAACCACACCTGTCTTTGCTGCCAGGGCTGGGTGGGGACAGGCTGCGCTTGCGGCCCCGTCCGCTGCCTCCGTCCCTGTCCCTGTCCCGGTCACTGCGCCTGTCCCGCTCCCGCTCGCGCTCCCTGTCCCTGTCCCGATCAGACCTGTAGTCTCGCTCAGGCCTGAAGTCGCGGTCAGGCCTGCAGATAAACAGATAAATAGAGGAAGACGTGTTCATTTGGGGTGGCTCGTACCATTACAGATGGTGACTGGACCCACATGTGACTAACCTATCGGCATATTAGTTACATGCGGATTTCCGCTCTTTAAAAAAGAAACACGCCACATGTGCACAGGTGCGTATTGGATGGGTGGGTGGGTGCGGAGACAGATAAACAGAGAAGTAGTATGACAAGAAGCCATTGCAAGCCATTGCTGTCAGCATGTCACATGAAGGAATGACTGTACGAAACTGAAGCATCCAACACACCAAGCAGCCTTGCATGCAGGGGTAGGGGGACTCTGCATGCATTTCTGCTAGAGTGCTGCTTAGGTTTTCACACCAAGCAGACCACGCATGCGCACCTGCCTCTAATAGGGCTGGAATTGATACATCCAGTACACAAAGCAGACTACAGAAAAGACCGAAGCATCTGATACACTAAGCAGGCCACATACCTGCCCCTGGTAGGGCTGCGTGAGCGGCCCTGTCTCTGTCGGATGTCATCATGGCTGTGCCTACACAGCTACCGACCCCAAGCTGCTATGAGCTGTACAAAAAGAAGTAAGCATCTGGGCACACACAGCAGGCTGCGCACTAGTGTGCTATGTCAAATCGAAGCATCCGATCTACACCAAGCAGCCACGCACCTGCCCCTGGTTGGGCTGCGTGAGCGGCCCCTGTTGTTTTTCTTCTCTTCTGAAGGAGAACATGAAGAACAGGGGCCGCTCACGCAGCCCTAACTGGAGCAGGTGCGCGGCCTGCTTGGTTTGAAAACTCGTGCAACAGATCTATTGGAGGTCATGCATCAGGTGCATCTATGTAACCAAACACCCCAAGTTGCCAGTGTGCTATGTGAAACTGGAGCATCCAGTAGACAAAGTAGCTACGCACGAGTGTGCTATGTGAAACCGAATTTGATATATGCAGCAGGCCACGCACCTGCCCCTGGTTCAGCTGCGTGAGCGGCTCCTTTTGCTTTTCAATGATGTCATCACTGACTGCGCCTGCATAGCTGCTGAACCCGAGCCGCTAGTGTGCTAGTGTGCAACTGCAGCATGAGAAGAAGCCATTGCTGTGATATGAAAACAAGCCATCACTGTAAGCATGTCGCATGAATGAATGTGTGTATGAAACAAAAGCATCCAACACACCAAGCAGGCCACGCACCTGCCCCTGGTAGGGCTGCGTGAGCGGCCGCCCCTGCTGCGCCCACTGCGGTCACCATCACGCCTGTCGATTGCAACATCAGCCGCGCACACAACAGCAAACACAGCAGCAGCAGCAGCACAAGCAGCAGTTGGTCAGCACGGTTGCCAGCATCACTCATGCAAGGAGTCTGTTTGTTCTTAGCACTGGAATCAAAATACTGCGGTCCAGCTGATCCTGCTCACCGCCAAAGCACGTGCAAAATGCCACAGAGATGTGAGCAGTTGGTCCAGCTGTGCCCACCTATTACAGGTACATATTTCAGCTGCTGCTCATCAGCCTCGTGCGCGTATGTAACATAACAGGCACCTGTCATCATCATCGACATAACACATCAAGCCATAGCACCAGGACAACAGCATAGCAACAGGAGCCTGCAATCCCAGCTGTGCCTACCGATGCCAGGTACATATCTCAGCTGCTGCTCATCAGCCTCATGCGCGTTTGTGGCATAGCAGGGAGCCTGTCATCATCATCAGGTTCATCATCAGGTTACATCAATCCATAGCATCAGGACAACAGCATAGCAACCGGGCCTGTCATCGCTTACCTATCGCCCCTCCTCAACCGCTCCCTGCTCCTGCTGCGGCTCCAATCCATGTAATACAACTCACTGCCAAAGCAGCCGCAAAAGACCGCAACAATGTGGGCACTTGACCCAGCTGTGCCTGCCAGTACTATCTCAGCTGCTGCTCCTCAGCCTCATGCGCATTTGTGGCATAACAGGAGCCTGTCATCCCTCACCTATCGCCCCTCCTCAACCGATCCCTGCTCCTGCTCCTACTGCGGCTCCTACTGCTGCGCCTCTCACGCCTGCTGCCTCCCCGCTCCCTACTCCTGCTGCGGCTGCCGCGCCGCAACCTGCCGCCCCTCTCGCGGCTTCTGCTGCGGCTCCTGCTGCGATCGCGCTTGCGTTCCTTCTCCTTTCCGCCTCCACCATCTGCTGCTGCGTCAGGCGCTGCTGCTGCTGCTGCGGGTTCGATCTTATCCCTATCCCAGCGGTTGGGTCGTTTTGAACCGCCAGCTCCAGCCGGAGGTCCTGGCAGCGGCATTCCGGGGTTGAGGATGACACCACCTGGCTGGTCAAACCTACTGCGGACGGCTGTGCCTGCTGCTGTGAGCTTGGCCTCTAGTGCAGCTCGCTCGCGCTCTGCTTCTGCACGCTTCAGCGCCAGTTGCTCCTGCAAGGTGCAGGTTTGCAGTAGTGCGGAGTGTCCAAACAACAGACAGGTCAGCAGCAGGTCGTTCAAGTTATGCAAGGGAGTAGTGCATGCAGGAGAAGTGCCAACCAATTCAGATGTTTTTCTGCCAGCTGAGGAAGCACAGCACTGCTGTTTCAGCTGCAAGACGCACAGCTGCGGCACTGCGAGTTGGCGTTGCTAGCCTTTCCCGTATCACAACACCCTCAAGCGCAGCCAGCACAGGCAAAACAGCGCAGCCGTGCACACAGCATAAAGCGCATTGACCGCATCCTGTGACACAGCCAGCACAGGCAACGAGATGCAGCTGTGCAGACACCGTATATGTTTATGCGCGATGGCCGCACCTGTATTGCTGCCTCTCGCTCTCGCCTCTCGCGCAGCTCCTGCTGCTTTGCGTCCAGCAGCTGCTGCGGCACGCCACTCTCGTTGCTGCTGGCGCTGTGCAGCATGGCCCACAGCTCCTGCAACAGCAGCAGCAACCAAAACAGTGAGCACCGGCAGCCACAGCAGAACGTTCGATAGATGTGTCTGCACGCCACTCTCGTTGCTGCTGGCACTGTGCAGCATGGCCCACAGCTCCTGCAACAACAGCAGCAACAGCGGCAGCGCAACCGTCTACCACAGTGGATGCAATCACCACATGCACGGAGTACATAACATGCATAGCAGGATTAAACCCGCTTCAGGCCAGGTGATCATGCGCAAAACTGCCAAGACCTGCCCACCTTCACAAAGATTCTGGTGTTTTCTGCAGAAACGGCAGCACAACCACGTGCATTCTTAGAATTGCACATGCAAACCTGTCAACCGCATCCGTGTCATGCACAAGCACAACAAACATGTCCCAAAATCATGCCCACCTTCATGAACAGGCTCGTGTTCTTCTCCAGGAACGGCAGCAGCTCCACATGCATCTCCTTGGGCCCGGTGCGCTGCAGCACAGCGGCAGCAGCAGCAGCAGCGGCAGCATCAGCAGCAGCAGCAGCAACAGCAGCTGGGTCAGCAGCAGCAGCAGCAGGGTCAGCAGCAGCAGCAGCAGCATACCGCTACGTCAGCATCAGCACATGACCACATGCACCTTCTTGGGCCCAGTCCGCGGCACATAGAAGAGCATGCGTGCACAAGATTAAAAAGCATGGCAGGACCAGCAGCGTAAGGCAGTAGTAGGCACTTTCAACCAGCACACTGCTGAGGAACCAGATGCTGCGTAGCAGCGTTGCAGCGCCTACAGTGTGCGGTGGGCACAATGCTGAAATGAATTTGGTGGGGCAATCAGCCTGTGGCTCAACGCAGCAGCAACGCTGGATGAAATCATGGCACATACTGTAGCGCCAAGCATACACCGTAACAGCAATGCAGCATGGGAACCACCAGGCAAATGCATTGTGCGGCCGAGCATGCAGCAGTAGTGCATGTTGAAAGGCTGTCTGACTTTGTGATAGCATGGCAACTGAAACCTGATGTACAATCATGAAGGAATGCATCAGGCTCCAAAGCACACCTGGTCAATGAGGTGGTTGTGGATCATGGAGATCAGCACCTGCAGCAGCAGCGGAGGCAACACCAGCGTCAGTGAGCACGCAGCTACGTATTACATACAGATCAAGGAAGCACCCTGCGCTGTTCATTGCATGCACATGATCAACAAACGCATCGAACCACTGCTGCTCATGCACACGAGCAGCGCCTGCACATAATGGCAGTTGTGACACTGGCAGACTGCACTCAAACACAGGTCAACTTGTTACATCTCAGCTGATCTTTTGTATCATGTTTGTAACAGTTACGTTACTCACCTCCTCCTCAATGCCGAGCAGCTCTGTGACACGCTTGGCCACCCACTCCTTCATGACCGTCCAGTTGACCTGCAGCAGCAGCAGACCGCTACATCAGCACCAAGCACCAGCGCAGCGTTTCAGCCCAAAGTATGTGTATGTGACACAAGCAGGAGTCAGTCCACTGAGTGTCACAGGTTGCAGGAGCGCCACATGACATCAGCACCAAGCACCAGCGTAGCGTTTCAGCCCATGTGCAAATGTCTATGTGACAAGCAGGAGGCAGTCGACGGAGTGTTACAAGTTGCAGGAGCGCAACAATACACCAGCAGCAACCACCAGCGCAGCACCACCTCCCAGTGCTCTTGCAACACAAGACATGCAGCAAGCATAAGATGTGCAGCTACTGCATGCAACGCGTGCAGCTCTTGTCACGGTCCTTTGTCTGCAATGCACACATCAGTTTTGCCTGCACAGACGGTCGACACAAACAGCAGAATCCAGCACACCACCAGCAGTCCCAGCCTCGTAAATGGTGCTGCTGATTCTTGGCTGAGCATCCTTGTTTCCAATCCCATGCCAACACTAGCAGACAAACTGCAATTTGGAGTCGACACCAGATCTTTTGTAGATCAGCTGCCTCACCTTGTCTCTATCAATCCACGCCAATATGCAAAGACGGACTGCAACTCGAATCTGAAACCACACGTGTTTGACCAGCCTCACCTTGTCTCTATCCACAGGCAGGTCCAGCTCTGCAGGAAACTTCATCTTCTTCATCGCAGCCTTGTTCTTGCTGCAAGGTTGCAAGCGCACGCAGCAGCAGGGACCATCACAACTGCTGTCAGCACCAGCAAGGTTACCTGCACTGTGCTTGCTTGAGCAAGAGGAACTAAAAGGTAACAGTGCCAGCCGCACGAGTAGCTTCTGCTGTGGGGAAGCAGGACAAGTCACAATGGACACGCTGCTGCAAGTGGAAGGCAACGCGACTGGCACACTTTTGGCAGTGCCTGCCAAGAACCTGGGCATGCACACAGCACGTGAGGGCCACACATAACGTGCTTACTTGCTGAAGCGGACATCCTGGGCTGCTGACACGCCTCTGAACCCTCCTACTCCAGCCATGCTGCTGTGCTTGCTGCTGCTGCAGGGCTACACTGCTAGTTGTGTGATGCAGCAGGCTCTCAGCTGCTGCACTATGCCTCGCGCTCGTGCTATTTAGGTGATTACTGGGTGTGCAACAGCCTTAGCAGGCCCTAGAGGATGAGCAGCTGATCCACTGCGTCGCCCTAGCTGCTCGAGGTGCACTGCAGTGATCCGTTTCCGGCAGCAGACAAATACATTCAACTTACAACTAGAAGAGCGGATCTCGAGCAGCACAGGGTGAGGGGAGCTGCATCGGCAGCTGAGTGCGAGAGTGAAGTTTGAGCGGAATGACAGTTGTTGTTCATGTGTCTGCCCCTGACGCTGCGCTCATTGCAACCAAGAAGCTTGATGTGCTACTGATCTGCTTTGACCCACGCACTCGAAGACGATCAGGTGCTGTGCATAGCAGCAGCCACCAACAGAATGCAGTGCTCCGCTTTATCCAGCAAGAGTTAGTGTGAGTGATAAGATAAAACTCCAAGGGCTTGAGTGCGCCGAACACTGGCTGCGTTGATACCCCTGTTGCTGACAACTCCAACTGTGCTGGTTGTTGAGAAGCAGCAGCAGTGCCCATCAAGTTTCTGTCAACGCTTTGCGCTGGAACCTTAGCAAGTGATCTGGTACTCTGCTGTGTAGATTGTCAGTTCTTTGGAGCTTTGGGAGGCAGCTGCACCAGGGCGCAGCTGCTGTTGCTGCTGTGACATTGCCTGGTGAGTTGAGTTGTGACACCACTATCACCACAGCGCTAGATCAGCTATGCTCGCTACTGATAGTGGCTGGCCTGCACAATGACTACAAGAACGCAACAGTATTGCAAGCAGCTGCCAAGTGTTGCTTGACACTCATGGGACTCCCTGCAACAGCAGCGCCAACGCCTATCACGCTGCACTGGAACGCTGGTGCCATACGTTCACATGAAGTGCATACCTGTTTATTTGCTGGTGGTTCTGACCACACCACATCAATGATGAGAATCAATGGCTTCCGTAGATCACTAGGTGGTGGGATCCGCTAGGTGCTGGTGTCTTCTGGGCAGTAGTAAAAAATATCTTCCGCACCAACCCACCCAGACGTGTCCTGTCATTACCTGCACTACTGCAGGTCCTCGAGCAGCAGCAGCAGCGGCAGCGGCTGTCCTGCAAGCAGGCCGCAGGCATCATTATGGACGCCAACGGCAGGCCGTATGCGGAGATGACTGTGGCGCAGCTCAAGCAGGAGCTGGAGGCACGCGGCATCGACACAAAGGTGAACAGATCAGCATTTGCATGGGTTGCATCTGCATATCACAGTGGTTGGTTCAGCAAGCTGCAGGTGCGGGAGGATAGCAGGCGCCGTGTGTGCCAGATGCAACAAGCACTGTGTGTGTCAGATGCTGAGACGTAGTGTCTGCCACAGGTATGATGTGCACATGACAGATGGAATCAGAAGCAGGCCAACTGCGGTTGCTAACTCAAAGCTGTCAGCCTGCTCTTGGGTCTGCCGGCTGAGGCACTGCTGATAGCAGCACACGTCAGGTCAAG
Organism: Tetradesmus lagerheimii; assembly: GCA_902809745.2. Lineage (NCBI taxonomy): Eukaryota > Viridiplantae > Chlorophyta > Chlorophyceae > Sphaeropleales > Scenedesmaceae > Tetradesmus > Tetradesmus lagerheimii. The sequence continues at coordinate 249,223 of CADDIJ020002910.1, forward strand.
CCAAACACATGCCTATGACCCTTTCGGGCACAGCAATGTCGCCATACTTGTGCCCATTGGGACAGTAATTTGATGCAAACATAGGGCTGTTCCAGGTTTCATGACCTATGCTGGTCTGCCACTTGCTTGCTGCAGGGCCGCAAGGCTGACCTGATTGCGCGCCTGGCAGCAGACGACGAGGAGGCAGCAGCCAGCGAGCAGCAGCAGCAGCATGAGGACGACGTAGCAGTCGACAGTGAAGCAACAGCAGCAGCAGCAGCAGCAGCAGGGGAGGATAGTGAAGCTGCAGGCGATGCTGATGCAGACATGCAGGATGCAGAGGGTGCTGCTGCTGATGATGATGATGATATTATTTATGATGACGGTGATGACGCAGGGGAGCAGCTGCTTGAAGATGACGAGCAGCAGCAGCAGCAGCAGGGTGAAGATCTTCAGCAGGGGTCTGGCAGTGAGGGCTTGGGCCTGTATGATGAGATGGGAGGTGAAGAGGCAGACGATGCAGCAGCAGCAGCAGGGGGTGACGCTGCGGATGCAGCGGAGCATGGTGACGCTGCTGCTGGGGACGAATACGCAGCAGCAGCAGAAGCTGCGGATGGGGATTATGAGCCGCAGCAGCAGCAGCAGCAGCAGCAGGATGGTGATGATGAGGAGGAGCAGTTGCTGCTAGAGGAAGACGACGTTGATCAACAGCAGCAGCAGCAGGATGGTGAGGAGGATGCTGAAGAGCACCTGCTGCTGGGTGACGACGACGATCAACATGCAGACTATGAGCAGCAAGATGAGCAGCTCTACGACGAGCAGCAACAGCAGCAGCATGATGAGGGGGAAGGAGAAGAGCTGGACTTTGGGGATTTTGGTGATGGGGAGGGAGAAGAGCTGCAGTATCAGTCTGATGATGATGGGGCAGAGGCAGCTGCTGGTGGTGATGATGAGGCAGCCGCAGGCAGCAGTGGAGGTGCTGCTGCTGCTGCTGCTGGGTCAGAAGATAATGATAATGATGAAGATGAGCTTGGAGGGCTGCTAGAGGAAGATGAGGAGCACGCAGCCGGACAGCAGCAGCAGCAGCAGCAGAACAAGAAGAAGCTAGACGCAAAGCAGCAGCAGCAGCAGGCGGCACAGAAGAAGAAGCCGGTGCCAGCTGCACTTTCTGCTGCTGGCGCTGCTCTTGCTGCTGCTGCACAGGGAGCCCAACAGAGAAAGGTGTGTGTGTTGTAGGTTAGAAGCAGTGCCCGCTACATAGTGCGAAAAGCCCTGTGTTACTGGTCCTTGCCTGCTGCTGCTGCTTGTTTGTGCGTCAGGGGCATGTGCCGCCTGGTGGTCGTCACTGCTATGCTCGCCACCCCCTGGAACTCCACATGGGCTGACCTTTTGCTATTGCTGCTGCTTCTTCAAGTTTGTGCTGCAGGGGCCTGTGCCACGTTCCTCGCTGCTATGCTCTTCGCCCCCCTGACTGCCACATGCATCTAATCTGCTGCTGCTGCTGCTGCTGCTGCTTGTTTGCTGTGCGCCAGGGCCCTGTGCCGCCGCCCTGCCCTCCCCCGCTCCCCCCCAAGCACGAGTGGGAGCTGCTGCAGATCCCGCAGCACTGGGTGCCGCAGCCAATCATACGGGTGCGTTTGTGCGTTGAACACAGCAGCTGTCTGACATGGCTTGCTGCTGATATATCAATGATGTGATGATCTCCGTGCATGTTGTGGGACAATGGATCCTTGCTCAACAGCAGGTTGTCAGCAGTGCAATGGGAGCTGCTGCAGATTCCGCAGCACTGGGTGCCACAGCCGATCATACGGGTGCGTTACGCACAGCAGATCTGTGACATGGCTTTCTTGTGATTATGCAATGATGTGATGATCTCGGTGCATGTTACGGGACATTGATGCGGTCCAGATCCCCCAGCACTGGGTGCCACAGCCAATCATCTGGGTGCGTTGGCTTACCACAGCAATTGCGCGATGTATGGCTTGCTTCTGATGATCGTGGTGCATGTTATGGGACACTGGATGCTTGCTCAACAGCGCACACCCCAGCGTCAGCAGAAGGGTGGCCACGTCATGTGGTGTGCCCACTCTGCTGCTGCGCGTGCACGATATGGCTTACTTCTGATTATCTGATGACCTGATAATCTTGGTGCATGTTACGGGACAACTGATCCTTGCTGATTGCTCAACAGCAACAATTGGCAGCAGTGCAATGCTCGATGCCATGAAAAGGCTGCAGCGCAACAGAGAGCAGCACCTCACGGCAACTCGCTGCTGCTGCGCTTGTGTCTGTAGGTGTCCAACATCCCTGCTAGCGTTGCATCGGACGAGCTGCTTGAGCTGCTCACAGGCCCAGGTGGCTTGCAGGTTGACAGACTCGACATGGCACCGCAGCAGCTGCCAAAAAATGCACCGCAGCAGCAGATGGGGCTGCAGGTGGCGTATGTGCGGCTCCCTGCAACCACGCGCCCTTGGGCTGCTGCTGCGTCTGCTGCTGCTGCTGTTCCTGCGGGAGGTGATGAGGCTGCTGGTGCGAAAACAGCAGCAGCAGCAGCAGCAGCAGCAGAAGAGGCAGATGGCGGTGGCAATGCAGGCAAGGATACTGCTGGTTCAGCAGCAGCAGCAGGTGACGCAGGTGGTGATGCAGCTGCTGCTGCTGCTGAGAAGCCACAGGAGCAGGAACAGCCGAGTGCAGCAGCAGCAGCAGCAGCAAGTGCGGCAACTGAGCAGCAGGCTCAGCTGACAGCCAGGCAGCGTCGTTCAAAAAAGCGGCGGCTGATGGCTGCGACTGGCGGCGCTGCTGGCTATGACAGCTTGGGTGTGGCGCGCACTGTGATCGTGACACTGGCGCCGAAGCGGCTGCAGCTGCAGCAGCGACCACTCATGTTTGAGGCTGTGATGGAGCAGGTGGGCTGCGCGACCGTTTGATTGTTGGTTTAAAGCGCAATTGGAGGGTTGGGTGCATACGCGGGTTGCAACAGCTGCAGCAGCGGCCACTCATGTTTGAGGCTCTCATGGAGCAGGTGCGCTGCGCAGCTGTGTGATTTGAACATTGGTTTCAATCGCAGGGTTTGCACTGCACAGAAACACAGATGTTCCTGGTTGTCTATGTGTTATTATTTTGGAGGTTGATGATATCATGTCAGGGTGCCCTTACGTAGGGTTGGAGCAGGCAGTGTGCACGTTCGTGAATGCCGTGTTGCTTGCACCCAGCGCTGCCTGCTGCTGCTGCTGCTGCTGCAGGTGACGCTGTTCATCGGTGGCGTGCTGTGTGGTGATGGCGAGCTGAGGGCTGCGCTGGAGCCATTCGGGGAGCTGCTGCGCGCCTTTGTGGTGACCAACCCACAGGTGAGGCGGTGGGCGCAACACCAGGCGCAACACATACTAGTATATGCTGTCGTGAACAACATTTTCATACTAGGGCCGTTGCTGGTGCGTGCCTTTTGTGGCGACTACTTCACAGCTGAGAGGCGGTGGGCATGACAGCGACACATGATTGATGCGAATTACAGTTCAACACTAGGGTCGCTGCTGGTGAGTGCCTTATGTGTGGGGGGGGGGGCGTAAAGCCACGGCGTTGCATTTCAGTTGTGTGACAATGCAGCAACAGAGTGCTGTCAGCCTTGCAGCTGCTGTGTTGTAGCCACCAACGCACAGGTGCGCTTGTGCGGTTCTGAGGTGGGTGTTCCCTGTGGTGTCTGCGTGCAGCCGTGGTGGCAATGAGTGTGTATCACTTCTGCCTGCTTGCTGTCTGTATGATGTGTGCAGGGCGCGAGCAAGCACTAAGGCGCCACTCTGACGGCTGACTTGCTGAGTTTGCGCTGCCTGCTGGCTGTTTTATCATGATCATGTTACCCGTCACAACCACAGCATCATGCTAGCTGTCTGTATGATGTCAACATTATTATATTACACATTCAAGCCATACCATTAACGCTATCAGCCCCGCGCCCCACCTTCTGTATGATGCCTGCAGGGCGCGAGCAAGCACTATGGCTTTGCTGAGTTTGCGCTGCCTGCTTGCTGTTTCATCATGATCATGTTGCCCGTCAAAGCCACAGCATCCTGCTTGCTGTCTGTATGATGTCTGCAGGGCGCCAGCAAGCACTACGGCTTCGCTGAGTTTGCGCTGCCTGAGCACGCCCTGGCAGCACTGAGAGCCATCAACAGGAGCCCAACCGCAGCAGCAGCAGCAGGCATGAAGAGGTGAGCTGGCTACCTGCTGCCTTTGCTGCTGCCAACTGATTTGCGTGCCGTGTGAGCCCGCAACATGTGCTGATTGGAGCTGCTGCTGTGTACAGGCTCTGGGGCTCTGCATTTAGAGCAAGCTATGTGCTTTGCCAGCTGTTGCCTTTGCTGATGGTGTTTGCTTGAGGCTGCATTGCAAGGTAACAACCTGAATGCATCTGCCGTAACATTGTGTTCGGTATTGCTGTCCTGCAGGCCTTCTAGCAGTGGTGCCCTGGCCTCCCAGGCTTCTGCTGAGTCACCTTCTGCGGCAGCAGCAACAGCAGGGTCAGGTGGACAGGCCAGCAAGAGGATCAAGGGAGGCGATGGCAAAGCAGTGCCTCAACGCCAGCAGCAGCAGCAGCAGCAGCAGCGCAAGCCAGCTGCAGGCACGCAGCAGCAGCAGAAGAAGCAGGCTGGTAAGAAGGCCAAGCAGCAGCAGCAGCAGCAGCAGCAGGATGATGATGGCATGTGCAGTGATGAAGATGTGCTGGCAGGCCTCGTCACAGAAGATGAGGATGACGCAACTCGCACCGTGAAGTCTGAGCAGCAGGCTGGCTCCGACGATGAAGTTCACCGTGAAGATGCCGTTGTGAAGTCTGAGGAGGACCAGGAACTTCCAGATGTGAAATCGGAAGATCTTGATCTGGACATGCAGCAGCAAGATGGGGATGATGATGAGGAAGCAGCAGCAGCAGCAGCAGCGGGGGGCAGGGGTGGAACAAAGCGCAGGTGCAGCAGCGAGGACAGCGGTGCTGCTGCTGCCGGCGGTGTGAAGGAGGAGCAGCAGCAAGAGGAGGATGGTGACGAGCAGCAGCAGCAGGGTCAGGAGGAAGCAGCAGGAGGAGATGCTGACAAGGCACAGCAGCTGGAGGATGCCGCGGAAGCCCTAGCGGTGAGCTGTGTGCTTCGTGCTGCACTGTGTGCAGCTGAGTGCTGCATTGTCCTGCTGCTGCTGCTGCTGCTGCTTCAGTATGTGTACTGCCTATGCTTACAATACATAGCTAGTACTACAAGTTGCGGCTGCTTTTATCGGCTTGCAGCCGCTTGGTTTGTCCTGCAGTGCTCCTGGCAGCCGCAGCACTCCTCCTTGCCTTCTGCAGTCTCCAAACAAACTGTTGTTCTGTCTTGCCCCTTGCAGGCGCGTCACTGGAAGGCCACCTACTCCTTCCCCCGCTGTGCGCGTGACCTGTTTGCGACAGGCCTGCAGCTGGTGGGGCTGCCAGGGGCAGCACGCAACGAGCCGGCACTGCGCGCAGCGCTGGGACGATATGGGGCTGTCACCAGTGCACAGGTACGCGGCCTTTGGTGGTTCACTCCGACAGTAGGTTGTGCAACGGGGCTGTCATTGGTGCACATGTCATAGGGGGCGGGGGGGCCACGCTACGAGGCGGCACTGCGCGCAGCGCTGGGCAGACACGGCGCCGTCACCAGTGCACAGGTACGCGGTCTTTGGTGGTTTGGTTGTGAGAGAGGGTGTGGAAAGAGGTAGAGTTACCGATAGGTCGTTTGTCATCGTAAATGGCATGCATCACACAAGTCCAAAACAGAATAGCGCAACAGGCCTGCAGCTGGTGGGGCGGCACGCAACGAGGCGGCTCTGCGCGCAGCGCTCGGCAGATACGGCGCTGTTACTAGTGCACAGGTACGCGGTCTTTGGTGGTTTTAGTTGTGAGAGAAGGTTTGGAAACAGGTAGAGTTACCGATAGGTCGTTTGTCATCGTAAATGGCATGCATCACACAAGTCCAAAACAGAATAGCGCGACAGGCCTGCAGCTGGTGGGGCTGCCAGGGGCGGCACGCAATGAGGCGGCTCTGCGCGCAGCGCTCAGCAGATATGGGGCGGTCACTAGTGCACAGGTGCGGGGTGATCGGTGGTTCACGCACTACAGTAGGTCATGCAGGGAACGGGGCTGTCTTTTGTATTCTTCGTGTGAGGTTCAGCGCTGGGCAGATACGGCGCCCACAGTGGAATGAGATTTTGTTTGTGACAGGCCTGCAGCTGGTGGGGCGCACGCAATGAGGCGGCACTGCGCGCAGCGCTCGGCAGATACGGCGCCGTCACTAGTGCACAGGTACGCGGTGATGGGTGCTTCACGCTGTACAGTAGGTCATGCACCAGGGGGGGGGCGGCAACGAGGCGGCTCTGCGCGCAGCGCTGGGACAATACGGCGCCGTCACTAGTGCACAGGTACGGGGAAAGCAGCAATGTGTAACTTGTGAACTAGGGGCTTATGTGTGAATGCTGTCTTCTATGAATGCTGTGAGCTTTCTACGCGGCGACACCGCAAGCAGCGTTTGGCAGACACGGCGCTGTCACCAGTGCACAGGTACCGGGGGTTGATGGGTGGTTTTGGTGGTTTGGGTTGTGGGAGGGGGCCTCGTGAAACACCTAGTAGAGTTACAGGAAGGTCGTTTACTATCGTAAGTGGCATGCACCACACAAGTTGAACACAAAATAGCGTGAAAGGAGACTATTTGTCCCAGACTAGTAGCAAAGTTATGCATGTGTTCTGCATCACATGCTGTTAAGCTGCTTGACCTTGAGCCTGCAAGCCCACCAACAATCACGTACAATCACTCCCGTCATGCTCTGGCCTCACTCAATTGTACCATTGACCAACCTGCTGTGTTACATGTTTGACTTGTTTGTTACTCGTTTGTTACAGACGCCGCTGCAGCGTACGCGCTTTGGCCCTGAGGCCACGGTGGAGTTCCAGAACAGCAGCTCCGCTGATGCAGCGTACAGGGCCCTGCTGGGAATGGCACCCAAGCAGCAGCAGCAGCAGGGTGCGGCAGCAGCAGCAGCAGGTGTAGGTGCCACTGCAGGAGCCGCAGGCAGCGATGCTGAAGATAAAGCTGACAATGCAGATGATGCAGCAGTTGCTAATGCAGCTGATCAGGAGGGAGCAGTTGGTGGGGTGAGCAGCAGCAGCGCCGTATGCTTGATCACCAAGCACCCTGGCTACGTGTTTGTCACTGCAGCAGATCCAGCAGCAGCATACGGCGGCGTGCCAGGTCAGCCTCTCTGTGTGGCAGGGCTCGGGGTTGTGTTCCTCAACCCTTGCAGAGAAGCAGAAAAGCGACAAGCACTGCTGCGCGGAGCAGCAGCAGCAGCAGGACCAGCAGGAGTTGGCCAAACAGCAGCAGCAGGTGGTGGTGTCGGCATGCGATCTGGTATCCTGCCTATCCCTGCACCGCCTGCGAGGCCTCCTCCTCCTGGGGTTCAGCAGAGGGGCGGCGGTTTAGGTGGGGGTCCAGGATTTGGGGTTCAGCAGGGCCCAGCAGGTTTTGGCGGCCGTGGCGGTTCAGCTGCAGGGTTTATGCCTGGCGGCAGGGGCGGGCCTGCTGGCATGATGGGGCGTGGCGGTGTAAATCCTATGATGGCCGGCGGCGGTTTAGGCCGTGGCAGGGTAAACCCTATGATGGCGGCGGCAGCAGGGTTCAACCCGATGGCAATGGGTGGAATGATGGGCCCTGGTGGGCCCGCCAATCAGATGCAGCAGATGCAAATGATGATGATGATGCAGCAAATGGCAGTGATGCAGCAGCAGCAGATGGCAGCAGCAGCGCAGAAGCAGCCAGGCGCAGGGGCCGGGGTTCAGGGTGTTAAACCCCACGATATGATGCCAGGTCAGCAACAGGTCGGAGGTTTAGGCATGCCTAGAGCCCCAGCGCCCCCACCGGGACCCCCGCCTAGGGTTCAGCAGCAGCTGGCTGGCATGCAAGGGCAGCAGCAGCAGCAAGGGATGCAGAAGGCTGTTCAGAAGCCAATGCAGCAGCAGCAGCAGCAGCAAGGAATGCAAGGAATGCAGGGTCAAATGGGACAGCAGGGAATGCGTGGAATCAACCAGCAAGGCATGGCTGGGCAGATGGGAACGGCTGGCAGGGCCGGAGCTGCTGGTATGATGGGGCAGCAGCAGCAGCGGCAGCAGCAGATGCAGCAGCAGCCGAAGCCACCCCTACCGGCTGCAAAGCAGCAGCAAGGCATGGCTGGGCAGATGCAAGGGGGGCAGATGCGTGGCAGTGACCAGGGGCAGGGCTTTGGCGCTGGCTTTGGCCCCAACAAGCAGCAGCAGCAGCAGCAAATGCGGCAGCAGCAGCAGCAGCCTGGGATGGGTGCGGCAGCAGCTGGTGGATGGCAGCAGCAGGGACAGCAGGGCATGTACCAGCAGAAGCAGCAGCAGCAGCCGCCGCAGCAGACTGCAAAGATGCAGCAGCAGAAGGTCCAGCAGCAGATGCAGCAAAAAACTCAGCAGCAGCAGCAGCAGGGAGGTTGGGATGGTTCTGCTGACTATATGCCCTGGGGTGATGAGGAAGATGTGTTTGACCTTGCATTCAGTGGAGCACCAGCCAGCACTGCTGCTGCTGCTGGTGCTGGTGGCATGGGAGGCAGCAAGATGATGGGCGCAGCAGGCGGTGCCCAAGGTATGCAACAGCAGCAGCGGCAACTGCAGACGGCCAGGCAGCAGCAGCAGCAGCCACAGAAGCAGCAGGCTGGGCAAGGACAGCAGCAGATGGCAGGGCAGCAGCAGCAGCAGGCAGCGAGTCCGTACGGCCAGGTGTACGGTCAGCAGCAGAAGCTGCAGCAGCAGCAACAGCTCAAGCAGCAGCAACAGCTGAAGCTAAATCAGCAGCTGCTGAAGCAGCAGCAGCAGCTTCAGTTCTACGGACAGCAGGACGATGATGATCTGTACGGCCAGACCGCTGCTGCTGGTGGTTGTGCTGCTGCTGCTGCTGCTGGTGCAGGCTTTGGTGGTTTGAAAGCACAGATGGCCTTTGGTCAGCAGCAGCAGCAGCAGCAGCAGCCAGCCCGGCAGCAGCAGCCGCAGCAGCAGATGTTGCAAGGTGCAGCTCAGGCTGGTTACTTGGGTGCTGATGAGTGGGATGATGAGGATGACTTTGATGCAGCGATGACAGATGCTGCCTATGCAGCCCCACCTGCTGCTGCTGCTGCTGGAGGTGCTGCTGCTGTAAGGCAGCAGAGTGGTGGTGGTTCGGCCGGCAACTGGCCAAACAACCAACAGCAGCAGCGGCAGCAGGGCAGCATGGGTGCAGCACAGGGGCAGCAGCAGCAGCAGCAGACGGGGCGTGCATGGCCTCAGCAGCAGCAGCAGCAGCAGCAGAGGCAGGGTGGTGTGCAGCAGAAGCAGCAGGCTGCGGGAGGCTTTGGTGGTCTGCAGGCACAGATGGGGTATGGCCAGCAGCAGCAGCAGGGTGTGGCGAGAACTGGTGCTGGTGCTGGTGCTGGCGGCGGATATGCAGCAGCAGCAGCAGCAGGAGGCGCAGGCAGCTACCAGCAGCCCCAAGTGTCGCCCCGTTTTGCTGGTGGTCAGTTTGGTGGCCAGCAAATGGCGCAGACCAATGTGACAGATCTGCAGCTGTCACAGGACACTGACGATTTTGAATTTGAAGGCGCATTTGATAACGGGGATGGCGGGTACGGCCAGCAGGGAGGGTACGGTCAGCAGCAGTACATGCCGCAGCAGCAGCAGCAGCGGCAGCAGCGGCAGCAGCAGCAGCAGGGGCAGTACCGGACTCAAGGAGGCTACGCAGGAGGTATGGGTCAGCAGGTGGGCATGGCTGCTGCTGGTGCCGCTGGTGCCGCTGGTGCTGCTAGTATGGGTGGAGGCAACAGCAGGTTTGGAGGGCAGCAGCAGCAGCAGCCAGGCAGAGGGGGTATGGGTGGTGGAGGTGGTGGTCGCGGTGGTGGTGGTGGTGGTGGTTATGCTGCTCAGGGGCAGCAGGAGATGATGCAGCGGCAGGGGCAGATGGGGTACAACCAGCAGCAGTGGGAGTGAGTGTGAGCACACGTTGTGTTGCTGGCCAATATGGATGTGTCAGTGCGCTTTGGGATGCGGCGAGGTGTGCATATGTTGTGTTGCATGTGACAAGCATGGGGCTTGTCATGAGGGCCGCTGCCGCACATGACAACTGGCACAGACAGCGCAGGCCTGGTCAGGCCATGGTAGCTGGCTATGGTAACTCAACAGCACTCGTGTAACGCGCTGGGCTGGTCCGTTCATCTGCCTGCACTGCTCTGCGCATCTGTGGTTCAAGGCAATCTGTCATGGTGGCGGTGTCTAACTGTGAGTAGCTGCATTGTGCTTTGCAGTGTGTTCGTGCACGTCTTGTCCGTGCTGCTGCGCAGTACACAGTAGCCCGCAAGGGCCTGCGATCTCAGGCGCCGAAGGCCCGTCTTTCCACGTCAGCGCAACTCAGTGTAAATGATCGGGTCGTGTTCAGCAAAACCGCACTTGGGCACATACTGCTTGATTGAGAATCGAAACTTTTCGCGCCCACCTGTATGACAGTACCACCTAACCTGCCACGTGCATCAGCGTGCAATTGATTGATTTGGTGCGTTCTAACTGGTGAACCATCAATCTTCGTGCAGCCGTTCTCGGACCAAAGTCATACCTGTACGTTTGGCGGGAGTACCGTCGCTTCTGTTAGCCAGCGCACCCATGAGCCTATACAGTGTTGCGGTCAATTAAAGATTTACTGATACATGTGCGTGATACCAGGCAGGCAGGACAGAGCTCCGGCATACGTCACCAAACAGCTGCATGGAAAGCCCGCTCTGACGATGCACACGAGGAGCTGCAGCATGCGACATCTGGTTCTGGTACTCTTCGTAACAGCCATATACACTAGTCGTTGCCACGCAGAGCTGGCAGCGGCTACTCCGGATGCTGCTGATGCTGCTGATGCTGTGGTGCTGAATGTGAGGCGAACATGAGCAAGAATGCATGTTGCCTCATGTAGTGTTGCTTAGGCAACACGTATGCAGACCGATGAATTCTGGCCGCACACAGGACTGACACAGCAAATGGCTGAATGCCCAGCGAGTAATGCAGAGCTGAGCTGCGGCAGCAGCAGCAGCAGCATTCGTGTTATACATGGTCAGCGACCTCCAGCTGTGCTTAGCGGGTGCACCAGCTATGCCACCATATTGATGACATAATCCCTGCACAGCAACCAGCACCTGCCCCCACCATGCAGCAACACTGCTTGTACATGCTGCTCTGCATCTGCTGCTTCTTGCCATGCCCTCCGCACTTGTTCCACCTGCAGGACAGTGATGCCCCTGTTGCAGTGGCGGCTGCATGGCAGGCAGCAGTGCCATCTCTTATTGGAGCAGACGGTCCCCTTCTCACACAGGTAGGTCTGTGCTTGCATTTCTGCTAGAGTGCTGCTGCTTTCACAGGTGTGCTTGCAGCAGTCGCCACTATGCTGGCAGTGCTAGCATCTGCAGCAGACACCAAGTATATGCAGAGGTACACCAGCAGCATCACCCCCACATAACACAACAATAAGTGACTGCTGTGTCACTAGATGATTTGCATCAGGGTCAGGACAACAGCCTCACAGGTGGAGCCCTGGCGCTTGTTTGTTGGCAGCAATGCACAAGCACACTGTGTAAGCTGCGGCACCCCGCGACAGCAACCGCCTACTCTGCGTTACCGCACCTTAGTCCCTGCTCCAGTTCCCAGTCCCGCTTCACTGCTGCTGCTGCACATGCCCACAGGTTGAAGCTGCGCAGAGGTTGGGCCTGTCAGGCAGGGACACCACCGTGTGCGTCATAGACAGGGGCATTGACGTGAGCCACCCCAACTTTGGGCAGTGCAGCGAGGGCATCCGCGGCAGGCCCTGCAGGGTCAAGTTTGGCTTTGACGCAGAAAGCGATTCAAGGGACCCAGTGAGTGAAGTGTTGAAAAACATGCAGTGTTCGTTTTCGCTTTGGAGCAGCAGCGGCAGCAGTATTGTAGGCGGGATTATGAGAGAGAGTAGTTACATGTGGGTCCAGTCACCATCTCAGATGGTATGAGCCACCCCAAAATGAGCACAATGTCAACGCATGACGAAAGAAGATGAGCACACAATGTAGCCCATTGAGGCCATCCGTTGAGCACAGGGTCTCTCCAGATTGAGCATAAGATTATATCTGCGGTGTGTCAGTGACACACCCCAATCAGCCAACAGCATGTGCTGAAGAAGCACACCAACCAAAAAGCATGTTGTCAAGATCACACAGCCAGAGAGATAGGCAGGGCAACTAAGGCGGCATAAAGGCGGCAGCAAACCAATAATGTGACAGGATGCATGTGTAACTCGTCAAGTAACCTAAACTCATCACGGGCTAGGAGCAACAGCGTCTAAGGCGTCATCTACAGGGACATAACCCTCAGGCTGAATTGGCACACTTTGATGGTCAGGGGACAACCCCAGCAACACTGAGCGATACAACCACATCTGATAAACCACCACAGCCAAGCCCTCTTGATCCTCACAGTCTAGAATGCGCGGCACCAACTCGTTAGCATAGCGATCTACAGTACCCGCAGGATAGAACACACTAGGGCAGGCACCGCGCAAGTGGTCATATGCAGGGCATTCTAGCAGAAAGTGTTTGAGATCCTCCACATTGTCATAGGTCCCAGTCCGGGCGTGCACGCGTGTGCGCCAAACTGCTCGGCTAGCTGCAACAGGATTAGCACACGAGCACAGTCTACACAACCGCTGCTGCCTGGGCACCCGAGGGCGGGCATGTCTACCCAGCTGCACCTCCAACTGTGCAGCCCCAGTGCGAAGCCGTGCAAGGCACTGCAACACCCGGAACGGCAAGCATAATTGCATGTATTGAGGTTGTGTGTTGCGGTCAAAAGCAGCATCAGCCTCCATAGGATGCACCCAGGCAGCATGTGTGCACATAGTAACATGATTGCTTGGTGCTGTTCTTGGGTCAGCATCCTCCGCACCTGCATCGGCCCACCCCTGCTTAACCAAGCGTGCAAGGGCAGCAGACACGGCTGTAGCATGCAACTCAAGCCCACATACACTTGCAGCCGTCACCCCAGGCCCACGCCATGCAGCCTGCTGTATAACACCAAGGCGTTGCATAGTGTGCAGCAGATAGTATGTCCAGCAAGTTTTGCAACCACTCAATGCTAACTCCACATCCGACACCCACGCAACCCGCGCAAGACGATCAACGGGCATGGCCCTAAGGCGTTCCCACCAGCGCGCCGCCAGCACAACCCAATGGTGCTGAACAGGCGAGCGGTGAAGATCGCGCATCAGCACATCAATGCTGGAGCGTTGCCCAGCCCCAGTCATGTAGCGAAGGAATGACACATGCACCTTGTCAGCTGCAGACATGCGCCACCCTGTGCGCCTGAACAAGCCTGTATGGCACAACTCGGGGCCCCACACATGAGATGCGTATGACATAACAGGCTCAACCATGATGTCAAACATGCGGCACTTCATGTCGTATTGTGTGATGCGTTGCTTACGGAAGCGGCCCAAGAGGGTATGCATGGCCTTGAGCCCAGACGCTGCCAAAGCATCAACTGCCGGCTGCAGACCTTTGGTCTCATGCAACACTGCACCAAGGTATGTGTAGCTGCTCTGAATGCTCAGGGGCTGACCAGCATACGTGAACGCAGTTGAGCGCGGGCGTGGCACACGTTTGCCACGGAACACCACCACACACGTCTTCTTAGGCTGCATGTTGACTTCCATGCCAGTGATCTCACAAAACAACTGCAAGCAATCCAACAAGCATTGCGCGTCTGCCGGCGACTCAGCAATCAAGCAGCCGTCATCCGCATAGAGCAAATCAGGCACATGAAGAGAGCCAACCTTGGGTCCAAGAGGAGCAGAAGCCCCACCTGGAACAGGCTTATGCAAAGTATTTGACTGTTCCCAAAGCTACCTCGCCATGCTGCTTGCTGTCTATGCACTGTCCTGCAGTTTAGTCCCTTGTGCGCAACGTATCCACAGGAGCACACGCAGTGCTGCTGGCAATTCTGAACACCATGGCTGCCACTGCTGTTGCCGTGCTGTCCTCGCATTGTGCTGCACACTTGTCAACCTGTGTGTGCAGTCTCCTCGGGGCGCAGGCACAGCAGAAGCTGGCCACGGCACGCATGTGGCAGGCATAGCAGTAGGTGGCTTTCCTGACAAGTTGCGTGACGCAGCTGGCAGGGCGCTGCCGTACCAGCGCGGAGTGGCGTATGAAGCAAGGCTGGGCGCAATCCGGGTGAGTGGGGTTCAGCAGGTTGGGGTATGACGCGGTTGTTGAAGGTTTCGGCACATCTTCCCTAGCAGTCCGACATGCATTGGGCTGGCAAGGCTGACTGCTCATGCATGACACGGGCAGTACTGTCTGAGCTGACATGGCTTGCTATCAAGATGATCACTTTGAGTTGTATCATCTGCAGATCAAGGTGAGTAGAGTTAGTACCATATGTGCGCAGCTGCCTGTTGATCTTGTCCAGGGTTGCCAAACCTCAGCGGGACCAGTGCTGCAGCAGCAGGCAGCAGCCGATGAGTTAGGGGCGCCGCACTCACAACATCTTGCTTCCATATTCTTGTCAGGTCATGATGCAAGATGTTCAACTTGTGCTGCTGTGATGATGTTGCCAGGCAGTGAACAAAGATGGCGCCTTCCCTGGCGAGTACATGAACCGAGCCCTACACAAGACCATTCGCGAGAATTGCGATGTGAACAACCTCTCCCTCGGAAGCTTTCACGTCGTGCCGAACCCGGCATATCGGGAAGGTATGGAGGAGGCCGCGGCTGCCGACATCCTCACGGCAGCAGCAGCAGGCAACGACGAAGGCGCGACGACGCTCGGGCCGCGCCTGTTCGGAACGGCGAGTCCGGCATCGTACCCGAAGGTGTTTGCTGTAGCACATCTAAATAACACGGCGAACCCTGGATCGTTGGTGGAGGTCAGCGAGCCAATCAGCACCTCGAGTGGCCCTAGGAATACGCTAGGTGAGGCAGCATGCAGCAGAGGTATGATGAGGCATCCGTATGAGGTGTACTTTGTGACAATGATGGCCCAGTACAGTCTCTGCTCTTGAACTGTGTAGTGCATACAGCAATGGCACACCAAAGCAAGAAAGCAGCGGAGAGCAGAACAGAACCTTGGACTCAACACGAACGTTCACGGCGAACCTCCACGTCACAAATGAACAAATCTCTCATCAAACTTACATCAAACTCAACATCCGCTTTGTATTGTATGCTGCCCTGCAGTTGCCATCCAGCGTGCCGACACCCAAACAAGCCTCACAAGCCTCTGCGCGCCGTCCTGCGACAGCCTGCCCCTGCCGATGAACATCTACCTGGTCCGCATGGCCCCACAGCAAACTGCGCCAACATCTCTAACAACCCTGGCGACAACCCTACTGTCCACGGGCTCTTGGAGTGCAGCCAATACCCCAACGCAGTGCGGTTTGAAGATGATTTTCGACAACGTAGAATACAAAAAGGGCCAGGTGCTGCTGGTGCACTTTGAGCCGGAGTGCAAGTTCTTCCACTCGGCTCCTGATCTGTGGAAGTACCTGAGGGCGATGTCTCCTGCAATGGTGCTGATGGTGAGGGACGTTGGCTGCTGCTGCTGCTGCTGGTGGTGCACGTCTCTTGATGCTGGCTGCATGCCGTCGTGCTGGCGACTGGCAATGGTTGCCGTGCTGCGACGACATACATTTCAGCCTCTGGCAGCAGAAGCCAGGGAACATCCACATGTATCACTGCATGTGCGCCTCCCAGCAACATGT
Source organism: Tetradesmus lagerheimii (assembly GCA_902809745.2). Classification (NCBI taxonomy): domain Eukaryota; kingdom Viridiplantae; phylum Chlorophyta; class Chlorophyceae; order Sphaeropleales; family Scenedesmaceae; genus Tetradesmus; species Tetradesmus lagerheimii. The sequence goes on from CADDIJ020002910.1 coordinate 265,005, forward strand.
CTCAAAAATGATTGATCATCCCTGCAAACACACTGCTGCTGCTGCAGGCCATGCCGTCAGACAGTGACGCCTACACAGGTGCCCTCTACTACAAGAATGCCCAAACGCCAGTGCTCTGGATGCGTTCAGATGACGGCAGGTCTCTCGCGGAAGACCTCGCTTTCAGAGATGCCCGCAGCTTGCCACTGCTGCAGCTGACAAAGCTGCCAGACGCAACACTTGTACCAATGCCTGATGGATATGCAGGACAGCCGGCTGCAACAAGCAGCATGGGCCCAGTGAGTAGGCGATGCTGTAGGTGCTGCCGCAAATTGACTGCAACACATGTTGCGTTGCTGTTGGTCCCTGAAGGCTTGGCACTTTACCACGTGTACATCATGCAGTGAACACCTCATTGTTTCATCAGGTGAGAACCAGGAGCAGTGCGGGTTCAATTGTAGAACTTAAGCCATCAGTCATTGAATGCTGCACCCTAACAGCTGATTGCATATTGCTGCTGCTGCAGGCGTTTGATCTGAGCATCAAGCCAGACATTGCATGCCCAGGCAGCTTGTACAGCAGCCTGCCAAACGAAACGTACCAAACATGGCCTGGCACTTCCATGAGCTCCCCTTACATGGCAGGTGTGCTGGCCCTCTGGAAGCAGCGCATGCATAACTTGCGAGGAGACAGCCCACCGATCGGCGGCTGGATCAATGCAGCTTTCACAACGTTCAAAAACACCGCAAAGCCGATTAAGTATGGTGACACGAATCTGGTGTGGCCACCTGCAAAAGTGGGAGCTGGGATGGTGCAGGCCTTCTCTGCAGTTGTTACTAACGTCACAGTGACGCCGCCAGAGCTGCTGATGAGGACAGACGGGAGTCACCAGCAGTTCACACTGAGTGTCACTAACGCTGGCTCGAGTGACGTTAGTTACACCTTGGGGCACCAGCCTGCAGTGACACTGTCACTTGACAAGTCGTGGTATAACAAGGCATGTGACGTGGCGGCGCCAACTGCCGTTGCTACTGGCGTGGAGCGAGTCATCAAGGTGGCGGCAAGGAGCACCAGGACAGTCAAGGTGAGAAGGATGCATACTGCATGTTAGCAAGGACAGATGCATCTGTCATTTCGTCATATAACAAGCGTGTTCTGTAAATGCAACTACATAGTATGCTGGATGGCGTAGTGTCGTTTCCCAATATGACTGCAGCCAAATGGTTTTGAACTCACTTTCTGCTGCCTGCAGGATGGTGTAGTGTTTCTCCAAATGACCGCAGACTGATACTTATGACTATTTGCTGCCTGCAGGTTGGCATCGCCATCCCACCAGAGCTCAAAGCCCTGGACGCGATCTTCAGCGGTTACATAACCCTGACACCTGTCGGGGCGTCAGCAGCGCAGCTCCCGCGGAGGCCCCTCACAATATCAAGCCCCATCACGTTGTCAGTTCCTTACCAAGGCACCAGCAAGGACTACTCAACAGTTGGCAAACCTGATAGCTTGGCGCTGTTTGTGCCAGCACTTCCTGACCTCCATGCCGTGGCAGCACAGCTAATCTCAGACAAGCCTGCTCTGTTTGTGTGTGACTACGCACAGCGCAATGGCTGCGCATACAACCCCAACGGTGTGACAATTAAGCCTGACAACCCCATTCAAGGCTTCATGTTTGCCTCCACACTGTTGCGTCCCCTGGCAGATGTGAAGGTTCAGGTTTGGTCAAGTGACGGAAAAGTTCACCTGGGAACTTCAGCCAGTCTTGGGCCCGCACCTGCCAGCTCACCCTTCCGCAGAACGTACCTTTTCGAAGGCTCCTGGGATGGCAGCTACTTCCCAGTGAGTTTGGCAAGTTCCCTGCTAGTTCCTATGAAGATTGGTGAGAAGTTTACTGTGAAGTTGGAGCTGTGGCCAGTTCTGGCGGCTGGTGACAAGCTGGCAGGGAGGCAGCAGGGTGAACCCATGATATTCTCTGTGAATGAGCCAGTGGTGATGCTCGCTGACATGTCAAAGAGTGACAGCACGATTCAAGTGGCAAGCACTGGGCGGGACGGGAGGGACGGCAGGGATGGACGGGACGGTAGGGACGGTAGGCGGGACAGGCGTGATCGTGACCGCAGGAACTGAGCAGCAGCAGCTTGGCTCAGCAGGCTCTATGAGAGTAAGCAGAAAAGCATTGTCAGCATGTGACATACCTGCACACGCATACGCTTGGGTGTTGTTTGGGTGCAGGTGCATGGCTGTTTCTGTATGTGCTTGCTTGGCTGGCTCTTGTTGTGGCATTCATTTAAGCAGACACTGCTACAAAGTGGTGGTGTCACTTGTTCTTTTACTATCAACAGAGCACTGCATCAACAACATGCGACGTCTATGATCGAAGTTTGGTAGTCAAGCTGTCCCAGCCTCACCCAATGTTTGGGGGTAAGCCAGCCGATGATCACGCCAACAGCAGGGCTGTGCATGCACGTGATTGTGCTGCAACTTGGTGGTCTGCATAACTTGCAAAATGTACGATGTATGTGCATTCAAAAGTGCACTGCACAGGGGGTACACCATGTGTCACGGCAATTGGAGACTAGACAGCAGCATAGAAATACTTTTATATTTTGTGTTCTAAAGTCCAAGGCATGCATTTATGTAGGGAAGGTTGGGCTGGTTGGTTTTAGTGCATCATGCGTTCTTTTGGATCAAACCTTGAAGGGGGTGGAAGTGATTATTTGTTGTGGCAGTCTACTGGGCCCACATTGGTTGCTGCTTGTTACTTGGCCTAGATGACAGCATTGAGCAGCAGACAGACAAACATTACTACGCACATTCACAAGCTGGCAGTATGATCCTGCAGTTTCTGATGTGAGCATATGCCATGCATGGCTGCATGTGACTAGAGCAGCACATAAGCAAGGGCTTGGGGTGTCATTGAGTCAAACGGATACCATGCAGATGAATTTGGCCATTATGGGAGCTCAGCCACTGACCTGGCACGGGGGTGATTGGCCAGTCCATTTTGGAGCTGCAGCTGCATGTTGCAGGGCAATGGATTATGGCACACGTTCGCAGGTCATTTTGGCGTGAGGCTGGTGGTGTAACATAATACTATCAATGATTTCGCAATGGCATGGCGTTCTGCTATGCGCTGCGTCACATGTCATTCTGCAGCAGCGTGTGCGCTGAATCAGCACTGCTGATGCGCCTGTGCGCGCACACAGGCAGTCTTGCTCCTGGACTTCCTGTGATGCGACCGAGCTGGAAATGCTTAACTTTGTTCTAACGCGTACAAATGAAGCGCGACGGCAAGCAACGGTGATGCTGAGTTGCTGGTGAAGCGGTTGGCCTGAGGTGCCTGCACCCATGTGGGTCAAGGTGTCATCTGTCATTTGTAGGGTTACGGTGTGGGGGTGAAGCGCACTGTTGAGCAAGCAGCGGCAGCTTGTACTCCACCAGAACACAGAGACAGCAGTGCTGCATATGCGATAGCTGCGTCGACTTGAAGTTCAACTGGTTACCCACTGGTTACCACACAACATCGCGAGCGAGCTGCAACAGAGCAAGCACGTAATTGATCAGTGAACACATTATTTCCACGTAATCACCATTATATTACACTCACTCACAGAACACAAACATGCAGACGTGTGGTGCCTACCGAGTGCAGCGCTCCGCTGCAGCATCGAGGGGAGCAGTCCGGCCAGCAGCAGTCTCCTCTCGCCGGGTCATGCCAGGAGCTCCCATTACAAACCTGTCGGACGTAGCAGTGCTGCGCGAGATCAAAACTGACGCCCCTGACCTTGAAAACTTGGAGCTGAGAGATGTGAAGGTGGGCTAGGCGCCAGACCAGCAAGCAGCAGCATCTAGGAATGTTGTTTATGATGCCCGCATGTGATGTTGTGGTCAGCTACACGTGCTTGCTTGCCATGGGTCCTTGCAGGCTTACTACAGCAGTTGTGAGCTGCCCAGCCATGCAGAGGCCTCAGGACCCGTATGCTTGCATGCCTTGCTTGCATGGCTATGATGCGTCAGCAAAGCAGTCTGATCAGCGCTATATAATCAATTGATAAGTTATGGGCATGAATGGTGCTCCACAGCAAAGGAACTTGTAGCCATGTCGCAGCCTGAGGCAAGCAACTAGGCATGCACGCGCATGCATGGCTTTACCAGCATTTCTGCCGCACACTTTGCAAGATTAACATCCATACCTCAAGTATAGCCTGGAGCATGTGTTCTATATCATGTGTCAGACACAAGCCCTTGACAGAAACAGCTCACCTGCACTGCGGACAACATTGTCAGGTTGCACTAGTCTGGTTTGCAGCCACTGTCACAGCACTGCGGCACCAGCAGTTGCTACAGCACAGCTCCTTAGTATATGCGCATGTAGTTCCTCTGCTTGTTTGCACCTTCTCATAGACTTACGCAGCTCATCGGTAGCGCGTGCGTGAAACAGTGCACATCCATTGCATGTCTGACGTAAGCGCTTAGCTTAACCAGCGTCTCTCATCCTTTGCTGTCCCTCTGCTGTTCTGTTTTTGTCCATGTGGCTTCTCCTTTAATCCATGTGGCATGGCTGCAGGCTGATTCATCAATCAGCAGGCGCCGGTTGGATGCAGATGGTGTTACCCCTGACGCAATTGCCCATGCGCTAACACGTGCGCTTCCTGCTCTCATCCTCTCATCCATCTGTCATGGCTGCAGGCTGTGTCGTACGTCACCAAGCGCCGGCTGGATGCTGAGGACTTTGACCATTCCTCGATCAACCACGCTAACATGTGTGCCCCCTGCTCTCATCTTCTCATCCATCTGTCATGGCTGCGGGCTGTGTCGTACGTCAGCAGGCGCCGGCTGGAGGCATATGACTTTGACTGTGCCTCAGCCACCCTAACATGTGTGCTTCCTGCTCTCTCTCATCTTCTCATATATCTGTCTTCTCATGCATCTGTCATGGCTGCAGGCTGTGTCGTACGTGAGCAGGCGCCGGCTGGATGCAGATGGTTTAGACCTTGACGCAACTGCTTCTTGCTCTCATCTTCTCATTCATCTGTCATGCCTCCTGCAGGCTGTGTCGTACGTGAGCAGGCGCCGGCTGGACGCGGACGACTTTGACCGTGCTTTATTCAACCACGCTAAGATGTGCGCTTCTTGCTCTCATCTTCTCATGTTATTGCTGCATGCTATGGCTGCAGGCTGTGTCGTATGTGAGCAGGCGCAGGCTGGACGCGGACGACTTTGACCGTGCTTTATTCAACCACGCTAAGATGTGCGCTTCTTGCTCTCATCTTCTCATGTTATTGCTGCATGCTATGGCTGCAGGCTGTGTCGTATGTGAGCAGGCGCAGGCTGGACGCGGACGACTTTGACCCTGACGCGGTTGACGAGGAGGGGCTGCCGCTGGTGTACAACGAGGCGCGCATCGCAGCCTTCTGGGGCAAGCGGCCCGGGGAGCTGGCCAGCAGGTGGACGCGCTTCGCAGCAATCAGCGGTGAGCGCCTGGAAGTAATTGTTCTTGGCAGCAGGGGCAGCGGCATGTGGTGCCTGGGTTACAGCCAGCAGGTGGACGCGCTTCGCAGCAATCAGCGGTGAGCTCGTACAAGTGGATGTTTTTTTGGATGCAGTAGTGGCGTCAGCAGTGGCAGGCTGGAGGGGGCTGTGCGGCGGATGCCAGCAGGTGGACGCGCTTCGCAGCCATCAGCAGTGAGCGCTCAGAGGAGTGTGGTGTTAGTTGTTATTGTTCTTACTTGAGCGCAGCAGTGGCAGTAGCAGTGACGTGGCTTGAAGGTGCTGTGCAGCAGATGCTAGCAGGTGGACGCGCTTCGCAGCAATCAGCGGTGAGCGCTCAGAAGTGTGTGTTAGTCGAGTGCAGTAGTGGCGTCAGCATTGGCATGGCTTGATGGGTGCTGTTCCGCAGATGCCAGCAGTTGAACGCGCTTCACAGCTATCAGCGTGTGTGTTAGTTGAGTGCAGCAATGGCATGGCTTGAACGGTGCTGTGCGGCAGATGCCAGCAGGTGGACGTGCTTCGCAGCAGCGGTCAGCACTGCAGGATGGGGGTCATGGCAGTGCAGCTGCGGCTTCAGCGGCGGCAGTGGTGCCGGGCCCTATACAGCAGGTGCCAGCATGTGGACGTGCTTCGCAGCAGCAGTGAGCAGTGAAGGATGCGGTGAAGGCAGTGCAGCAGCAGTGCAGCAGTGGCGGTAGCACGGCTGTGGTGCAAGGGCCCTGCGCAGCAGATGCCAGCTGGTGTCAGCAGCCGCAGCCATCAGCGACGAGCACTGAGTGAGGGAGGTGTGGCAGCGATGGTAGCGGGAGCATTGTGCAGCTAGCAGCGGAAGGTAGACGTAACGTGAGGGTGACGGCAGCAGCCGCACTGGGGTGTTGCGGCTTTGGTGGTGCGTGCCAGCGCTTTTAGGCAGCAGCAGCAGTCGGAGTCTGAGGGAAGCAGCAACGGCAGGGGTCTAGGTCTGCAGCTACGGCAGTGACTAGCTGACGCCAGGTGCTGACGCCAGGTGTTGCAGCAGCAGCACTACGCTTGTGGTGGCCGTGGTTCAGTGGTGTAGCCAACATATAGCAGCGTCCGTTGGCGCCAAGAGCTGCCGCAGCTGCGGCAACAGCAACAGCAAAGGCCTTCCGGCACTGACACTTCAACACTGCCAGCGGTGCGTGTTGTTAGTTACAACTGCATTCTGTGTCGTGTTGTATTGTGCAGCTCCCTGGCTGACCAAGATGGCAAATGCAGTGCTGACGGGGCGGCTGGTGGAGCGTCAAGCTGACCTGGCTCGTGACGCGGTTGACAACTTGGAGCGGCTGGGCCCCACCTTCATCAAGCTGGGCCAGATTATGAGCATCAGGTGCGTGTGCAGCGTTGATCTGATGCCTTTAGGCCAGAACGGGGTGCAGCAAGGGTTGGGGATTGATGGCAAGCAGCAAAGATGGCAAGGCCCCACCTTCATCAAGCTGAGCCAGATCATGAGCATCAGGTGTGTTTGCTGCAATGTTGAGCCAATTCTGTTGGCTGGAACGGGGTGCAGCAAGGGCTTGGGAATCGTGGCAAGCAGCAAAGGTGGCAAGGCCCTACCTCTTTCAAGCTGGGCCAGATCATGAGCATCAGGCGAATGTGCTGCACGCTGTATTGTTTGGTGCAGTGGTACGCTTGGGGAGAGTTGAAAGCAGTAGCAATTGCATGGTGCAGCAGGTGTTATTCATGGTACTCCAGTCCTGCCTGAGCAGATCAAGCTGCAGGCTGCCTGGATTGCTGCAGAATCGCACGGAACCATTCCCTCACTGCACTGCCTCTGTTCCTTGTCTGCCTGCTGTACTGCCTGCAGGCCTGATGTACTGCCTCCCCCAGTGCTGGCAGAGCTCAGCAAGCTGCAGGAATGCATGAGCCGTTCACTCTCTGTACCGCCTCTGTTCCTTGTACTGCCTTTTGTACTGCCTGCAGGCCTGATGTACTGCCTCCCCCGGTGCTGGCAGAGCTGAGCAAGCTGCAGGACCGCATCGAGCCCTTCACTCACTGTACTGCCTTTTGTACTGCCTGCAGGCCTGATGTACTGCCTCCCCCGGTGCTGGCAGAGCTGAGCAAGCTGCAGGACCGCATCGAGCCCTTCACTCACTGTACTGCCTTTTGTACTGCCTGCAGGCCTGATGTACTGCCTCCCCCGGTGCTGGCAGAGCTGAGCAAGCTGCAGGACCGCATCGAGCCCTTCACTCACTGTACTGCCTTTTGTACTGACTGCAGGCCTGATGTACTGCCTCCCCCGGTGCTGGCAGAGCTGAGCAAGCTGCAGGACCGCATCGAGCCTTCACTCACTGTACTGCCTTTTTATTTTGCGCCTGCAGGCCCTGATGTACTGCCCTCCCCGGTGCTGAAAGCGAGCTGAGCAAAGCTGCGGGACCGCATCGACCCTTCACTTTCACTGTACTTTTGTACTGCCTGCAGGCCTGATGTACTGCCTCCCCGGTGCTGGCAGAGCTGAACTTATACGGGACCACATCGAGCCCGCTCCTCACTGTACTGCCTTTTGGCCGCGCCTGCAGGCCTGATGGTACTGCCTCCCCGGTGCTGGCAGAGCTGAGCAAGCTGCAGGACCGCATCCGGAAGGCCAACCTCACTCACTGTACTGCCTTTTGTACTGCCTGCGGGCCTGATGCTGCCTCCCCGTGCTGGCTTGAAACTGGAGCAAACTACGGGACCGCATCGAGAACCTTCACTCACTGTACTGCCTTTTGTACTGCCTTCAGGCCTGATGTACTGCCTCCCCCTGTGCTGGCAGAGCTGAGCAAGCTGCAGGACCGCATCGAGCCCTTCACTCACTGTACTGCCTTTTGTACTGCCTGCAGGCCTGATGTACTGCCTCCCCCGGTGCTGGCAGAGCTGAGCAAGCTGCAGGACCGCATCGAGCCCTTCACTCACTGTACTGCCTTTTGTACTGCCTGCAGGCCTGATGTACTGCCTCCCCCCGTGCTGGCAGAGCTGAGCAAGCTGCAGGACCGCATCGAGCCCTTCACTCACTGTACTGCCTTTTGTACTGCCTGCAGGCCTGATGCCTCCCCGGTGCTGGCAGAGCTGAGCTTAGCTGGGACCGCATCCGAACCCTTCACTCACTGTACTGCCTTTTGTGGCCCTTGCCTGCAGGCCCGATGGCTGCCTCCCCGTGCTGGCAGGCTACGAGGCAAGCTGCAGGACCGCATCGAGCCCCTTCACTCACTGTTACTGCCGCTTTTTTGTGGCCCGCTTTGCTTGCAGGCCTGATGTACTACCTCCCCGGTGCTGGCAGAGCTGAGAGCAAGCTGCAGGACCGCATCAATATCACTCGCTTTGTACTGCCTTTTGTACTGCCTGCAGGCGATGTACTACCTCCCCGGTGCTGGCAAGAGCTGAGCAAAAAAAGCTGCAGGACCATCGAGAGCCAACTTCACTCACTGTACTGCCTTTTGTACTGCCTGCAGGCCTGATGTACTGCCTCCCCCCGTGCTGGCAGAGCTGAGCAAGCTGCAGGACCGCATCGAGCCCTTCACTCACTGTACTGCCTTTTGTACTGCCTGCAGGCCTGATGTACTGCCTCCCCCCGTGCTGGCAGAGCTGAGCAAGCTGCAGGACCGCATCGAGCCCTTCAACACGCTTGAGGCGCGCCGCATGATTGAGCAGGAGCTGGGGCAGCCCATTGACGTTGTCTTCAGCGAGTTCAGCGACAAGCCCATCGCAGCCGCCAGCCTTGCTCAGGTTGGCCATGTTGGCATGCGACGTTGGGCCAGTGCTGGTGGAGTAGCTGTCGATTCTGCTGATGCACTTGTGATGGATGTGTCAGAGGTGGCCTAGGGTTTGTTGCAGTTGCTGGGGTGGGGAGATGCCCCAGGTGTCCGGTTGTTGAACGGTGGTTCTTGATTGAGCAGGAGCTGGGGCAGCCCATTGTTCAGCGACACAGTGTTCAGCGAGTTCAGCGACAAGCCCATCGCAGCCGCCAGCCTTGCTCAGGTGGGTGGTGTGGCATGCAGTTGTGGGTTTTGGGTGCTGCAGGCATTGCGGCTGCTAGAGAAGCATTTGATCTGCTAATGCATTTTCATTATGTGTATCTGGGCCATGTGGGTCAGAAAGGTGGCCCAGGGTTTGTTGCAGCTGCTGGGGAGCGGTTCAAGTGTCTGGTTGTTGTATGGTGTGTATGCATGATTGAGCAGGAGCTGGGGCAGCCCATTGATGTCGTGTTCAGCGAGTTCAGCGACAAGCCCATTGCAGCTGCCAGCCTTGCTCAGGTGGGCGCTTGGCATGCAACGCCGCAGGCAGTGCGGCTGCTAGAGTAGCACTTGATGTGATCTGATGCATTTGTGACGTGTATGTTCGTGTCAGAGGGATGGCAATTTGACTGTTGGGCTGAACGCCTGCTGCTGCTGCTGCTGCTGCAGGTGTACCGTGCAACGCTGCGCTCCAACGGGCAGGAGGTTGCTGTGAAGGTGCAGCGCCCCGGCGCGCTCTCCACCATCAGCAAGGACCTGTACGTGATGCGCAGGGGCATCGGGGTTTACGAGCAGCTGGTGAAGCGGTTTACTGCGCAGACGACGGACTACCAGTCGCTGCTGTCTACGTTTGCGGAGGGGCTTTATACAGAGATGGACTTCAGGAATGAGGTGCGCGTGGCGCACTTTTCTTGTGAGTTATAGTTACATGGTTGATGACAGCATACTTGTATGTTTAACAGTGTCTGCTAAGCGCATGTGCAGCCACCAGAGATGGACTCCAGGAATGAGGTGCGTGCGCTGCTGCACGTGGCTTGGAACTTATACACACAATCGGCCGTGGTGGTATCCTTGCAGTTGGTGTTGATGGTGTGGCCAGCCTGCTGATCTTGTGCTGCTTTTGCTTCTGCTTTTGCTTCTGCTGCTGCTGCTGCTGCTGTCAGGCGCTGAACGCTGCCAAGATGAAGGACGTGCTGGCTGAGGTATCCTTGAAACGAATTGATGGTGTGGCCAGCCTGCTGATGTTGTGCTACTTCTGCTGCTGCTGGTGCTGTGCTGCCGCTGCTTCTGCTGGTGCTGCTGCTGCTGCTGCTGCTGCTGTTTTTCAGGCGCTGAATGCCGGTGAGATGAACGTTGGTCTGGCTGAGGTATCCTTGCAATTGGGGTTATCTTTGTGGCAGCTTGCCAATCTTGTGCTGCTGCTGCTTCTGCTGCTGCTGCTGCTGCTGCCAGGCGCTGAACGCGTCCAAGATGAAGGACGTGCTGGCTGAGGCTGACGGCATGCGCGGCAACAGGCTGGTCATCCCGCAGCCCATCATGGAGCTCACCACGCGGTGCGGGGCAGCAAACCTTCTGCAATAGAGTCGACTTTCACAGGCCCATTTTCTGACCCATATGTTGAATCAACGCTTTGTATATTATAGCCTGCTGCAGCGTCTTCGTCAGCAGCGGTAGCAGCAGCAGCAGCGTGAATTTAAGTTACAGCGGTCACCGTGGTTGCGTCCGACTGTTGCTTGTCTGTAGGAGCCAATGCACTAGAGCTGGCAGCAACACTTGTGCGGTTGCCGGCAGTTGTGCGCTGAGTGATGATCTCTTATGATTTGCTGTTTTACTGCAGGCGTATCCTGACGATGGAGTGGGTGACGGGTGTGAAGTTGACGACGCTGCCTGCTGAGGAGGTGCGCGAGCTGGTGGGTGTGGGGCAGGAGGCCTTCCTGGTGCAGCTGCTGGAGGTGGGCTTCTTCCATGGCGACCCACACCCGGGGAACCTGCTCAAGGTGAGGCATGTTATGTTACTTTGTGTTATGTCATTTTGTTATGTCAGTCGTGGGATGTTTTCAATAAAAGCAGCGTGCAGCTGCTGGAGGTGGGCTTCTTCCACGGCGATCCACACCCCGGAAACCTGCTCAAGGTGAGGCGGTGGGATGTTCTTGTGTTACACGTATCCATGTAGGCAGCTGTATGTGTCAACGCTGCTGTCATTTGTTGCAGCTGTGATGCTTGGATTGCCCGGTTTTGCTGTGTGCATCTTCATCACGAACTCATTTGTTAACCGTCTGAAATAATTTCAACATCGCATCATTGTATTTACATCACGCAGGTGACGGAGGGCCCCGATACGGGCAAGCTTGCGCTGCTGGACTTTGGGCTGGTGGCAGAGATCCCCGCACAGGACAGGGCCGCAATGGTGCGCTGCCCTGCTACGCACGCAGCAGCAGCAGTGATTTTGCATTGCTGGCTAACTGTGCAGCAACAGCATAAGCAACAACAGCTGTTGTGTAGTAAATGGTGCATGGTGGTTAGCAGCATGTAATTTGTTTTGCTGGTGCAGCTGCAATCTACTGCAGTCGCTCTGGTAGCATGTCCTGTGGAAGCAGTTGTTTGGGAGTGTAGCGACTGCACATAACCGAATATCCTGGCTTTCCGCTTGTTGCCTTGGCATGGCCTTTCTTCAGGTGTCTGCCACCATCCACTTGGCCAACCGCAACTGGGCAGCGCTGGTGGATGACTTCATTGACCTGGAGTTCCTGCCAACTGACGCAAACAGGTGCGCAGCAGGCATGGCTGCAACAACTGCCGACAGCAATTGTGGTTCACCGCCCTGCCTAGCACATGTGTGCAGGCAGCATCGGTCATGTGACAGGTCCTGTGCATCCTCGTATGTCTTTCATGCTGTCATGTTCAGTCATGTGTCATGCAATGTTGGGGCTAATCTGCAGCTTGAAGTTCAATGCACTGTGCCTGCTGCTGCTGCTGCTGCTTGTAACTAATCAGGGCTGTGGTCATCCCTGTCATGGAGCGCGTGTGCTGCTGCATGTCGGTGGGGACAATCTGCAACAGGATACAAGCTTGCTTGATGTTCAACAAACCAGCTGCTGCTGCTGTTTGTGCTGTTGTCATGGGTATTGGACCAGGGCTGTGATCATTCCTGTCATGGAGCGTGTGCTGGGCCCATACCTGAGGGGAGGAGGCGCCAAGGCCTTCAACTTCCAGGTGTGACATCATAGCACTGTGCAGAATCCAGCATGTAATATTATATACACCATGAACGACTGTATGCAGTGCAGGCATGTGCCTACGTATCTGCCTGCATGCCTGTGGTTTGATTCCTGCCTACTGCTGTTTAGTCAGCTTCGTTGCATTTCAGTGCATGTCTGCCAGATCAGCACCTCCTCATGCCATGCTGACTGTGCTGATCCTTGGTGTCATGTATCATGTTATAACATGTCATAACATGTTATAATGCACGCAGGCGCTGAGTCAGGACCTGCTGACGACCACGCTTGAGATCCCCTTCAGCGTGCCGCCCTACATGAGCCTGCTGGCACGCAGCGTGGCAACACTGGAGGGCATCGCGCTCACTGCAGACCCAAACTACCAGATGGTGGCACAGGTGAGGCGATTATTGCAGGGTTGTTCTTGTTCGTGTTGTTGTCATTGGCGACTTGAGTGCAGTGCATGCTAGTGCAGTGCATGCTAGAGATGCCACATTGGAGAGCATCCCGCTCACTGCAGATCCCATACCAGATCTCTGTGGTGATAGGGGCGTTTTTTGTATGCACATTGTACATTTCATGCTTCGTCTGCATGCTTGTGTGGCCACACTGGAGGGCATCGCGCTCACAGCAGACCCAAACTACCAGTTGGTGGCACAGGTAGGTGGCACATCAAAGTTCTCAGCAGTTGTCTGTATTGCAGCTGCACCTGCATCAGCAGCATGCTTGTGTGGCAACACTGGAGGGCATCGCACTCACTGCAGACCCCAATCACTAGATGTTGGAACAGGTGGGCAGCAGCTGCCTTTGTTCAGTTGCGGTCGAAGTTGGTTTGCCCAATTTATCCTTGCAATGCATGGCCATCAACCAAACCCTCCGCTGCATCCGTAATTGCTGTGCAGGCGTACCCCTTTGTGGCGCGCAAGGTGCTGCGTGACGACGGCAGCGGCACTGCTGCGCTGCTGCGGGACCTGGTCTACGATGAGCAGGGCAAGCTGCGCCCAGGGCGGCTTTCAGCACTGCTGCAGGTGGGCGCATGTTGCGTGTCGTCTACTGCTGTACAGTGCTTTATCTGCAAGCTGTGGCCAGGCACATATGAGAGCAGATCAAAGCAAGGCTTGCGTATCGGCGTGCAGCACCAACTGCATCCTGACGCAGGCATTCCCTCTTTGTGTTCCGCTCTGTCACATGTGCACATGCAGGCAGCGCTGGGCTACGTGTCGAAGCAGAGCGAGGGCTGTCGCAGACCGGTGTCCCTCAAAACTTTAGAAATGGTGTCTACGTTTTTTTCCGCCGCCTCGTTCTGCTGTTGTTTCGCGTGTTTTCAGGCTGCGCTGGGCTACGTGTCGGAGCAGAGCGAGGGCTTTGTGGACTTTGACGCGGTGCTGCATCTGCGGCCTGGTGCAGGCCTTCTCACTTTGCGCTCCGCTCTGTCACATGTGCACATGCAGGCAGCGCTGGGCTACGTGTCGGAGCAGAGCGGCTGCAATGTGCTTGGTATCAGTGGGCTGTGTTTGTTACCGGCTCAAATGAAGCAAATCGGTGTCTGACAACACTGGGAGTGGCGTTAACGCGACGTGTATTCTGCCGTTGCGCGTTTCTTCAGGCAGCGCTGGGCTACGTGTCGGAGCAGAGCGAGGGCTTTGTCGACTTTGACGCTGTGCCTGCTGAGGGCGCCAGTGCTGGCGAGGTGCTGGGCTTTGTGCTGAGCCCCGAGGCGCGTGAGCTGCGGCCGCTGCTGGTGGGCTGGCTGGCTGGCGCTGCGGACCTGGTCATACGCGACAGGTGAGTCCTGTCCGAGGTTTGGGGTGACAAGCTGCAAACGTGTGGGAAGTTGGACAGGTGTGGGAGGCCCGAAATTCCGGCATGTGCGCTGTCCAAGGGTGTGCGGCAGCAGTTTGCAGGTTGCAATGTTGTGGAAGATCTTCTCTTGATAAAGCCTGAAGCTTGTGGGCTTTGCGCTGAGCCCCCAGGCGCGCGAGCTGCAGCCGCTGCTGGTGGGCTGGCTGGCTGGCGCTGCTGACCTGGTGATACGCGACAGGTGCGCGCTCAGGGAGTGAAGCAGCAAGGTGCAAACGTGTTGGGAGTCGGACATGCATACGCCAGTTCCTGCACGTGCGCTGTCAGAGTTTTGCAGCAGGTTGCGGATGTTGTGGAGGATTTTGAGGGAGGTCCTTGAAGCTTGCCTTCCAAGCCTTCTTACAACACGCCCATTTACCTGACTGCTGCGCGCTGCCTGCCTTGCTTTGTACCGCAGGGTGCGCAACGCTGCCGCTGCGCTGCCAGGCATGTTCACATTACGCATGTCCATCTTTCTGCTCGCTGCCTGTCTCATCCTGTACCGCAGGGCGCGCAAGGCTGCCGCTGCGCTGCCATGCATGTTCACAACACGCTTGTTTGTCTTCCTGCTCACTGCCTGCCTCGCTCTTCAAACGCAGGGCGCGCAAGGCTGCCGCTGCCCTGCCAGGCATGTTTACGCCGCGGCTGTTCACCTGACTGCTGCCTGCCTGCCTTGTATTGTACTGCAGGGCCCGCAAGGCTGCCGCTGCGCTGCCCGGCATATTCATGCCGCGGCTGCTGTTTGCAGCGCTGCTGGGCCTCCCCTTGCTACCCAGCCCCCCTCCTCCCCCCGTGTTCCTGCCAGGCCTGGAGGTTCCTGAAGCTTGCCGTTCGAGTCTTTTCACAACACGCCTGTTGAACCGCTGCATGCTGCCTGCCTCGCTTTGCAGGGCCCGCAAGGCTGCTGCTGCGCTTCCAGGCATGTTCACGCCGCGGCTGCCGTTTGCCGCGCTGCTGGGCCTCCCCTCGCTGCCCAGCCCTCCCCCTCCCCCCGTGTTCCTGCCAGGCCTGGGACTGATGGCGCTGCCTGAGGCAGTGGAGCTGCTGGCTCCCCCGCTGAGTGATCAGGAGGTCATCTACTACCAGAGCCTGCTGGAGCTTGTAGCAGGTGGGTTGGTCGGTTACAGAGGTTGCTGATTTTTGTGATGGTACAGTTCTGGCCATATCCCGCAGTGTTGGGTTGGCCGGTCAGACATGCTGTGGTTTGCAAAGCACACCAGAGTGGTCAGCCTGCTGCCAGCAAATTGACATTTCTGGTTTGCTGATTGTCTTTGCTTGTCTGCTCCGTGTTCTTCGCAGGCCTCCTATATGTTCCGCCTGCTGCCAGCAAAGTTTCATAACAATTGTCATAACATTTCTCATCTGCTGACTGTCTTTGCTTATCTGCAGGCATCCTAGATGTGCCCCCTGCACAGCTCCCTGTGCTTCGCAGGCATCCTAGATGTGCTGCCTGTTGAGCGAATTTTTATGACAAGTGTCATAACATTTGTGATCTGCTGACTGTCTTTGCGTGTCTGCAGGCATCCTAGATGTGCCCCCAGCCCAGCTGGAGTCCCCCGGCTTTGACACGCTGCTGCGGCTCATCACGCAGCCCGGTGAGCAGGCCAAGGAGCTGCAGCAGGCCCTCGTGAGCGTTACTAACGCTGACGGCAGCACTGCTGCTGCTGCTGATGTGGCAGTTGCGGTTGTTGATGAAGTGGCGAGAGGGTTAGCTAGCAGGGCTGGTGTTGACGTAGATGTGCTCTTCCCAATGCACCGGGTGATGCTGCAGCAGATGGGACGGTCTAGTAACAGCAGTGGGATTGGCAGCAGCAATAGCAGCAGCAGCAGCAGCTTTGCTGAGTTGGCAGGTGTGGTGAGCAGCAGCAGCAGTCATGGCGTAGTTAGTAGCAGCAGCAGGGTGATGAGCAGCAGTGAAGAGGAGGGCGTTAGGACCGTTGGCAGCAGCAGCAGTGGTGCTATGGTGGGCGTGCTGGCTGCGCAGGGCAGCAGCAGCACAACAAGCAACGGCAGGAAGCTGGCAATGCGGCAGCTGTGAGCAGATGGCGAACAGCGCTGGCTAGCGTGCCAGAAGTAGTGAGGAGGTTGAAAGTCGCATTTGTTATACTGCAGGGTCACAGGGTGCGAGTGTGTGGTGAGATTGGCAGGGTTAGGTTGATGTAATAAGTGTTTATATGTGCATGGCAATTGGCGTCTTCTGCGTCCAACATCCATCTGTTGTGTATCTCTTCGTTTCAGGCTGTGTGTCTGACGGTTTTGGGCAGTGTAGGGTCGTGGAGAGTGGTCTTGGTTTGGATCAGGCCTCACATGGCAGCGTGCTTATGTGGAGTCTGCAGCATGGGCGGCAAGATTCGTGCCTGCTTGTTATGCTCCGGCTATGTTCAGCCTTAGGGTCAGGACCTGAGGGTTTTGCAGGTATATCCGCCTAACACGTTCACTTCACATATCATTTGCAAAATAAGAACTGGTGGCTAGCATCTGCCGGGTGCAGCGGTGATGTCGATGTCACTGCATGAGTCTCACAACGACAGGGTCCAGCTCTGCAGCTTGGTCATTGTTTGTGATACAGCCAAGTGATCGATGTTTGCAAGCCAGCGGGTGCTTGTTGCAGCATGCAGTGCTTGCAGTTGTTTCCCGCCTGCCGGCAGGCTACTGGTGGGAGCCTGCAGCTGCACCAGCAGCGCATATTGCCTTGCTGTGGGCATGACCGGCCGCAATCCTGATGCATACTTTTGGAGTGTCACGGATTTGGACACCCACCGAAGTTATCTTTGTGCAGTGCCCTGCATCTGGGGTTGTGGCTGTGAGCTAGGACCTGCCAGGGTCCAGTCAGATGGTATCGTCTGGGTGATTCCGGTTATACACCGCGCATCTGTGTGGGATTACGCCGTATTGCTTCGTGAGCCTCCGCAGAGCTAGTTCGACTGTGTCACCGGGTCACCAAGGCGCCGTGGCTCGCTGTTTGAACGTCCTCTTATCAAACCTGGTTCCTGATCGTAGTCAAGTCTCGGTTGCTATGATCATCAGTACGAATGTTGTTGGGTAATCCATTGTTCACATACTTCATACCCATCGCCAAGCAAACCAAGCAGCAGTAGCAGCAGCAGTACAAGGGTTGTGTTGGAGCGAAGGAACTCACGTTCCTAGTACAGCAGACTCTCGACAACTGAAGCAAACATGCAGGCAATCCTGTTGTTGCCACTTCTCCTAGCAGCAGCAGCTCAACCCCCAGCAACAGCAGCGGCATCATCTGACGCTACTGCGCGACTGGAAGCAGCAGCACGCAGCAATGATGTAGCAGCAGCAAAGCAAGCAATAAAGGAGGGAGCTGATCTGAATGCTCAAGGGGGAGGAGGCCAGACACCAATCATGGCAGCAACTCTAGCTGGCAGCACAGACGTAGTGAGGTGGGTAACTGCAGCGCGCCAGGTCAGCAGTAGTGTGGTGGCAACCTGGTGCCACCTGATTAAGGTTGTTAACGGCATCTGGCAGGTTATGCACATGTGGTGCTCTGACAGGGCACCATGCAAGCAGGATGTCTGCAAAACTCATCAAAAATGTACAGCAGCTGACACTGATGACACCGCTGCTGCTGCTGCTGCTGCAGGTTCTTGCTGGATGAGCACAGCGCACGCATCGACTTCAGCATTGGCGAGAAGGATGGATACACGCCCATGCATGGCGCAGGCTTCCAGGGCCGTGCTGACATTGCACGGCTGCTGATCGCTGCAGGACTGGACCCCAGTGATAGGCACAAGGTGAGCATGCACCCATTGCAGAAGTGACATAGCTGTTACAGAGTATCCGGCATATGTTCGGGCTGTGTATGTGTACTAGGAGGAATAGGGAGCTATGCCCTGTTTGCAGCCGCAGCCGTAGTCAGAGTGCAGAAGCTGTATAATAGCACAAGATGCTTCTGGTTGGCGCGTTTGAGCTCGACAAGCAGTTGGCACAGTCATTTGCATGCAGGAGTAGTGCAAGATGCGTGTGCTTGGTATTTTCTGACCAAAGTCAGTTGCGTGCAAGCATGCCGGTCTTACTGCTTACAACAATAGTGCTGGGCTATGTCCGTGAGTTAAGTAGCCGCACTGCGTAGGATGAGACGTGGTCACCACGGTCAGCAGCAGCAGCAGCAATGTTCCGAGGCCGCAGCACACTTGCTTGCATGGTTGTTGCCAGCTACCTTCATTATCCCAAACAACTATTGATGTGGCTCTGGTGTGAATATCCCTGCCTTATCAACGACGCTGCACCACACCACCGCATCCCACTCTCTCTTATGTCCTTCACGTGCTGCCAAGGATGGCTACACGCCCATCCACCGCGCGTGTTGGGGCAGGCAGCAGCGCCACACCGACACCGTACAGGCTCTGCTGGAGGATGGGAAGGTGCGCTGCTGCTGCTATTGCTGCTGTTGCTGCCGCTGATTGTATTCCCAACAGCATGTTTACGCTTGCCCGAGTGACAGCGGACAGGTTACCACGCGAATTGCAATATATGTCGGGCGGGATGCCCCACGGGCAGTGCGGTGATAGCACGACAGGCATGTGCATCATGGTCAAACCTGCTATGCTGCTGCTGGCATTGCTGGAGGCCAGCTTGCATATCTCATGCACGGGGGTGAGCAGTGGTACACTTAGCAGTTGAAGAGTCAGGGTGGTAACCCAAAGCTGCACCGCCTCTCACCCGGCCTTTTGGTATGACATCACGGCTTTCATCTGTTACGTGTACACACTTGTGCAACTGCCTGTGTACACACTTGTGCAACTGCCTGTGTACACACTTGTGCAACTGCCTGTGTACACACTTGTGCAACTGCAGGTGGATGTGAATGAGATGGGCAATGGGGGCACGCCGCTGGATGCTGCGCTTGCATCCGGCAATGAGGCCACCATGGCACTGCTGCAGCGCAAAGGGGGCCGCACAGCCGGGGACGTAGCAGCAGAACGAGAGCTGTGACGACTGAAGGTACCGTGATCCTGCACGCCAGCTAGCCTGGAAATGACGCGTCAAGGGTTGATGGTGTTGCATGCTACATTGTAGTAGGGTGCCTTGTTACACATCACCAGGCTTTGGCGCGCAATGCGCAGTTGGTGTGTTTGTGTTGTTCTGGTGGCGCTGAAAAACTGAGTGATGTGTTGCCATAGCCATCGACTGATGCATCGGCTACGGCGTTGCGCATTCGTTCTGTTATTGATGGTTGATGATATCTGGGGTACTAAGGGGGTATGCCAGAAGATGTCTATGAGATTCGTTGAGTAACACAGCTCAGTTTTACACAGTTCAGAATGCATGCTTGGTCGCACGCAAGCGCGCATGCTCACATAGCTATGTGCCTATAGGCTATGTCAAAGCACACACTCTGGCTAGCCTGGCTCAGCTCTCACGCAGCAATGCTCTTGCAACCCAAATTTTACCCGGCCAGCCAGTAGATTTCGCCCCCCGTGGTTGTAACCAACCACAAAAACGGTAAGTCACCTGATCCCTACATGCCCATCGTTACCACTCCCGGCTACGGCGGTGAACTCATCACCAACATCACAAAATCAGATTCTTGGACTACACTTCCTTGGACTACCACAGACCACATGCTGCTGAGTGTTCAGAGACCCACCCCCCACACGTGCCGGGCACGTCTGAGAGCCCACAGACACTCATCCTTGCCCGTTTCTGCGGCCAATTCCTCAAGCTTAGCCATATCACTGCTGCACAGCTGCTTGGCTGCTGGCAGCCCACGAATGAACCTCACAACACAAGCACTACCAACCTCCACAGCAGCCTGTAACAGCTGCAGCACCTGAAGGCTGCTGAGCTGCTGGGCTGCCTGAAGCATGCTGAGCTTCGCTATGCACCTATCTGGGTGTGGGGTTGTTGACTTCACCATTGCATGTAGCGACTGCACCACCATGTCAGCGCTGAACTTCTGCATCACGGGGAACGCCAGCAGGCGCTCAACGAAGACTTGTCGGCCCTGCTGCCGCAGCACTGAGTGCTTCTTGCAACAGACGCGCAACTGCAGCGCTGTCAAGCTGTAGAGCTGCAGGCAGCTTGCGGACCAACTTGAAGCCATCAAAGTGGGTAGATTGGATGAGCTGCACGATCAAGTTCTCCACTGTGGCTGCATCTAGGTGCTGCTGCACAGGTTTGCAGCTATATAGTAGCCATATAGTAGTGGTATGGCCCCTGGTTGCTGCTGTCAGCAGCAACTTGCGCGCTACATTGCGCGCATGAGCTGCAGGGAGCTTTCCTGCTACTACCGCTGCGTAGCCTGCCATGTCAAATCTGCTGCTGTTGATGGCTAGCTGTATGAGTCCGACACCTGTGCTTGGTGGTGGCCCCTGTCGACCCTACGTTGCAGTAGCACAAGCAGGGAGAGCAAGACACAGCAATTCACATGTAAACAGCTACAGCAGCAGTGCTATTAGGGGTCAGGCTGGATGCATGCTGGTGTGATCAACGAGAGATGGTATCCGAGCTTTCAATCACATGCCAGGTGGCCGGCAACTATTATGAAAAACACGTCAAACATGAGCCCTGCCGTCAAACTGACAAGAGATCATCTATGCGGTGTAGCATTATCTTTGGGCGCTAGCTGTGCATGACAGCCAGCCAAGCGCTTAGAGGCACGGCCGCAGAGCTTGAAGCATCTCACCCAGCGTGTGAACACTGACAAGTTGCCCCTGCAGATGTCAACAGCGTCCTCAAGGATGTCTGTCTGCACGCCCAGCTGCTGCTGTGCCAGCACCCACACCTCCACTCCTTTCACCATGCGGTCAGCAGCGCTGAGCAGCTGAGCATACGACACCCGCAGGCCAGCTGTGACTAGCTGCACTGCTGCCTGCTCTGGAACTGCAGGCATGCTGAGCACACACGATACTGCTGCATCTGATGCTGCTTCTACAGGAGCTGCACGCAGCAGCCAGGAGACTGCATGCACCTGCAGCTGATACATGTCGTCATACACAGCCTGTGCAGCCCCTTTAAGATCTTTATATTTGTTAATGACGCTATCATCCGGATACCATTCACCGTCACTGTCATAGCCACCACTGTCATAGCCATCGCTGTCAAAAGCAACACATGCTGCCTGTGCTGCTGATGCTGCAGCTGCACTGCATTTTGCTTCTGCCTCTGCCGCCTGCGCTACAGCGCTTTCCAGCAGCTGGAGCAGATCGCGTCTAGCAATAGCGACACACGCCTCTTTGAGGCTCTTGCTGCTGGCAGCGATGCGAGCCAGATCTTGCACGCCCAGCTCCTTGCTGCAGCATGACAGTAGGCTGAAGAAGCACGCAGCGTCTTCGTTCGTGTCAATGCGTAAGGCGTGTAAGTTGAGGGAATTCATATCAAGCTGCTTGCTGTCGTTTGGCTTGCAGCAAGTGCTACACGGAGCTTTAAGCGGCTTGCTGCGGAGCTGTCTGTGTGCCTGCGGAAACGCACACAGATGTCAACGGTTGAGAACGACTCGCCTATTTGCATATAGCTGAGAGGCTGCCGCGACCTCCTGGTGTAGAAGCATGCGGCACGGATAGGGAAGCGGGCCCCTCCAAGGTTCAGGTGCAGCGGTTCAGTGGAGATCTCGCACTGCGTGCAGGTGGCACCTGCCAGGTGCACCAACGGCCCTAGTGCCAAGTTGAAGCTACGTCTCACCCAACCGGGCTGCTGCAATCACCACTGATATGGCTGCAGCAGTTGAAGTGCTCGTGGCACTGCAGGCAGGCACTGCACGTCTTGAATTGGTCAAGGTGTAATTGTTACTCCTCTTGGTCAAAGGACCAACTGTCAAGTGGCACTGCAGGCAGGCATTGCACGTCTTGAATCGGTTCTACAGGTTTATTCGGTTACTCCTCTTGGTCAAAGGACCAGCTGTCAACCTTTCACAGCCTGTACAGAAGATAATCGACAAACCCCAACCCCCAACCCATGCATCAAGGACACGTGTTACCATCGACAAATTATGTGACCGCATCATCTTTTCAAGTAATGTCATCAACGCTATCGCCTCGGAGGAACTCGGCATCAATGGAAAGTCCAAGTCCTTGCGGGGCATACTACTAGTAGTGCAGTGGTGGCAGTTATGGCCCCTCAAAAAGAAGGCCTGACAAAATCCCGTGTACAGCATGCAATCAGTGATCATTGTAACAGCTTTGAAACAACCATTACACACCATGCAAACCGCGGTCCTTCAGTGAATTGTCGACCGCACGGTGCACCATCGACCTCATTACCACTGCTGCCTGAGCTGCTTGAGGTTGCTCAGCGCTTTCCGCTTCACATCCTATGCAATTGCGGTCACCTGCAGCATCACAACAGCAGCAACTTGCCAACTTGACAAACATGCGGCAAATTATAAAATATTTCCAAAGATGCAGGCACAGCACATCTGCACAAAATCACCCTTGGCCCAGCACCAGTCACTGCTGGGGAACAAGCCATCACCCGGGTCCCACCAGGTGCGTCAATGCCTGTCCAGGGCATACCAGTGACAGCTTGCCTGCATTTCTGTCAGCAACAGCTTGTCACAAGCAATCAAGGGCCGATTACTAGGTAGAATGTAGAACGACAGTCAAAATTTGGGGAGCTAGGGGTTCTTTGAGACTGCTGTTGCTCCTGCTGCTGTGCATTCAATATCGTACCTGCACCGTAGAGCCAGGCCTTGATGTCGCTGCTGCTCCTGCTGCTGCTGCTGCTGCTGTTTTCCATCTCCTCAAGGCACCCGCTTCGCCTGCATGCTGTAGTCGTAGATGGCCACAGCTGCACTGCCAGCATCAAAGTAGCGAGGGTCCTGCGGCTGCAGAAATGCTGCTGACCGGTGCCTGCAGCAGCAGCAGCAGCCGGCAGCATACTACTTGAAGACGGGCAACACGGGTGTTGCGCATATCCTTTGTCACACAGAATGCGGTGGTTTTAACGCAGCTGGCATGCAGGTCACTTTGCAGCGAGCTGCACATCTGTTAACGCTGCACACACACCGTTAGTGCAGTCACAAACCCTTGCTACAGCCGGACCAAGGGCGCAGTTGTCGACGTCATTGTCTGCTGCTGCTGCTGCTTCGCCAAAAGCTTCATAAGCCAGACATAATCATGTGCACACTCCGCGAGTGTCAAGGAACCCTTGCTCAACAGTACAATGGGGTTGTTGGCTCTGCCCATACCCCAACCTGCAAGCATTGTGCTGGTTGCCAATAACAACTCACTTGATAACCAGTTCATCGGGATCTTCAGTTCTGCTGACGCTCCAAGCAGCCACATAGTCCCCCACGCTGCCCTGCTGCCGCGCCTGGTTGACTTGCCTGAACCCAACACGCCGCAGAGGCACAATGCAACCTAGTCAAAGGATGTGTGAGCTGAAATTGGAAGTGGGCGCACGCACATGCACACATGCATGCACGCACGCACACTGACACTGACTGCGAGGACTTATATGCCAGCCCTGCCCAGCCATCCCAGATGCCTGTAGTTCTCCCACCCCACCCCAATGAACGAATGATATATGAACAAGTTACGCGTGGTGTGTTCACAATGAACACCCGCGTAAGCCAAGAGAGCCTGTGCTTGCCTAAATATCCACCCCACATGGCTCACCTATAGTTCTCCCAGCCCACCCAGGCACCATTTCCCAGGTAGCCACTGGCTCTATTGTTGATGAATATCTCAGCCTTGCGCAGATCTGCACTGATCTCTGATGTATCCTGCAAAAAACAACCCAAAAAATCGGCGGCATCATGTTGTCAGCACTACTGTTTGTGGAGCCTTGTTTCGTGGTTTCGTGCCACATGCACCGCTCACCGCACCGCTAGGGCTAAGCAGTGTGTTGAAAAAGCGCTACGAGGCGTGCGTTTCGTTTTGTGCCTTTGACCAAGCTGTGTCATCAAGCATGGTGCAAAATCAGCACAGGTCATGTCGCCATCACCACCATGCAAATCTAAGGCGTATCCCTCACCCCTGTCCAACCTCTGTGCGCCATTTGTTGCTCACCCTGCGTGGCGTCTTGTATGTGACAGCAAGCCGTGTCGGGCTCTGCTGCGGGTTGTAGTCCACCTGCTGCACAGCAGGGTAGCGTAGGAAGGCATCCACCTGCTGCTGGATGTTGAAGGGCCTGCAACAGCAGCGGCAGCAGCATGAAGAGTTTTTAGCGCGAAGTTGTGGCGAGTTGTTGGTTTGGTCTGTGTTCACAGGAATGAAGGCTTTATGATCATGAGGGGTGAAAAGCAAAACGCGTCGCTTTCTGATGTAAATCGCGGACACAAACCAACAAAGTCTGGACTTTATGCCGTCAGCAGCTGTATCAGCCACATGACTGCGTATTGTCAAAAAGCATCCACCTGCTGCTGGATGTTGAAGGGCCTGCGGGGGCAGCAGCAGCAGCATGAAGAGTTTTGTTGGTTCACTCTATCCTCACAGGATTGAAGCTTGGTGAAAGGTGAAGAGCGCAATGCGTTGGTCCTGGAGCAAATACGGACACAATCCAAGACTAGTCTAAACTTTATGCCACAATCAGCTGTAGTCAGTCACACGACGGTGTTGTTTGTCAAGTTGCGTCAACGTGCTGGATGTTGAAGGGCCTGAGGGGGCAGCAGCAGGGGTCGCGGCACTGATGGATGCACACCTCATGTTGAGTCTGCGGAGCCTGCTCTTGCATGCACGCTACTGCTGGAAGCTCATAGGTGACTGCCATCTGCATAACAGTTTGAAGATCAGGCAATCCCCCTGTCTGGGCAAGACACCTCAACCACCACCACCGTGCAACAAGGCATTGCTTGCTTACCTGTCAGCAACGCCTCCCTCTTCTTTGCTGTTCACGTAGCGCAACTGGTAGCTGACAGGCGCATCCATGCCAGTCCCGACATCTGACAATATAGAGACTGCCTGCCAACCTTGCCGGCTACAATCTGCCCCCCCCTTCATGCGCGACAGGGTGTGCCTCTTGCTTACCTGTCAGCAACAACGCCTCCCTCTTCTTTGCTGCTCACATAACGCAGCTGGTAGCTGACAGGCGCATCCATGCCAGCTCCGACATCTGAAAGCGTCATGATCATGGAGGCTTTCGTGACGCCTGGCACATCTCTGCTGATCAGTTTTTGGCTCTTGGGGAAGGACACACCGGCAAAGGACGCTGTGACCTGCATGTACACAGTGAGGGGGTGGGGTGGCGCAGCTCAGTGTCATCATCAATGGATCTGCAGTCGCACCAAGACACATCTATTGGAACCTGAATGGACACAGGAGTAAGGGGGTGGGGTGGCACCACTCAGTGTCTTGATTCCTAGTGAGTTTGGTGCTGCCAATCCAGCTGCAAGTTCCAATGCCAAACTTGCGCCCGCTTCTGCTTCTTCCGCTGGTGATTCCAAGTCCCAAGCAAATGCTGCCTGCAGGGCTTCGTTGCACACCTGCTAGGTTGCTTTACCTAGTCTGGCTACATCAGCTGCTTGCCTCTGTCCTCAACTACCCCAGGACACCACTGCTGATGATGATTTAGGCAGCCCATGCTGCCAAGATGCCATTGTACAGCAGCATGACTCCCCAAGCACCACACACACTCAGCACACAAACATAGCTTGGCATGGCATGCTGCTGCTGCTACTGCTCACCTGCCAAGTACCCCCCCCCCAATACCCTGCATAGAGCAGCTGCTTGCCTCTGTTCCCAGGCACCCCAGTACACCACTGCTGCTGCTGATTCAGGCAGCCACAACAAACACAGGCAAGCTGCTGGTGCTGCTGCTCACCTGCCAAGTGCCCTCCATAAAGTCTGGATAGAACAGCTGCTTGCCTCTGTCACCGACTGCACCAGGATGCTCCTGCTGCTGCCGCTGCTTACAGACAGCCCAACGTATTAACGTACAGCAGCAGGACTAAGCACCACAAACACCGAAACACACACATAACATGGCATGGCTGCTGCTGCTGCTCACCTGCCAAGTGCCTGCCATCCAGTCCGGGTATAACAGCTGCTTGCCTCTGTCACCAACTGCCCATGACACGCCTGGGTTGCTGATGGCTTGGAAGCCGGGCTGTAGCAACTGATCCAACGGCGCAGGGCCAGCGCCCGGCAGCAGCTGCTGAAGCTCCATTGCTTGTGCTGCAACCGAAAACAAGGACAAAACAGGGAGGAGGAGTGGTGGTGTTTCGGTAACTGATGCAATGTTGGTTGCTGTCACCAACAGCTCGTGACGCCACTGCAGTCCAGCTGGGTTGTTGGGAGCTCGGTATTCAGGCTGCAGCAGTTGATCCCAAGACGCTAAGGCAGCATCAGGTAGGCAAGAGATGCAGTTGACTGTTGCACTTTAAGTGCTTGCGCTGTGTTCAGTGATGTGGTGGGGCTTGGCAGCGTACAGAAGTGTCAGTAGCCTACCCAGCAGGGCAGGGCCAGAGCCCGGCATCTGCTGGAGCTCAACTGTGTGCAATGTCAGCAACACGTCCATGGATAGGGAGGGTATTATGTGGTGTTGACATATGATCCAGCAGCGTAGGTATCCAGCACAAAAAAGCGACTGCTGCTAGTGGAGGGCCTGTGCAGGGACATGCACAGGATGGCACCGCCGCAAGCAGCAGGGCGTTGCCTGAACTTGCTACAGCTCTTGTCTTGTAACGTTTGGGATCCGCTGGAAACAAGTAAAGTGCTATACTGCCGCACCTGCTGCAGGTTTCGCTGCCTGTCCAGCCGATTGCAGGCCAGCAACAGCAGCAGCAGTCAGAGCCAGGTACTGTCTTCTGCTGCAGAACGTCCTCTGCTCCGCTTCCGTGGCTGCATGCTGCCGATGCGTGCATTGAAGCGGTCGCACGCTTCTGCTGCGATTAAACGCTGCGTTGCTTGAGCACTGTCTGCGATGGGGAAGCATCTGATCTGTTGGTGGTATGATCGACTGCAGGACTGAGTAGCCTTAGGCGACGCTGATTGACAAAAAGCAATCAATATACTTTAGTTTAACGCCAATGTTCGTCTGATCGGCCGCAGCCGCATTTGTGCGCGAAGAAAACGAGCTGGATGACCAACAGCAGCAGCTGGATGCAAATTTATGACAAAGCCCTAGCCCGATCATGTTCATGTGATGTAACGCCAATGTAATTTGAAATCTCAAGTTCAACTGCCTCTGATTCCATGCTGAATATTGCACGGCAAGCCTGTGCAGCCGGTTCTCAGACGACTCTGAGCGTCTGCCATTTGTATGACCAGAGTTGGGTCTAGCTGGTCACTCAGTGACTGATAGGCCTTCCACTGGGTGTCTCCAGCAACATAGCAACACCTGAACACTCAGTGTGAGTTGCATAGCCCTGGCACTACCTGCCAATTGATTTCAGTAGAGGGCGTGCTGTAGACGGCATCAGCCTCTCACAGCAGGAGGTGTGCAAGAATCACATCAACCGTCAGGTCAGGAAGCTGCATGCAGACACAATTGTTTGTGAATCACTGCAGCACTCTACTTTGAGCCGTTACATCACGTATGTGCACCCTACACATGCTGATGCCATGCGTTTTCAAAGGGCTAGGCCCCTTTTGTGTTCTGGTGCGCCAACGCGTGGTATTGAGTTGCTGATGCGTGTTCATATGGGCTGTCTTTGCGTGCATGAGCGTACCAGTCGTTATGGCGGCAGCAGAGCTGATTTTAACACAGCATGTCCTGCTTGTGGTCAGGGTGTTGAGTCTTTGTCACATCTGATGTTTGATTGTCCCGCTACTTCTGCTCAGAGGGATACTATGCTTGATGAAATTCGGTCTGTTTTGTGTGATGTTGCTGGCGGCGCTGAAAAATTGCGCAATGTGTTGTCGTTGACCGATGCATCCACTAAGTTGTTGCGTTTTGTTTCTGATGATATTTGGGGTAGTAGGGGGGGTGCCGAGTGATATCTAGGAGCATTGCTGAGTATCTTGTCCAAGCTTGGGATGTGCGTAATAATTGCAAACACAATGGAGCAGTGCTCCCTCTTTCTTCCGCTCCTGAGGGGCGCGGGGCCGATGGCGTTGATGCTATGGCTTAATGGGTAACATGATGATGATGATGACAGCAGGAGGTGTGGAGGCGCATGAGGCTTGCTCATTGTCACACACGCACCCCCTCCCTTTGAATTACGCACTGTTGACATGACACAACATATATCACTACCAACACAAGGTTATATTTATCTGACATTTGCTGAGATAAGCTGTTTTTTTTCTGGGTTTACCCGCACATACGGTGCATAATCTCTGCACTTTGTTCATCTCGCGGTATCTCAAAGTACTGTACAGGTACGTACTGTAACAGTACAGTTATCTCGAGATGACTCACTGAGGCCTGAATGCTGCCAGCACTGACAGTGTGGAAAGCAGCACTGTGTTGTGATACATGATATTCTCGGCTGTGTACATGTAGCACTGGATTTGTTACCTTGTGGTGTCAGACGACCACACCGTCTGCAAACGCTTGATTGCAGCGCCGCAACACATATTACTATTTGTCTCCGATCTTTATTCATCGCCATCAACATGACATCCTGCCACAAGAGGCTATAACTGTTACGATGATGTGTCATAACAGACTGCCACAACAGCTGTAATCCAGCACCACTATCTACACCTCTCAACCCATGCAAGGGCCAGGGCTATGCACTAGGCAGAAACCTTCACCGTGAAGGTGCACCTAGTAGGTGCACAGCGCCTCATACGGATAGAACTTCAGGCCCGTTGCTGCCACAGTAGCCTTGGTGTTCTTTGCGTTCAGGTGGTAGCCGTAGCTGTGCCAGGCCAGGCAGTTGTCATCCAGGTTGCAGATCTTCTCTGCATTCTCTGCACTGGTCTGCGATCCACAGGTCCTGCCAGTGCTGGCCTCAATCCAGTTGGTGTCAGCCTTGGTCACATAGCCAGCCTTGTCAGGGCACTTCTGCATAGCGCTTGTCTTGACGTATGTGCACAGCCCCTCGTAGTCGTTGAATGTGACGCCTGCTGCCCAAACAGTAGGTTTGTTGCTGCTGCTGCTGCTGCTGCTACTGATTGTGTAGCCATAGCTGTTCCAAGCCAGGCAGGAGGGATCCTGGGTGCACTGCTTCTGAGCGCCTGCTGGTGAGGTATGGGATTCGCGAGTCTTGCTGGTTCCAAGCCAATTGGTGTCTGCCTTTAGCAGGTAACCCGGTTGTGGTGTGCACTGCGCTGCTGCTGAGTGGACGGCGAACAGAGCCAGCAGGGCAAACATCAGCAGCTGGGTGCGGCAGCCCGCCATTTTGCAGGCTCATCACAGCGGCGGCAGATAACTTGAGCAAACGGGATATTCCTTTTGAAGAGATGCGTCTCCGAAGCAGGCAGCAGACTGGGCACCCCGTTCGCAGCTCGAACTACCGAGTGCTTTTCCGTACGACACAACCGTGAAGATAGTAATGCAGACCTCGTTGCTCTTCATTGCACGCCAAACGGTAAATATGTCCGAAACATGCAGCCGAGGAGAGCCGACCGATTAGCAGCGGGAGGTTCCGAAGCCTGAGCTGGCTGATCTTTGTTTCTGGCCGGGTATCCAACAGCTGGGCCCTCTCTGTTCGCGCTGCTGTTTTTCATCTACTTTATAGTTCGGTCATCAGCATTATCGAGCCAGCGGGCAACCGAAGGAGCCAGAAAAGCGCTGGCTTGTCCCTCATACCCAGCCTGACTGGGCTGGCAGGAAATTGGCAGGGCATGAATTGCTGCCACCTGCGTTGTCTTATGAAGCAGAGACGAGCAATGTTGCCCTTGATTGGATGCTACCGGCGTCTGCTAGCGCTGCTGCATGGAGCATCTGCCTGTCATGGTCACAGCAGATGACATGCCACCGCTGCAGCAGCATGCATGCTGCATGCTGGGTTCCGAACTTCAAGCCCAACTCCTGTCACCATGACACGCGGTGGCCCGCAGCTGTACTATAGCATCATAATTACGCAAGCGGACAGGTGCTGTTTCACAGCATAACTGTCTAGGTCTACCAGGTCCCCGTGTCGTGGCAGAGCCATGATGGGCTCCAAGGTTTCGAAATTTATTTAAACCAGGCACACATGGCTCATTATGGCCAATGCTGACGGATACTCAGCCCGAAACTGCCTAAAGTTGACCGATATGGACCTCGACCGACACGATGTCGGCCGTGAGGCGGTCTAATGTTGGTCAGCGACCGATGCACGTCGGTCAATGTCGGCCAGCTGGCTGTCGTCAGAATGAAACCGGGCACACGTACGCCCAAGTCAGCAATATCCTCTGCGCAAGCTTACAGCTTGTACCATGCCACGTTGGTTCAGTGTGTCACGTCACATTGTCATCAGATGATCTGCACATTTATCCACAGTGTGCTGTCAGCAGCCTACGATCACAGCACCTGGTCGTCGACACTGCCAAACTGATACTCAGGTCAAAATGTAGCGGTAACGTATGTTACATCACGGGTGCAGCAAGGCGTCAGTGACACCAAAACAGTGCTGTCACACCGCAGCACGCAACAAAAATCACAAGGTCTCATCATCATCATGTTACCCATTAAGCCATAGCATCAACACA